>MVGT01001142.1:160591-228190 GCA_002174775.1 Macleaya cordata
GAGTCGACTCGGCTATGGTCACACCCTCATCCCTTGCTTCGGGTGACATGGAGTTCTCAATCGACATATCTAGTCGATCGCCGCTGGACGAGCTAGTCTCGGAATCGACAAGCATAGCAGTAGAATTGAACCCTTAAAAATAAAAAAGGGAAAAAAGAAAGAAGAAACTGACAACTTCAAATCCTGCCGACGCCGGAAAAAGGGATATAACCGGCAGAAGTCCAGAAAAATAAAAAGAGGGAAAGTCTGGTCTTGCCAAAAGGTAAAGAAACTAAAAAAGGGGGAGAAACAAAGAGAAAATTTGGCAGGAAACAAAACCTAGGGTTTTACCCAACTTCCCAACAGCCACGCTGGAACAAGAAATGATTTCAAAAGGAAAGAAGAATAAAATAAAATAAAATAAAAAAAAGGATTTCCAAGTAGAAGGAACCGTAGAATAAGGAATAAGAAGAAAAGAAAGAGACTCACCGAAAAACACCTGTTGAAGAAAAAGGATCTTCAGATATGGAACGCTGTTGAAACTTCTCTCGCAGCTTTCCTCTGTGAAAATGCAAAATGAAGAAGAAGGAAAAGACACTCCTATTTGAAATAGCGCAATTGAAGTTTGGGGGACACGTGTCAAATCCTAATTAGGCGGGAAGTACGAAAAGCCGCCCTCACAGCCTGGCAATGAATCGTTTTGTACACGCCGACCTCGGGACGAATGTAGATACACCACGTGTCAAAAAGTACCGAACTGTCACCAACTCTTTAGGCTTTCCTCCTCCACCATAAGTTGGATAATGAGCAAAGAAACCGACTGGGACTTGAACAAGATTACGTCCGGATATATCGTAGCAGGATCCATCATTCGACCGCATTGGTCGACTACTTCTTAAGGGAATGGTAGCCTGGGTCTCAGTCGGCAGCCTAGGCCGACTACCTTTAAACACCTCATGTCTGACGCTCTTATCGACCTCGCAGGTCGACTGCAATCCATCAGCGTCTACAGCATCAAAATAAAGCATCTTAATACTTCGGTTGACACCCCATGGGCAACCAATTCCAGATTATTCAGTCGACTTCAGTGGTCGACTACTCACATACATCTTGCGACACCTATTATGTACTGAACGTCACCTGCCATGTTGCGTAGACGACTTCGTTGGTCGACTACTACTCTCTAACTCAAGAACACTTGACCTAGAGAGTGGGGGACAAATTGTAGTGACAAATATTTAGAACTGACTTAAGGCCCATCAGCCTTACGAGTAGCACCTTTATCAGGCCCAAGGGCCCATAAGCCCAAGATCAGCTTCACTGGTCAGATAACTAAAAGTCGGTTACGTATTGACAAGTTTGAAATCAGATACTCCATCTACGCACGTTTTCTGAAACCGTCGAAAAATCCTCCTAAGACCTGGGACGGGTAATCCCGAGATCTCAGTCGTTCATCAAGGCCCCTTCTCCTATAAAAAGAGGAAGAGGAAAAGGCAGAGGGGCATCGAGTTCTGACTGGTTCCCACTCCTTGACACATTCTCTCTCTTTCAATCTTTCTCACAGGAAATTCCTAGCCATTCCAAGGGTCACGATATTCGCTACGAGGTGATAGAGTACGTTTTCTGGACCGAGATCCAACGACAGAGACCCTAACTACCTTCACGATCTTCAAAGATGGGTGGTACAAATCCCTTTATTTCTTCTCGCTTTCCATTAACTTATTTTTTAAGTCAAAACTGACTTGACCGTCGGAGACCCTTAGGCCGGCACCAACCCGGCGCCAAGGAATCTTCACGGTCATTCTATTTTTCTTCCTGTGCAGATTGTCGGTGCCTTAATCTAAAATCATTTGTGGAATTTACGGTCTACAATAAGAATAAAAAAAAATAAAAACACAGTATCTTTTTTTCCGTTAGTGGAGGGGCAAATCTTTACGTACAATCCATTTAAAAACGATAATAATTTTATGAGTGATGCTAGAATGTAAGCACATTTTAGGGATTTACATTCCTCCCTGAGGTGGACGGTAGTCCATGCCTTGAAATTTGCGAAAGACGAAACTCGAGCATGTGATTCAAATCACGAGGGGATAATGGCTATACGATGGGTTTGGAGGAAGAAAATCCTCCAAAATGTGCGTACCTTTTAGCATTTTCCTAATTTTATAGTCTGTTTGGACAAGGAATTTGGGGAGGGATTTTGTGGGGACCAGAGATTTGGTGGAAAAACCATGTTATATTTTTCCTCAAAATCCCTGGTCCCCACAAAATCCCCCCCTAAAATCCCTTGTCCAAACAGACTATTACACTAATGATTTGTAAATAAGTCGTGACATGAAATGATGAAAGGTTATTCTCTCATGTCCTACAAGCAACCTTTGTTTCCAAAAACAAAAAAAATGCCAACATATATAATTACAGGATAGACAGTTTCAATTACCATACTTGACATATTTCAGATCCAACACTCTGGCACCAAACTTTCAAATTTCTTTTTTTTTTACCCTCCCGACTTTGCAAATTATTAATTAATAAGGATGAGGTCTACATTTTCCAGATTAAAATTTATATGTACCTGCATGTTATTCATGGCAGTTTCATTACAGGGTGAGCATCAATCAATCAACACCACCACCACGCAGACAACAGAGAGAAAGAGAGCAGAGATGGAGGGGATAGAGCACAGAATTGTAACTGTAAATGGAATTAATATGCACATAGCAGAGAAAGGCAAAGGTCCAGTGGTGCTTCTTGTTCACGGATTTCCCGAGCTTTGGTACTCATGGAGGCACCAGATCATCTCACTTGCTGCCTCTGGCTACCGAGCCGTGGCCCCTGACATGCGTGGGTACGGTGACACCGATGCACCCACTTCCTCTCATAGCTACACCAGTATTAACATCGTCGGAGATCTCGTCGCCCTCATCGACTCACTCGGCCAAGACAAGGTGCAACTGCAACCACAACAAAAAAAGAACTCACCCAATTTTAGTTCAAAATTTAATACATATTTTTTTTTTTTTTTTGCTCTAATGAATTTGGAGAATTTTTTGTTTTTGATTTGAAGGTGTTTGTGGTGGGACATGACTGGGGTGCGGTCATTGCTTGGTATCTCTGCTTGTATAGGCCGGACAGGGTTAAGGCTTTGGTGAACTTGAGTGTGGCCTTTACCCCGCGAAACCCTTCAAGGAAGCCCATTGCAACCTTGAGATCCGTCTATGGTGATGACTACTATATCATCCGGTTCCAGGTTCATCTGTTCAATTTCTCACTAATTAATATTCAGATCAATTTTTGTTATGGGTCTTATTTGATTGGGACGAAACGGTGAAGAATTACAAGAAATTAATTAGCTAATTATCTACTCTAAATCAGTGAAAGGGTAGGTAGGAATATTAAGAATTTGAAGGATTGAGATGTTTTAGTAGAGCAAAAAATTTGAAATGGAGATTTTCAATATCAGTTCATTTGCAAGAAAAACTTCACACAATTTTTTTTTTTTTTAATTTGTTAAAACAAGAAGACATTGCTGAAAATGCAAAATGGGGTTTTTGTCTTTCAATCTATTAGCTAAAATAAAAACAGAAACCCCTAATCCTTCCATTGCATAACGACTGATTTCAATGACAACTGAATTTCTTTTCTTCCTGTGAACTTGTTTTTATGTCTCAACTGCATGAGTTTCCCATTTGACAAGAACATTTCTTTCTTATGTTTTAGGAGCCTGGAGAGATGGAAGCCGAGTTTGCTCGCGTTGGTACCAAAACAGTACTCAAGAAATTTCTAACTTACCGTAATCCAGGTCCATTCATGATACCTAAAGGCAAAGGGTTTGCACCCAATGGTCCAATTACTTTGCCTTCATGGCTGTCTGAAGAAGACATTAATTACTATGCCAGTAAATTCGAAAACAAAGGCTTCACCGGAGGATTCAATTATTACAGAGCTCTAGATTTGTATGTCCCTGCCAACTTAAGTTTTTAGCTTTTTCTTGTTGCATGAAATTCAATCATGCATATTATAAACCATCCAGTATCTTATAAGTCTAGATTCAATTTTCTCTTTTACCTCTTCTCTACATTTTCAGATTACTTTTAGTTTTTTAGATAAGCTGTAGTGATCTTCTTCTTTACTCCTGTTTTTGGGTTTCTTTTTGGCTAAATCCTTCTTCTCCATTGCTTTAATTGGCAGAAACTGGGAGCTGAATGCACCATGGACAAGGGCACAAGTGAAGGTACCGGTTAAGTTTATGGTGGGAGATCTGGACCTAACCTATAATGCCCCGGGCGTCAAGGAATATATACACGGTGGTGGATTTAAGAAAGCTGTGCCGTTCCTGCAGGAAGTAGTTGTACTTGAAGGAGTTGGTCACTTTATAATGGAGGAAAGGGCAGATGAGATCAGCTGCCATATTCTTGAGTTCATACAGAAGTTCTGATTTTCAATTTTCATCTGGTCAGGCTGGGTCCTGTAAGTCTTTAGTATATAACTTCATTTTGTTGATCAAGGGTTTAAGGCTTTTCGCTACAGGTCTATGTTGTGTAATCTCAGTTAATCCTGTTTAATATATAGAAGCTGTTTGTGTGTCTTACATTGATGAAGATCTTCCTCATTCATGAAAAATCTCAGTTTCTTGTATTTGCTTCAGAAAAAAAAAACTTAGGCTTGTTAAATTCAACAATAGATTGTAGGTAAATTAATGCTGAAAAAAACAAGAAGAAGAAGAAGAAAGAAACACGTTTATTATAACAGGATAGCAGGAAGATATCAAAAAAAAAATATCATTAACAGGATAGCACATAGCTTCATTACCACATACTTGAAAACAATATAATTACAGGATAGCTTTGTTTTACCCTATATATATATATAGCATCAATCAATCTATATTCAATCAACAACAGCACACAGACAAGAGAGAGAGAGAGAGAGAGAGAGAGAGAGAGTGAGGGATGTTTGAACTTTGAAGATGGAGGGAATAGAGCACAGAATAGTAAGTGTAAATGGAATAAATATGCACATAGCAGAGAAAGGCCAAGTTCCAGTGGTGCTGCTGGTTCATGGATTTCCAGAGCTTTGTTACTCATGGAGGCACCAAATCATCTCACTTGCCGCCTCTGGCTACCTAGTCGTGGCCTTCATTGCGCGGCTTCGGTGACACAGACACACCCACTTCCTCTCAAAGCTACACAAGTCTTAGCATTGTCCGAGACCTTGTCACCCTAATCGACGAACTTGGCCAAGACAAGGTGGGTGGTGAATCGGAAAACAAAAACCAATTAAACCCCCACCACTAATAAGTGTTTCTTGAATGTATTTTAATGGAAGGGAGGAGGAAGTTTTGTTTCCTGTGTGTGGGTGTTTGTGGTGGAACATGACTGGGGTGCGATGATCACTTGGTATCTCTGCTTGTATAGGCCGGACCAGGTGCTTTGGTGGACCTGAGTGTTGCCTTTCCTCCGCTGTAACCCTTCAAGGAAACCCATTGTTAGCATGAGATCCATCTATGATCATCAGGTTCCAGGTTCGGTTCAATTTCTCACTAAAATTCAGATCAGTTTATATACTTATTCTTACACCTTGTGTACACTGACTTGTGGCTCCTCATGGATAAGACCCAAGGGCTTATTTTGTGTGGCTTTGACCTCTTCAGCATGTAGATCATCCACACAACACATCTTATCGTTCTAAATTTTCTAACACCACCAAAAATTGACTCAAATTTGAAGCTTTTTAAACCATCAATTTTTACCAGTAAAATCCCAAACAACCTTTTAAGGGGTTAGAGCATCCACAGTCGTATTGTCTATTTTGATTGTGTAAAAGTTAAAAACCTTTAAAAAATTTAGAAATTCACAATCGTATTCACAGTGTTACCGTTGTCCAAATTTGAGAAAAGAATGAAAAAAAAAAAAAAAATGGGGCTGTCTTTGAGATACCGCCTAATGTTGGGCATTATTTCAGAGGCTGCCCCATATTTTATTTTTTATTTTTTGAAAAAACCATTTAAAAAAAACTGAATTTTTTTGAGACATTTTTTTAACAAAAATGATTTTCATAAGATTTTTTTGATAAAAAAAAAAAAGACTAGGCGATGTCTGGGAGTTAGCCTGGCACCAAGGGGAAGTGCCCCACGACTAGGCTAACTCTGAGATACCGCCTGATGCCAGGTTAACTCTCAAAGTCCGCCCATCTAATTTTCTATATATTTTTATATCTTGTGTATTTTTTCACAATTCTCTCTCTTCCTACTCTAAATTTACATTTTTAGACAATCCATTACGAGTTTCTTTAAAGACAATTCAGCTAAATTTAGCTAGCATTGTGGATGCTCTTAGAAGTTTCAAAAAGACGCCATTTTTTTTAGGATCAGAACCATGGTAAGATCTCGGGTCAAAACCATGTGGGTTCTACAATATAGTGTAAACAAAGTGTAAGAATAAGTAAAGAAAAGGTAGGGTGAACTGCATAATACTTGGATCCTAAATTACCCATTAGTTACAGGATTCTGAATTGTTGAAGCAAGAACGAAAATGTACTGAAGAAACAACTCGTTTAAGTGGGCTGCAAATTTAAATTCAGATTCAAATCCCCTTTTTCATACCTTATATGCCAAAAACCTTAAAGCTCAGCTGTCTGTCCTGGCTCCAAAATCTCACCCCCTTCAATGTTCTGTTTTGGGTACTCTGTTTCACTTGCATTCTCTACAATGATGACTACAACACTAATCCGTCTTTTTTCTAGCTTTTCTTATTGTTCTTGAGCATGAGATTGCTACAGCATATGAGAAAAATTCATATTTCCTGATCAGATCAATTAAAAATGTCTTCATGTTTAATGTCGTTGTTTGGCGATCAACTTTCCACTGCATGACGACTGATTTTAATGACGATTAAATCTTTTCTTCTTTCCTTTTGTCCCCTATAAGTTTACAATTTGACAAGAACATTGCGGTCTAATGATTTAGGAGCCTGGAGAGATGGAAGCCGAGTTTGCTCGCGTTGGTAATGAAACAATACTCAAGAAACTTTTTAATTACTGTAAACCTGGTCCACTCATGATACCTACAGACAAAGGGTTCGCACCCGATGGTCCAAGGTGCCTTCGTGGCTGTCCAATGAAGACATTAATTATTTTACAGTAGATTAAAAAAGAAAAGGCTTCACTGGAGGATTCAATTATTACAGTGCTCTAGATCTGTATGTATATACCTGCCAACTTCAGTGTATAGATTCAATCTTCTTCTTTACTTAGAGTTTTTTTGGTTTCTTTAAAGCTAATCCTTCTTCACCATTCCTTTAATTGGCAGAAACTGGGAGCTGATGGCACCATGGACAAGGGCAAAAGTGACAGTACCAGCTAAGTTTATTGTGGGAGACCTGTACCTAACCTATAATGCCCCGGGGCCAAGGAATATATACACGATGGTACATTTAAGAAAGGTGTGCCATTCCTGCAGGAAATAGTTGTACTTGAAGGAGTTGGTCACTTTATAATGGAGGAAAGGGTAGATGAGATCATCCGCCATATTCTCAACTTCATACAGACTGATTTGCAATTCTTATCCGGTCAGGCTGGGTCCTGCAAATCTAGTATCATTTCATTTCTTTGATAAAAAATGGGTTTAAGGTTCTTGGCTACAGGTCTATGTTGTGTAATCTCCTCATCCAAGAGGAAATTGGCAAGTGTTGATACTCCCAAGCCAATTACATTCAAACATCAGATAATAGTGCAGACATCAATCATTCAAAATTCATGTAAAATATCTCAATTAATTGAAGGTTCTGGAAGGAGGCATTGTAGTACAAAATCTTCGAAATGTGATAACTTGCAAGTCGCAATGAAACATCATTTAAATTATTACCCAGTCCTATAACTTCATAGGAAATGTAGATTGACAGCATACAAAATTCAACAAGTTGATTATTTGCTTCAGATCCTTATCGCAGTCCAACATGCTCTATGACAAAAATACTTGACCAAAGTTACAAAGTTTTTAGAGTGAACAGAGAGTAACTGGTAGAACTGTCATTAGTGCCATAACAAGAGGTGGAGGTTTACCTCAATAACCTCCTAGTCTTTGACGTTTCTGAACATCAAAGTAGATATCCAAGAGATCTGTTATGCCAGCAGTTATCTTTTGACCTGCCTTTACAGGGCCTACACCTTGTGGAGTACCTACACAAATCACCATTACCACAAAGTCGTGGTGATTATCAGTCTGAGCAAGAGAAATCTGAGTACGAAGAAGCTTTTCTTATTAAGATGGTGAGAAGAATTCCATATATTTAGAGGTAAGGACCATTTTATTTTATTTTTTGATCAGTTTAGAGGTAAGGACCATCAAAATGGGATGATCAAGGTTGTTGCATAGGTGGGTCAGAGGTTATTGAAACCAGATCCATCTATTTTTTCAGAAGAGAATATGAAAATTTCTTACTGAGGCGACTAACACAAAAAATATGAAAACTTCTATACAGGAGGAGAAAAAGAATTGCATTATACCTGTTAGTATGACATCTCCTTCTAGAAGTGTCATGATAGAACTTATGTGGCTAATGAGAAATGGAATCTTAAAAATCATATCCTTGGTTGATCCCTGCTGCCTGATTTCTCCATCTACCTATGGAAGAAAAACCACTCAGTAACAGTAACTGGATTGACACCTTGGCGTCAGAACCAACTGAGAGCTAATTTAGAGACAAGCAAGAAATTCATTAAAGCAAATAAGAGGAAAAAAATTAAAAAAAGGAGAAGAAAGTATCAATGTAAGGTACCTTTAACCACAACTCCAAGTTGTCGGGGTCTGGCACCATTGATTTGGGTAACTGCAGAGGACATTAAAGCGTAAGGTACGAAACATATATTAGATGTTTATTTCTAGATATAAACAAAAGGAAAAGATACTTGAGCTAAAACTTGGGCAAAAATATCTTCCATGGTCCGAAGTACTGAATACTCATCGAAATGAAGAATTAACATAACTGGGTTCCCTTTCTGATCCAAAAATAAATAAATTAATAAACATAAACTGGGTTCCCTTTCTTACAACTGAACTAATTGGAGTGAAGGTGTCTTGCCCTTTAGCCACTGTCCATGGAAGACCTGCAGCCTGAATAACACAAAAAGAACATCAAAAACAGAACAAAGATTTATGTTGTGAAAAGAGCATGCTGTAAGAACATCAATAAATAGACAATCAAATGGGACACTTTCACCTAATTGAAAATTTAATAGTCATCTGCAAACTTATATTACATTCACTTGATTCTGCTCTAATCTACCACTTTACATTGTATAGTTGATTCATCATATACATTAAATTACAGAAAAAAGGGAATATCTTTTGGATGGAGAGAAATAGAAAAAAAAATTAATTAAAAATGAAGTGAAAAATTACATTGATGGAAAAAGAGAGGTTTCTCTAATATGTAGCTTAGATAAAAACTCAATGTCTAAGAATCTTGGAAAAAGAGCAGCTTCATTTTCATAATCTTTCAATATAACATTAAAAGCCCAAGAATCACTACCTTGGCAGAAGATTGTATTTCCCTCGCTGTCATATCCAAGGCAAGTGCATAACCTGAAACATCAGGTTTAATCAAATCAAATTGTGATCCTATTTTTTTGAGAAGATCCTAAAGTATCGCATCAATGATAATAATAATAGTACATCACAGAGTATGTAGGATTGCTAATCCATGCTTACTATATCTAAAACAGGAATAACGAACAAGCTTATGAGATTGAGATTCCATTATAGGGAAACAAAAGTTCAAAAAGCAGCTATATTGTATCACAAAAACAAACGTTCAACAGACTTGTTAAGCAACAACTTGATTATTGAAAAAATGGGTTACAGTGATCCTCAATCCTTCTAAGGAAGTAAGAAGACTCCTTTAAAACAAAGTACCTTGTGTTAGATGTATTAACAAAGTGAAAAGAATAGTCATTCAAAGAATCATCTACCAAGTTCTGAGCTATTTGAAGTTGAGTACAGGATCAAACTAAGAACTGCTCTTAAACAAAGCGCTAGTGATGCAGAGTATAGGTTAGTATCAGCGATCAAGTATCTGACACATCTCAGTTTGCAGTAATTCTCTACTAGGTCAATGTCAGTTATTGGATCAGATAATTGTTAACCACATTTAGTATTTTGTATTGCTTCCATTAAAGTGGCTGTCAAGCTTAAACTTAACTCGATTATCCCATTAGAATTTTTTTTTTTTTCTCATTGAATAAGTATCCCAATAGAATTCTAGGCTTCTAACAATCACTAATTCAATATAAGTCAAACAGAAATTTAAATAAAACCAAAACAACCACTTTCTACAAATTTGTAGCTTAAAAATGAAGCCCGCTGCCATTAAAGTTTTACTGGATTCCTCATTAGTTCATAACTCCGTTTATACTCAGCAGAATAACCAACTAACCAAGTAAAAAATACAAATTTTTTTCCTGGCAGTGAAAAGAACTTCTTACAAATGAGCTCGAAACCTAGAAATCCTTCACCCTAAGGTAGCGAAAAAAAAATATATTTTTACCTCCAACATAATCCATGGCAGCTGCTTCAGAAACATCCCGAGCTTTCCGCCCAATCACAACAGCTAATTCCACTTCATGATCAAGCGATTCCAGTGGGTGTGGAACTTCGATTGTGCCTCCGTTTTGCAAATAAGAAGAGGTGGGTTTCATGAATAACACCGGTTCCTGAAACACACCCCAATAGTTTTTAATTACTTAACAGAGAATCAAAACTAAAAATGATCACAACTTCATTAAATCAATCAGTTTCCAGACCGATTATAAAAGAAAATCGTTTAAAAGGGGAATTCAATCCAGAAGGAGAATTTTAAACGAATTAATTCATTTTTATAAGATTTCTAAAGCGAATACCGATCTGATCACGAATGCAAGAGAGAGAGAGATAGAGAGGGGACCTTAGGGACGGCGTTGCCGAGTTCTTTGGCGTGAGCGGCGTAATTTCTACCGACGGCGACGATCTTAGTTCCCATTGAAAGAAGCTTCTGATATGCGGAGGAGGCTGTTGCCATAATAATCAAACCACCTCTCTTTCTCTCTCTATTTCCCCTAAGAATAGGAGGAGTTGGTTTTGCAAAAACGACTCTAGACGGGTACTTTGTAACAGACACACACGCAGACGAGAAAAGGTCGTTCATTTTATCAATCAATCTGACTCACTTCCAACTCCCAGTTTGGGAATTAGGATTTTAGACTACCACCTCTGAATTACAGTCTGAATATCAAAAAGAAAAAATTTATGGTGAGGGGCTTACGTGCACCCCAAGTGCATACCGTCGATGCCCTAAAACACGACCTCGAGATTTGCGCAATGAGATCAGCAGTTTCATTATGTACCATCACATTGGTTTTTCGGTTAAGAAATGCTAGCATGCTACTCTCAAAACAGTAGCATGAGTATAATGGCGATGCTACACTTACTGCAAAGTGTATTGCATGTTATACTGCAAAGGCTATTTATGAGGGTATTTGCGTCAATTAGAAAATGACACAAATCACGAGGGGTGTGAGATTAGAACCGTGGGATGACTTTTGCAGTAAGGTTTGCAGTAGGAAATGCAGTAAGTTTAGCACTTTCCTGAGTGCAAAGTTGCTAACCCACTAAAAAGGGAAAAAAATGTTACCAGGTAACCTTTACTCTCGTGGACGTTTTGAATTAGATAAAAATAAGAGAATTTTGGCCAAAAACCCTTACTTAGAAAAATATTTTAGAATTTATTCCAACAAACATTTCTTTTAGTTTAAGGCCCCAGGATAACAGACTAAAATCATGTTCGAAGAGGATTTTTGTGTGTAATTTACAACACTAAAATCCTCTTTACACACACTGAAACCTCTCCAAATTTGTTACCTAGGGGGCTTAGGCTAAAAGAAAATGTTTGTTGGGCTAAATCCTAAAATACATTTCAAGTAGGGGTTTTTGGCTAGTTTTCCCTAAAATTAAATCAAATGAATAACATTTATAGTACAACTTCCTATTTTCTAACTTGAATGTTCCTCTTCCCAACCCATCATGTAGAAATGCTTTTGGCATGCCGACCATGTTTTATCTACACCTTATTCGTACTAAACACCTAAAATACTTTAAAAATAAATAAAATAAATAAATTGAGTATTGGTGACTAGTCTCATTTTGAAGATCTTTGCAAATCCTTTCTAAAAATATAAATTTTGTCAAAAATTAATTTATAGATAAAAAGTTATAATATTTTGAAAAAAATAAAATAAGAGTTAACAAATTTCTCTCTCATCCATATATACATCCTCTTTTTAGTCCACATGTGGATCACTTTTTTTATCTACTAATTCTATACTCTTTGATACTTTCCTAATCAATGGCATTAGATACTCTTTATAATTCAAGTTTCTCTTTATAATTCAAGTTTTCTACAAACAGTGGAGTTCTAAAAATCCAAAGTAGCCATAAAATCAGCTGGATTTCAATTCTCTATAAACAGGGGTGAGACGAACCTCCATGTTAACCACCACCTCCTTAATCTTCTTCCACCAGTTAATCGGATACTCTTTAACCCCCGAAAACCATCTAGCAACTAACTGCGAATCTAACATGAATCACAATATGAACAATAGGCAAGGAAAGACACATTTCCAAACCATCCAACAATGCCTTGGATTCTGCAAAATTATTAGCACCTGCACCATAAAATTTGTGAAAAGCTACTAGCAAATACCCCTTCTCATCACGAAGAACACTACCCCAGCAGCACCAAAAGTAAGAATAAAAAATCCATTCGGAGGACTTGTTGTATAAATGGGTACTAGTTTTGATGGGTTGGTAGCTTTTTCTCTCTCTTAGTTGTTGGTTTTCTATATATGGGTTTCTCTTGATTTTAGTACTTTTATTTGTATATAGTTTTTGTATGTTGTTTTCTACTAGTTTTTTAAGTGAGTTTTTGTGGGGTTTAGGATATTATCACCATGTTCATCACTGTTTGGATTAGTTTTTTATGAAGAGTTTAAATTTTGGACATCTAATCTAATCACACATAGAATTCAATGAAATGAGAAATTGGTTTGTTTGGTAAGCTATTTACAATTTAAATTTTGAACTAGTTTTTTAAGAGTTTAAATTTTGGATATCTAATCTAATCGCATATAGAATTCAATGAAATGTAGAATTGGTTTGTTTGATGAGCTATTTACAATTTAAATTTTGAATGGGTTTAAATAATTAATTATAAGTTGAAGCTATTAGTTGTTTATATTTAGCTTTAGAACTAGCTAAATGTCATCCTTTTGTGTTCTTTTAAGATGATTTGTAGGTGGGGGTGATTGATTTTAACCCGGAATAATATTCAAGAGCGACTGGATTGAGAATGAGTTAACGGAGGAGCAGGTACTTTATGCCACGCATCATGGAATCGCTTATGGATTTTGAAGTGTAGAATGCTCACATCTGTTCAAGAATTCGAATCAAACGTTACTGCCCTAGTTTGAAACTGAATAAAATTAGAAATAAATTGTTAGATTAGGAAACTTATAAATCTTTTTTATTTACTTACATTATTTTTTAATTTTTCTCCAATGTCCCAAAGCTTCTCTTCAATATAGAAATCTGAAAATACAATTATACAAATTAATTGGTAACAAATTTTTTATTAAGTTATACAAGATGTTGTACAAAATAAATAATAAAGTTTAGCATTAGTTATTTACAATTATTACTTTAACTAATAAAAAAATTAGTAAACTAATGGACGAGAATGTGTGAATATTACACAAAATTGAGTAAGAAAATTTATACAGAAGCACCATCTCTCAGCCATAAACAGACACATAAAAGCACACACAAAACACAATAAGGGAACTTGAGAACTCTTATGGCTTACAACTTGTTCTACATGATGAATAAAATCCTCCTATTTATAGGCATGAAGTGGCTAAACTTATTTACATATATTACCAGTTTAATAATCAATGGGAGTTCATTAAAATCTTCTAAAAAAAATATCTTGGTTCTACCATCTTCCAAAGAATTCCACACGCGATTTCATAATATTGTACACACTTTCTAGAAGTATCAAGAGATTCATTCAAATCTGTCTTATAGGCTGGATAGGCTACTTTGAAGGGTTATGGAACTGATTCTTTTCTCTATGGAAAGTTAATATTGAAAACTTTGTTTACATAAATTTGTCAAGGTGACACTCCGTTTACATCAGCATGTGGGCCAACATTGAAATGATCCATGGGCGTATGTAAATCCACCTCGATCATCTCAAGCGGCCCGCGGACAAGTTTAAACCGAGTTCATGAAGTAGTAATGAAGAAGAATAGGATAAAAAGATAGTTGGAAGGGTATTTTTGGAGAAAAGGGCACGCAAAAGTTTGAAAGGCTTAATCGGCTAAAAATGAGTGATTTCATAACAAACACATCAAGACAGTTATTACGATGGGAGAAGCAAAATCTTAATCTAGAACCCATCATAGAAAATTTTGAACTTACATATAGTTCAGTATTACTAAAGTTCAAGATTATGAATTACATATATTGAAAGCTTAAGTATGCATTATAGTCCAATAATATTCATGTTCAAGATTTTCTATCGTAACTCTTCTACGAAGTCCTTTTCGTTTGGCTGGCGGGGATTCAAACAGTTTCTCTTTCACCCTTTTCAATTGCAAAAGGTGTCAGATTGGCGAGGGGGGTCAAATGACAATTATCACCAGAACATTGAGAGGGATGATATTCATCCTTGGTTAAATCTCCATTTCCTGATTTTTTACGTGACCTGAAAGTCGCACATGAATTTCGATTAAGCAGATACCCACAAGAACATTTGGTGGTAGTAGCATGTTGTGCTATACTTGAGGAAGATCCAAATTGGACGATAAATATGATACATAGTTTTAACTAAGTTAAAAGTTCATACCGCTGGCGAAAGTTGGAAAACTTGTTCCTGAGCCATAAGGGGTTTGAACAACATCCAGTGAAGTAAGTCTTGTTCTCTGATGAAGTTGTGATTAACTGCAAAACAATAAACACAAAATGCATCAGAAAACTAAGAACCTAAAATTTACTCAATGAACCATTGGGCACTGGAATTTAATTGAAGTATGAGTTTAGTCATCTCAGGAGAAGCACCAATAAATATTAGAAACTACACTTAATTCCCTTAAACAACTACGAGTACTTCAAAACAAAGATGCATGCTTTTTCTATTGGTCGATCGAAGGAATTGCCTGCATATTCTTACTAGCAAATTATCGTGCGAATATACTCTGAAATAATAAATAGACTTACAGAAGGTTTCTGAGACTTTTCTACACTGTCCAATTTGCTATCCGCTGCGTTATTGATTCTTTTCCTTTCATTGCTCAAAAGAAGTGCGCATTTACATATAAAAAATAGAAGAAGCGCTCCCAGGACAAACATCATAATGAACTCGATCACTATGGCTGAACCTAAAGCTGCAACAGAAAAATTATATTTGAGTTGATTGACATAATACATTTACGACAACATTTGAGGTACCTAACCGGATAAAGTCAAGAAAAATCAAAACATCATATTGTACTAGGTCGTGGAAACCCATGTTGAATACGCCTTAGAACGTGCGAAACCCAAGAGAAAAACTTGATCACTCCACTTTTGGATACTTACTATGAGCCATTATTGAACTCATCGGCCTCCTCCTGATTAAATTTACAGTGGCCTCAGTGAAAAGTGGCAATGACATCCTTTCTGCACAATCTGGATAGCATCCATAGTTTCCCATATCGTTTACCGTCACTGTTAGAACAGCTCCATGTTCTCCACCCTGTGCAGGAAATTTTATTCAGTCTCGTAAATAAGGCAAGCTTGGAAAAAGTACAAAAGAGACTACGTACATCAGTGAAAATCTTTTGTCTGTAGACCCTAAAAGGTCTACCGAAGGTACTGATGGTTTAGTAGTCCTCTTTGAAACTAGTATTCCAAAATGCTAAATGGGAAGGAAAAAACTAAACCAGCTTTTGTTTGTACTTGTAAAGATACAAAGAAAAATTGAGCTAATAATCGTAATTTGAGCAAATAACAGTAAAACAAAGATTCTCCCACAAAATATCATGTATCTGATGGAATAATGGTTCACTCACTTGATATAGCAGTTCTTGCATGGCATTGTTGCAGTCCTCAATTGTTCCACGAAATCTAACACCTTTTCCCCGGACAGAAAAGTGTTTTGAAATAGTGACAAAAGTCTGAAGGGGTTGCCATTGATAGCTATTCTTAAGCTTCAGTTCAGTAGTATTAATAAGATAAGCTGGAAGATTGGTTATTAGAATCCCGTCATTGACTTCCAACGAGAGTGTGATCACAAAGTGAGACTCTGTACCTGAAATCCAGGCCACCAATAATGGTCAGCTTCAAAATAAAAAGAGTGAAGGATACATCATTGGGTTTACTCCTGAAAACTGAGCCAGTCTGTCCACAATTTCTAACTCTATTTTCTCTAGGCGCTGTCAAAGAAGAAACTCCGGAAATCCATGCCTTATTGTAAGGATGTATTGTTTTTACTCACACATTTTCATTGTTGTTTCTCATATTTCTAATAGGGGAGGCAATGCAAAATTTTCCTTCCCTTGAGTAGTTCTCGTATCAATAAAGTTACATTTTCCGCCTGATCAAAAAAAATCTAGTATCAATATCCATTCATGGTTAATAGGTTAAAAATCTGCTTCAGGCAAGGAGAATAGCAGAAATTAGAACCTTCTCCAGAGTTGCACCTGGATTCAGAGAGTAACACCCTTACGCATTAGAGCCCTTTGGAATTAAAATGGAGGTAGATCTCCTCTCCAAGGTGCTAGGCAACACCAGATGTAACCATCTTGAAGTAAACTTCTCAATGGTCCAAACATTTTTACTGCTTGGAACTTATTTTGCATCCTTCTGCCAGAGGTTAACTAGAGAAGTGTCTCTGCGTCCATCAAATGTAGCTTGTTCAAAAGCTAAAAGGTCCCCTCTCCTACCTTACCCACTAAAAAACCAGTGAAAACAATTCTTCTTTCTAGTCTTTTCAATATATAACATACCAGGAAAGCAAAAAATATCTGGATCTCCAACTGCGAACTCAAACTTGTCTGTGTCTTCAAAGATCCGTGAACTGTATGGATTTCCCTTCTCCAAGATTATAAATTCAGGCACATGAATAAATGGTGGATCATTTATGGGCTCCACAAACAAGGGAACATGGGTGTCATGTATTCCATTTTTGTTCATCATAGAGGCTTTGATGACATCATCTCCGCAAAAGTTTGCATTTCTGCAATAAAGAAAACAAAAGGGAAAATTTTAATTGAATTCTAAAAATGGCCACGTAAACAGAGTAACAAATTACTCATTCCCAGAGCCTCAGACCACTAAAGAATTAAAAGAATGGTAGTCAATAGCAACAAGTTGCTCTGGACTGCAAAGTAAATTTTCCAAGGAGTTCATTAAGGACAATTTAACCATCAACATAAAGAAGCAAAAAATTCATAAGTTGATTTCAGGCACATAATGTAATTCAGTGCATATTACCCAAGATACTGAATCAATTTCAAGGCAGAATTAATTACTTCGACGCATCCTATTAAGATCAAACCCTTCTCTTCACTTTCTCCTCTGTCCACCACAAGTCCACTCCATGCAGGCTGCCAAAACTGCATTAGCATAGGAGAAAGAAAGACAGTCCCAGATTGTGCGTTGAGGGTGACAGAGATATTCTCCATCAAATCTGAATACTTTAACTCAAACCCAGGGAAACCGCTGCCAAATATCAGTGTATTTCAATATGTGAAAAATAAGTGAACATGGAAGATGCTTTTTATACATGCTTTCTTTTCACTTTTGAAGTAAAATTTGGGGACTAGTACCTTACCCAAATCTGGGACTTATCACATCTTCAGTTGCTTGCAATTGAACAGGTAAAGAAACAAATTGGGGTGGAGTAATGAGGACGGAAATAATTGTGGTTCCAGAAGCACTGTTGTTATTTATATCAGATATTGTGTAAGAAAAAGAATCATTCCCAAAGAAACCTTTATAAGGTGTGTATCTGAACAGCCGACCATATTGAAGAAGTGATCCATGACGTGGCTGCCAAGATAACGAAGAGTAGGCATAAGTGCTAGTGTATGAAGTAAAATCTTGCAAATTCTACTTCCTATTTCCGACCATGTAAATTCCACAAAACTATATGCAAAAATTTAGCACAATAATTACGAAAGATTTGTCGTGATCAGAAAAAAAAGTGGTATAATTTTCTCATTGAAGTAGGCTGCTGACAGTTTAGTTCAGTGTACATCCACTCAAACAGATATTTAACCAAAACATAGAAAAACAAAAAGGAAAAGGAGCTCACCATTCGAAAGGTTTTCCAACATGCAACTGGCACAATAAAATTGGATTACCTCTTTTGGGTGTCCAAGGACTATTTTATGCAAGGAGCGAAATTGTGGAAGATGCCTCCCTTTACTCTAGCCCAAAATGTTTTGACAGAAAGAATAACCATATCTTTATAGTCAATTAGATCAGTTGTGAAAAGAATAAAAAATGAACCTCCCAATTATTGTTATGCATCAATCCTCAATATTCGAAGTATCTGCTTTGACGAATTAGGTGTCGATTTATTTATTTTTACTTGAAGTTGTTAGTAAGTAGGTTCACAGGTCGCTATCAACTATTGACATGTATAGAGCCATCCTTTGTACAGAAGAGACTGTCCCCCGTTCTATTAACAATAATACACTAAAAGAAAAGGGGAAGTATGAATGAATTAATTTTTCTTTTAGGCACAAAGAGGTTGTCTATCATGGCTTAGCCAAAGAAGTAACCATAATAAGGAGATTTGACTTTGCAAGGACAAATGGAATAATGTACTGCCATTGAAAAGTGACAGGAACCTAGGTATGCCCTTGATGTGAGTAGAAGATCAATGCAACTATAAATCAAACTCAGAATTTAGGATCAGTAGTGGTTGTTTCTTTTCCACAGGAGAAAAACTTACCATTGATGATTCAACAATATTCGCACTGCCACCAGCAAAATAATCATTTTCTAGGGCATCAAAAGAAACTGATTCATCCTCCCAAACAGAAATGGTATCATCATAAGCTTTAGGGAAGTATTCACCTACAAGACATCAAAATCCAGTTGTTCATCAGAAATGACACTGAATGCTAACGAATATACCAGATGTCTATCATTATCTTATTAGTGGGGAACTAAAAATATTACAAAATAGAGAAGTGAAAAAGAAAAAAAAAATAGAATCCTTTACAACATTCAATATATAGAAACAGGTGAAGAGACCAATCAGTACACTTGAGTCACTTAACTATAATACATTCATTTTTTCTTTCATTTTTTCATAAAGAGTTTATTTACTACATTCCTTTCACAATCAGACATTGATAAGATGAATATCCTCCATCTAGAAATCAGAAAAATCAATGTACAAGAGTAACATTCTCCACCAGTATGTATAAAAGAGGGGGTTAAGGGTTATGTAATGCAAAGCATGCAACTGGAACTTACTGCTGTACACAAAAGCCCAAAAGGGACAAGGGGACAAATGCTTGTCTGCAAATGAAACACATATCTCATAAGCGCCAATGTCCTTAGCTAGATAGTGACCAATATATGACCCGTCCATCTTATCTTCAAACGTCCAAATCAAGAAACCAGAACTATTAACAACACGAAACTCAAGGCTTAGCTTTGTTTGTTGAGACATGACGGGGTTAGAGAATGAATCCACTAGTTGCACCACTATTTCGTTTTCAACCACCTTTGGTACTTTGGCGACAAATCGCACAACTCTTGAGAGTTCTGTATCAACCTCAGCTGCAGTCAATTGTAAAAAATAGATTATAACAGAAGTGGAAGTTAAAAAGTAGTTATCAATTTAAAGCTATGGAGAGCAACAAATTTTGCCAACATTTTAAAAATCAAAATACAGATAACAAATAAAAGAGAAAAAAAAAAAGTCTGCTTGATGACGCACTTGAATGTCATCTAAGTTACATAGGTCTGTCACAAACTGTGAATCATTATCCTAGATAATCGATTTCATTTGCAACGTGATTAAGAGAAGTGTCAAAGAAGTCATAGCTATGCATATTTTGACTAATATGTTCAATTGCATGTTAAGCAGAAACTTGTGATGTAATTAATATCTGAGGTAAAACAATTTTTAGATATCCATTTGGCTTCTTTAGTAAATAAGTTTGCAACTAGAAAATGCCAAAAGAAGAATAAATCTTTGTCACTGCAGAAATTTTTTTGCATCTCATTATTGCTAAAAAGAGCTTCAGATTAATGGAATGGAAACTGGTCTAGTCTCTTTTCAGAGGCATTGCAGCTAAACTATTGTATGCTCTATTGTATGCCAACGACCAAACCATAGAAGATCAATGATAATACCTGGTCTTACTTCCATTGCATAGGAATGGCCGCCATTTAATGGAATATTTCCACAAAATACTCGAATCTCATAGGTCCCGGACTTTTCAGGTGTGTAAATGACATCAAAAGCACTTATCTGAACTTTTGAATCAGACTGAGTTTCAAAGCTACATATCATCAGTAGGTTTAAAGAATAATCTCTTGAAAGTAAGTCAAAACAAAAAGTATTTCCTTACGGAGTTCTTTGGATCCAAAGATGGTGCAGGAGCATTTCCCATGAAGCCGCTAGCACTATAGACAAGTTCCCCGGTGGGTCCATGCCCTGTTCCAGTAATGCACAGGTCTTGGTCAAAATAACAATAGAAGATAATCGTTGAATTCAGCGACTATATGTCTCAAGAATCTTTTACCATCAACAATCTGTATAGGAGATATGGTAGGCCAAACATTATATGAATCAAATTTCCTTATAATTTGCACTCGAAGCCTTTCTGCCTCAACTGGTGATGGATTATGATACATATCCTCAAGATAAACTGAAAAGCTTGACATTTTCCCAGCAGTAGAGCTAGTCAAACCAGATCCATTGACAACACTGTTCCCACCATCACAATAACCTAATCCAAGATGCCCATATGATTGTTAATCGAAAATGAGAGAACAACAAGGAAAATAGTTTACTTGTTTAGACAAACCATTTGTTGAAGATACAAGTTAACTTAGATTTTAGCCATAACAAGAATGTTAACTAAGACATAAATGTTACTCGAACCAAATGAAGGAGGAAAAAAGAATTACAGCTACAAAACAAAAGCACATACCTACAAATACAGTAAATTCATACGGCATATTTGAGATGCTCTGGTTCTGTTCCATATCAAAAATAGCGAGCAGAAACTCCCCCGGTTCAAATAGGCTGAAAGAAAACAACTGGATGCCTGGCGCCACTTCTTTGAAGTGCAAGTCTGGTATAGGGATGGACAACTTTGTCCCTTTTTCAACAACTAGAGCATCAAATTTGTACAAACCTGGGACAAGGTTCCCAAATTGATCTTGCTGGTGAATAAAAATTTCTAGCTTAGAGAATATTTGCAAGGCATTTGTATCATAGTTCCATTTGGCCAAGCACTTGGTAATATCCATTAATCCTATTGAAAGGTCAGTGCAAATTACCATGTCAATGAAAGGATTTATGGTCATTAATAAAAAATTAAGCTGCAGTTAAAAGGAAAACATATGCGCATAAAACCAGGACTCTATTTTAAAGTTACCTGGTTTCACCTTGAAAGGTAGAGGACAGCCATTCAAAGTTTGATTTCCCCCCTCTATGTGTAATAAGAGGTTTCCAGCTGTGGAAGCGATAAACTCGATTCCCACATAGCCAAAGCCATTCCACCCCAAGTAAGTGACATTGAGCATGCTCACAATTGTACCATTTTCATAAAATGCAGACACCATAAATCTATAAGAATTTGGTTCTTCCCTCGTAGATGAGATATTATTCCCAAATGCATCTTTAGGAAGTATTAAAACTGATGCTCTTGTTCCTGCTACAAATTCATTCACAAGACCCCTCCATGAAGCAACACAAACAGATGGATACATGCGCCCTTCAATCAGAGAGTAGCAAATGAAGTTAACAAAACACGAAAAACATAAAATCTGACAATAAAATGCGAACAATTCGAATAATAAACATGGGAAATAAAAGGAGAAAACCAAATGTGGTCTTGACTAATTGACTCTAGGGCAAGAAAAACAAATGAAAGAAGGAACTAGAGTGAATTTTTAATATAAAAAAAAAATTGAAAAGAAAAAGGAAAAAAGAAACCCAAACACTGCGAAACAAATAAATGTATCATAATCATACCTGCTAAAACTTGGAAATGAAGTGAAGAATCGGCAATTCCTAAACGTTTGTCATCGATTAGCAGATTAAACACGCCAACAAGAATGGGTATGAATGAAATGTTCCAATTAGAAGGATCCCCTTGAAGAGCTGAAGATACACCAGATATATAAGAACTATTGCCCTGCTTCCCGTTCACAGTGAGTGTGAGATTAGGATCATGACCATCGATATGAAGATCTGTTTCATTGTTAAAATTTCCAAGTACTTTGATCTTGATGGTTGCTATATCACCTGCCTCAAATGTATCCTTACCGTCCAACCAACTAAAAGCGAAGTTAGGTAAAGGGGGAGATTTATCTGCAGTAAATGAAAGGGAAAACAAAAATGACACTAATGTCACAAAAGATGCAATTTTTAACGAACCCACTCCACGACACAATTGAGAAAAAGAAACGGAAAACGCAACCATAACGACTCAAATACACCTGGTTCTGTAAGTGTTGTGGAAGCCAAAGTAGCGAGGATGAAGGTAATGAAGGTAGCGAGTAAGATGTAGGAATGCATTTGAACTACCATGACGAGTGAAAAGCTCTTAACATTTCTGGAAGATTGTAAAAAAGTTTATACTTGAAATCGGAGAAACACTTGAGAAATGGTTTTCTCTTTTATATGTTCGTAGGGCTCTGCAAACAAACAGTTCAGTTGCACAGGCCACAGAGAAGAAAAGAGAAGAAGAGAGAGAGAGAGAGAGAGAGAGAGAGAGAGAGAGAGAGAGAGATTTCCTTCCGTTTGAAGCTTTTGGCGGGTAGATGTTAACGGTTTGACAGGTGTTGGACGTGGGAAGATATTGGACGTTGGATATATGAGCGGTTCCTGACGGTTGGAATGGTAAGTGGTTCAGTTACCAGTCGGTTTGCTGAAGCCTAGAAGTTTTAGTGAAGTTGATAAATTATACCTCCCACAAAAAAGAAAAAAAAATTGATAAATTACTCATGGCATCATAACTCCAAACATTTGCAGATCAGACAATCTTGGCCTTCCAATCCATAATCAAAAATTGGGGTTATAAGATTTGGGATTTTCTTTCTCTTTTCTTTTCTTTTTTCATTTTTTTGGCAGGCAAATGTTAAGTTAAACTTGTACTCCTCCCATACGCATTTTAACACCATTCACAATTTCCGAAGTCAATTTATAGCCTGTTTGGACAAAGGATTTGGAAGAGGGATTTTGTGGGGACCAAAGATTTAGTGGAAAAAGCATGTTATATTTTTCCTAAAAATCTCTAGTCCCCACAAAATCCCTCCTTAAAATCCCTTGTCCAAACAGACTATTAAATTCTTAATCCAGCATTCCAGCCTATAGGCCATCCCTTCCCTAACTCGAACCCTGGTGAAGTGAAAATTGTAAGTACTTAACCTACCCTTATATTGTTTGTAAGGCCGATCTAAAATCCATAATCACCACAATGCCTTGCTTTTCTCGCCAGCAACACAGTTGGATCAGACCACAAACACCCTAGAACAGCAGCTTCCACAATGCATTCAAGAGAGCAAATAAGACCAGCACTATTACAGGTAGAAAAGGGGTGGCCAAACAAATTAATGATTATGTTGGAAGAGTTGGCTGCATCCCTTGTAAGCTCTTCAAGAGGCAGCCAAACAAATCAATGTTTTGAAGTATCAAGCATCGCAGTGCAGAGTTTAATGTATCGGCTTAAGATCGTCATTACCTTAAAAACAACTTGCAAAACGCAATGCAATGGGAAGGGGGATCCCATAAAAAATGAAAAAAAAAAAAAGAGAAGGAATAATGAAAAAATATCCAGAAAATGGCAGATTCATGTATTGTCAAGATAATCAATCTACCAAAAAAGGAAAGGGAAACCCCCTACCATAAATTCTAGTCCAAACAAAACTTTCAACAAAGTGAATATAGATAAGATCCTCACTTAGAATTGGTATGCCTGCCTTAAGATAAAGCATGACAAACAACTTAAACCCTAAATCCCCTGCTGTTCCTTTTTCCTCTAGCTTTTTCGAATTTCCTTCCCTTGGACCGCACATAAGGCTTGGTGTGGCTGTGTGGAACACCAGGAGCCTTACCGAAGTGCTTCACTGATTCACGAGCATTCTTTGGACCTCTGAGAAGAACCTGAAATGAGCACCCAAAAGATTATGCAAATGTAATTGACAAATGTTAAGTTGCTAACTTTTCCATGCTAAATTGTATCAAGATCAGAGGATACAAATCATTTGCTCTTACAAGAAAGAGATACAGAATCAGAGGGTTGACACAGTGATTAACAGCATTTGAAGAAAGTGAACTGTTATTTTTCTTCCTTGGTAGTATTAGAGAGCAATTTATATCTGCAAGAGATACTATAGTAACAAATATCAAATCATGACAGATCTGCGAGGCCTATCACTAAATTTTTCCATCTGTGGACAAATACTCAAGTGGGAAAAGTCAAACACATGCATCAAATCCACATAAGACAATTTGCCACTATATTGTGCTAAAACCAATCACCAATGTAAGCCCTGCCTGAATTATTTTCTTCTCAATAGGAAAACACATAAAAGACATTACTTGACTACAATTACTTGCATCGGTCACTGATGTTATTATATGCAAATAGCAACTATTGCAACTGTGACTTTTCACAAGGGAGATCCTTAACTACCTTCTAAGACATCCTGATACTTTATGAAACTCAAAAAACTTTACCCAAACATCAGATTGGCTACTTGCTTATGGATAAATGAACAAAGGAAGTTCAATGAAAAGTTCCCATGTCAGGTATAGAACAAAGGAAACTCAAACATTAGATTGTCAACTTGCTTAGGGTATAGAACCATAACAAAGTCGACCACATCTATCTCTCAAACCATGTCCAGAGTTTCATCAATGTCGTAGTTATTCATCCTTGTCCAATGTCATGGATACCAACATCATGCACATAATTCAGAACTTCTGTTATACTTAGCTTGAAAATTTCAAAACAAACACTCTCTTCAATATTCAAAATCTTCCAACATTGTTCTCTCAAAAAAAATCTTCAACTATTTAACAAAGAAAGCCAGATCAAAATCCCTAAGCTGACTGCTGACATCTAATCCCCAAACACAAATGTAGGAAATGCATGCATACAACCTCTCATTTTTGTCCAAATACATGACGACTGTAGGGTAAAAAAAAGAGGATGACAAAAATATAAGGCTATAAGCTACCCTAATAAGCAATGCAGTTAGGCACATAATCCCAATCTTTAAACTCTACACAAGCTAATTTTCAAACAATGGATCCCCCTTACTCTAAACAAAGAAATGAACTCTTTGTCTAGCCACTCCAGTCAAAAGTATGTTTTAATTGTTTCAAGTTCATATCAATGGCCTACAAAATTCACTATTCTCCAAGCAATATAAAAAAGAAAGTTGGGAAATCAAAAACCATTGGACAAAATTAATCTAGAACAGTTCAATCAAGTCATTACTATTTAGGCAATAATGTCTTCACTCTTCAGTACACGTTTGCAAACACACAGATCTAATTTAAACGATTAAATGTAAGAATGAAAACCAAGTATGAGTAATAAAAATTCGAATATGTTTCTACAAAAATGAAAACAAAACCATTATGGGTTTGTTAATTAATCCATACCGTGTTTTGCCCAAGAGGAGCCCTAAGAGCAAGCTGGTCAAAGGTCAAGCATTCACCACCAGCCTTCTCAATCCTCGCTCTTGCCCTCTCCGTAAACCTAAGAGCGACTACCTTCAGTGCCAGCACTTGGTAGACCCGAGTATCGTCAGTAATCGTCCCTACAAGCACAGCAATCTTACCTTCCTGAAAACACCACCAACAAAACCAACACCATAAGCACGATATCCTAAAATCCAGACTTTTAGAGAGCGAGAGAGATTAAAAGAGATTAACAAAGAATCAACCTTTCCTTCCATGAAGCGAATCAATCTGGAGAGAGACATCAGGGGCTTGTTGGTCTTGCTCATGAACAACCTCTTCAGAATAACTGCATTGAAGTTGCTTCCAGTCCTTCTTACCAGGAATCGGTAGAGCTGATCATACACCGTCCAATAACTTTTCAGAAATAGATTCAGATATACAAACTACAGATCAAAAAGCAGAGAAAGAGAGAGAGAGAGAGAGAGAGAGAGAGAGAGAGAGAGAAAGAGAGAGAGAGGGGTTTGAGATGACCTTGACGAGGAGCTTGAGGTAGATATCATCCGACTTTGGGGCAGTTCTTTTGGTCTTCTTGCTTTTGCCTCCGGCAACCAAATCGATACCCATAGCTGCTGCTTCTGCTGCTACTGCTGGTGAGGGAGGCGCTTTCTTTCCGAAGAGAAGAACCTTTTTTTAGGGTTTATGCGACACAAATAGCCTGTGAGTTCCATCATTCTGTAAATGGACTCCACCCGACCCGACCAAGTGTTCATAAACTGGACCTTTAAAAGTACAGCTTTGGTCGGGCTTATGGCACAAGCACAACCTTAGGTACGTGTTGGGCTCAAATAACATCAATCAAACCCAAAACAGGCCCAAACCCAAAAAACCTCAGTGGGATGAGCCTCGAGAGCAGATCATGTGTCCCCTCTCGTTCCCTTGTTGTTTTCGCCTTGTAGAGCCAATATAGAGATGATCTAATTACTGATATTTTAGCAGAATGTTCACCTCACCATGTAGGTAATTTTCACCAAAATTAGCCTATTTTAAAATTTTGAATGCCATCAACAGTTGATTAAAAAGTGAACGTTGAAAAATTACGTTTATATTGAATAATAGACGGTCGATTGATGAGATTAAAAGTTTTATAATTGACCGATTTTTTGTAAGTAGGTTGAGGAGTACATTTTCACTAAATATCAACCATTATATCATCCATATGGGAGCCTCACAAGGCAAAATAAGATGTCATCTCTATTCCCTATGCGGACGTCACAAGGCAAAATAAGCAAGGGGACAGAGAGGGGACAAAGAATCGGCTCTGCACTAGGCTCGTGTAGTAGTTCAACCGCATGGGCACACTAGACTAGTTACTGTAGCATAGTTTGTGTTTGATTTCAAAAGAGTAGGTTGGGGAACAAATCCTTTATTGTGGGTCATTTTGAGTTCGATTTCTTACGGAACCATTATCAACCTACGCAACTAAGGCTTGTCCAGAGCATAAGCAAGCAAAACGTCGCTTCAAAACCCCGATTCTTTAGCCACATTTTTCTACGTTTGATCGAGGCCGGTACGTAACATAAGTAATGGTTTAAGCTTCAACCAGTGTGAGAATTAAGCGCCAAGTTAGTCCCCCAAACTGTTTATGCATATGCTTCCCTACGCTACACATAGTGACCCTAAATCCTATCCTGTCTGAAGAATGAATGCCTTAATGTGGATTCTGGTTACGTTCCGAGAGAGACTGACTATTGGGTGCTTGGTCAACATCATGACCAGTGCTATAGAACATGTCTCAAAACTACCTTTATGTGGACACTGTTGTTGTTTTGACAAACTGTAATTGGGTGCTCAGTCAACATCATCACCAGTCAGATCATTCGTAAAAATATTGAACAGTTGTTTATTCCGGTTGATTATCACCCTCTTTTTACCACAGTTCTAATTACTAAGATCAAAGACTCGCAAAACAATTGGCACTCCCCCAAGTTAAAATTGATTTTATTGACTTAATAGAAACTAGTTAGTTAACATGTATATTCTATACATATCTTCACTTTTTACCGCGCAAAGAACCATCAATCGATTATAAGAATACTCAGACGCGTTTGAACAACTGTGCACAATCTTCCAATATTTTTTTAATATGATTCGTGAGTAGTTTTGCTGCTACGATATAAAACCCAAAACTTCTTTAATAATGAGGGGTCCCAACCAACCATTAACTAAAATTAAACTTATAACATAGCAATAGATATCAAACTCAGTATTGTTTCCACTTTCCACTACCAAATGAATAGGGTAGAAATTTAAGATAACTTGAGCATGAATTATTATTATTATTATTATTATCATATGTTTGCACAATAAATCTTCTTCTCCTCCTGGATGGTGGTCCATAGTACTTCATGTTAGTATTTTAGATTACACAAACTTTGCTTTCCAGCAGTAACCAAACTAAAGCAAGCAAACAACCAAGCATAACAAGGAGCACTTATGTGGGACATGATCAAAAGGAGGCTGCTTAATTAATTAATTTCAACTTGTCAATTTGATGGTCAGTTACATTAGCTTTAAGTTGGGAAAATTCCTGGAATTCGGTACCAATATTATTGGTGGTTGCTCATATCCTGTCCTCCAATGAAATGTTTCACCTACTACTACTCCACATGATGGTCTCAATCAAGCTGTAATCTTACTTTGGTGTCACTTGGTTGGAGTCAGATTTCAGACTATTTTTTTCTTCATCTTTTCTTTCTTTCTTTCTTTCTTTTTTAAGTGGTTCAATCGAAGTCTAACTCAGGAAAAAAGCCCAACTCATAGCTAAAAATATTCGTTAAATTTGAGATAAGGTCCGACTAAATGGACAACTCAGACGAATCAGATTCAAACTAATTCAGATTGAGATACCTAAAAACAAACAACAATCAGTAATGAAAGTCAAGTGGGCACTAAAAGAGGTTTGGATCGGCCAATAATATACTGTCATTTTGTTTTGCTTTTTTTTCTCCTTCCTACTCTTATCTCATTGTTAAGGTCCTAGATTAGATTAATTAGGTGTGGCTATTAACAAAGGTGAATTATATTAGTAGAGCTAGCAAAGGAGAGATGTGACCTGAATTTTGGTTGTAGGGGACCTGACCTGAGTGAAACAGGGATAATAAATTCATGTCAATGTCAAATATCGAACGTCTAAATAATCACAATCTTCAATGTGATAATATATATAATTTTTAGGACACAATGATATACAAGAAGAATAATTGATGTAGTTAGGGATTGATTCCCTTTCATCATTTATTTTGATTTAACCAAACGCACATGTTTGGTTGTTTGTTTTATCTCCCTCTCTCTCTCTCTTCCTATTCTCAATGTGATAGACATCTTCTACTCTCAATTTGCAGCCCATTAGTACACATCTTATTAATCAGAATCGTTGTAAAATGGTGACGTTTTTGTTTACGCTTCTACTCCAAATCATGCTCTGACGCTCCAGTTTCGAATACATTTCGAAACTTGGGATGTTTTTTAATTGGGCGGTCTGGCGCTCTCGCTCCCACTTTCATTGGCACTTTCATTCCCACTCTCACTTTACACTCTGATTACTTACCTGTAGGAACATGTGGGGAACTTTCTTTGAAAATCCTTGACTGTAGTGTAGAACCGGAATAATTTTTGAACATTGCCATTTTGTTTAAAAAGCAATCAGAAAATATGATGGCTTGCTGTTGCAAGAGGGCCAGCATTCCTTTAAACCTTGGTACGGTTCTAACGTATGATATTTTGCAAGAAACCCCACCCACGTTACATGCACGCACTGACCACCCCGTTATAAAAATCGTCCTTTAACGTTAACTGCATTCATTCACAGTATCACAAACCTCTCTCTCTCTCTCTCTCTCTCTCTCTCTCTCTCTCTCTCTCTCTCTCTCTCTCTTCTGAGAAAATGGGTGCAGGAGATCAAATCCACAAGTATCCGACAATGTCAGAGGTACAAAACTTAACTCTCAAAATATGCTCATCACTCATTTGATTCTGATTGTCTTTCTTTTTTTTAAAGGCTGTCGAGGAGTTGAAGAAACTGCAGGACATGGCCTTCCCTATTACTGCCATGGGCTTGGTGAGCTACCTCAAAAGCCTAATCTCAGTTGTTTGCATGGGAAGGCTAGGCCAACTTGAGCTTGCTGGAGGTTCTCTCGCCGTCGGATTCGCCAACATCACCGGCTACTCTATTATTTCTGGCCTCGCTCTTGGGATGGACCCTGTTTGTAGCCAAGCTTTCGGTTCGAAAAATTTTCCATTAGTAGCTCTTACACTACAAAGAACCATTCTAATCCTCCTGTGTGCATCCATCCCCATTGGAGTTCTGTGGGTTAACCTTGAACCTCTCATGCTTAAGCTAAATCAAAACCCTGACATAACTCGAGTTGCTAGCCTCTACTGCAAGTTTGTTCTTCCTGATCTCTTCGCAAATTGTCTTCTTCAACCCCTACGAATATACCTTCGCAGTAAAGGGACACCATGGCCTTTAATGTGGTGCACTTTGCTCGCAGTCGTCCTACACCTTCCCATTACTGTCTTCTTAGCCTTCAATCTTCATCTCGGCGTGCCCGGTATCGCAATGGCTACTTTTATAAGCAACTTCAATACTCTCTTCTTTCTTCTATGTTACATGTTCTATGCTCACAGAACCGCTCCAGATCCTTCTTTGTGTACACCATTAACATCGCCTCCTTCAATGCCTACTACACTAGGAGTAGGAGATGAATGGGGAACACTAATTAGACTCGCTCTACCAAGTTGCCTCGCTGTTTGTCTAGAATGGTGGTGGTATGAATTCATGACAGTTCTTGCTGGTTATTTTCATAAACCTCACGTAACACTTGCGACATCGGCTATTGTCATACAAACCACCTCTCTAATGTATACATTGCCTACGGCTCTCAGTGCCTCAGTTTCAACTAGAGTTGGGAGCGAGTTAGGAGCAGGTCGGCCTAGTGAGTCCCGTCTGGCAACCATGGTTGCCATGGTAATTGCAGTTTTAGTTTCACTGGTGGGCTTCTCATGGACCAACTTGGGGACTAGGGCTTGGGGAAGGATTTTCACCCAAGATAGTGAGGTACTAGAACTAACCATGAAAGTTCTACCTATAATTGGGCTTTGCGAGCTCGCGAATTGCCCACAGACAACGGGCTGCGGTGTGCTTCGAGGAAGCGCCAGGCCTAACATTTGTGCCACAATAAACTTCTACGCCTTTTACTTGGTGGGTACTCCAGTGGCGATCGTTTTAGCCTTTGTTCTAGAACTAGGGTTTGTGGGCCTTTGTTATGGGCTTCTAGCAGCCCAAGTTGCTTGTGCCCTCTCTATCATAACTGAGATTTGGAAGACAAACTGGGATAAAGAGTCGATGAAAGCTAGAGACTTAGTTGGGGGAGGTGTATGTGCAGATGAAGAAGATCAATCAATAAAATCAGGGGAAGAAGCTGAATTTCTCAAAGAAGTAGTCTTCCAAAAGTGAACAGAAGATAATACAGTACATAGACCCCAGCACAAAGCCACAAAGAACACCTCATATATTTACAGGTTCACACTTACATCATATAGCATACAATTTATCTAATCACACTTCATCCAACTAACTTTCCACACATAAATTGGAAATGCATACATATACTGACTACTGATTTTTACTTGTTCTCCCTTTCTTTTCTTTTCTTTCTTTCTTCTCTTTCAGTTTTAGGATTCCTACTTTTTTTTTCAATTACCTCCCTCAAGATTTAAATAAATTAAGCATGCTATATATAGACAGAATCAAGCTGCCTTTATGTATATGTATGTGTAATTGTGCGCAAGTATGCGTTGTCCAAATGAAGGAGTAAGTGAGAAAAAATACCCTTCCATCGATCTATTTTTATGTCTTTTTTCATGTATGTATGAGTGTGTGTGTGTGTGTGTACAAATGTAAAATTATCAATCGATAATTAGAAAAATGCTGTAATGAACACAGTTTAGTAGCAATTTCTTCTTTTTTTTCCCTTTACTTGTCTATATAGAAACAAAATCAAGCTGGCTCTTTCATCCTTGTACTGTGTAATTAGATTCTTCAATAACAAACACAAGAAAGCTACACCAGCATGCAGTAAGATGTATCAAACTTACAACTACTTGGTAAAAACCATACAACTCTCAAAACGTGCCAACGTTGCTCCTCGTGTTTCTTCAATCCAACCGTTCCATCTGAAAAATAGATATTCTTCAGTTTAAATGCATGATTTTAATAGATTTCCTGACAAAGTGATATTAACCTCACTTTCCTTACTATAATTATAAGTTGATTTTTTTACCAAGTGTAAAACTGGTTTTCGTCTTTTAGAAAACTCAGATTATCCCTTGAATTAAGATAGGACATAAACAAATAGTAAGATGTAGTTTTTTCACCCTTAAATTTTCACCATTTAGAAAGAGAATCTCAACTGATACTGCTACAACAATGAAAAAGTTTTGGGTCTAGTCCTGCTTTTCCATTCGTTGTTTAATTACAGAATGTATTGGGAAACAAAAGAGCATAATATAAAGTTATGATGATATATTACGATACACAGGATCCAAAAAAACATGTAATATTTGTAAATCAGGCTTTAGTATCATCCATCCAAACACTCTGATGTATGGTTGGATAACAGTTGCATCACAGGAATTTAAAGGTTTTTGCACCTCTTAATAGATCATAATGTTTTTTTCTTTTTTTGGAAAGCATAGATGAAGTAATATTTTCTTCAACCTGATGTAGGCAATTTAAGGTTTATACTACGAGGAATCGAGGATTTTGTAAAGGACGAGATGAGAGTTTTCCATGAGATACCTTCCAAAGGCCATCGTTGAGATAATGCATGTTGTCCACACCAATTCCTTTGTTGATTGCCCGTCTGTGGTAGCAAACAATTTATGTGATTTCTCCCATACGAAAATCAAAAGTAATATAGGAACGAAAAGAAGCTATTCATTCTATCACAGCATAAGTGGAAAAGGAACAATTTCTTCTTGTGCTTTTTTCATGGTGTTAAAAGAGGGTGTTCCAGGAGTAAGGACCTAACACCTTAATGGTTGGCAGCTGACACCCTAATAATTATAAGCAGCATGAGCAGCTGGAGCTCGTGAACGAGGACTTCATTTGCTTCCCTCAAAGTTAAGTTTCAAGTCACACACCAAAACAAAGGGCGAGCAACAGGTGAACTTACTGTACTTCAAATTTATATCCTAAACGGTGAGGGAAAAATGAAAATAATTATTCTATAACTGGTAAAAGAGGCCCACATATCGAACTATTCGTTTATTGCTAGGCCCTCATATAGAATTAGATTCGTTACCTTTGTAATAAAAGGAAATTCCCAACCATCACACCAAAACAACCAGTTACACAATAAAGTTCAGTAGAACGGCATAATAATACTTGTTTCACACTATTGTCATACAACATATGAAAGTGAAAATCAAATTGATCAAACTGACAGGGAAATTCATAGAGCAACGGAAGAGTAGTTGTGTACAAGATAGAGAATGTAACTTACATGTCTTTGGCGGACATTTTTGTAAAGCCAATTGCAAGAGCATGTTGCTTTCCTTCAGCCATTATGGCCTGGAGAGGTTTAGCATTACAAATCAGTAAATAAGTGACAAACTAAATATTATACTCTTATAGTAGCATACATAACTATGACGATAAACAGCACCACTACGATACAGAAGAAGAAGAAGATTACTCGAAAAATCAAAATATAACATTAGATGGAACAAGAAACCGTGCATACCACTGGAGTTTCTTCCAACACCTCATCATCCAAAGCACCTCCTGGAGATGTAAGGCCAGGACACATTATGTTTGCACCAGCAAGGACAAATTTGATAGCACCCCTATCAACTTGTAGTTTTTTCATTATATCCGGATCTGCAAGACAGTACAATCACAAGAGGGCGATAAATATCAACTACTAATCAAAACTAAACAGTTTTTAAGAGTTGGTGTCATCAACCCAACATTACAAGTATAAAACAAACAAGAAAGAGATCAACAGAGAGCTTTCCCCTTTCCTATAAGGTAAACGAAGACCAAGATTGCACTTCCAGTATGAAGAGACCATTTCAAAGCACAAAACCACACAATTATAAAGCATGAAAAACATAAAACACAAATTCATAAGAAAATAGTTGGTCGAAAAGATACTATACATTGATGAAGAAGCCGTAGAGTGGGCATGTAGGGACCATCACGAATGTTGAAAAATAACGGCACATTGTTCACCAGAACCAGATTCAGATGGTTTTGACTAGAGACATAAAAGAAAATAAGTTTGTCAGAACCATAGTAATATCAATATAAAACTGCAAATTTCATCTACAGGTAGAGTATGCTTTCGATGTTGTTAGTAATTATTAGAGTACAACATCCTAATCAAGAAAGGAACAGCAGAGACCGAGGTGGACTCAGATTTTAGAAATGTCCTACATGTTTGTCTTTCTACTTATCGAATCCTACATTATAACTTATGATAAGCCAGTAATAGAAAGCCTGTAACATTGGAAAATTGGAAAGTCAGAAACAACAGAAATCCATGTAGATCACTATCTGCATAGATCCAGAAACACAATAATCTCATCTGTTACCGACTTACCCACTACAAGAAAAGGTCCCCAAATTATCAGAGAAGAACAATATAGAAGATATTTTAGGACATGGGCAAGAAAGAAGAAGATAAAGAAAAAATTGCATCTAAACAGATAATTTTATGAACCCACACATCTTAGAGATTATAAAAGACACGGCAGCAGGACTCTAATCAGTAAACTACTTAAACTCAATCCCCCGGTCTAGAAGCATTCTAGTATCAGACTGGCATTGTCATTTGGGTCATTAGCAGATAAAACAATGCAGGTTAGGCATCTTTGACCTTGTTTTCTCAAACAATATCACTGAATTACATCATGTCCAACAAGATCTCTCAGTAAGCAACAAGAATCCATTTTCATGAAATGATAGAATTTCAATATATGTTACACAGTTGCATTATCAACTATCAAGGATCCATGGTCCCCCAATGACTATCAAGCTATCAAATGTTGTTTGGCAAGCGCTTTGTCAAAAGTGTAATGGCCGAAACAATGCCAATGTTATGAAGATGCTTCAGTCAAAAAGTAGAACGACTAAATATTAACTGAGAAACCCTTTCTCGTATGCACATCCAATAAAATTTGAACCCCATGTTGATCAAATCATAGATCACCAATTATAGAAGGAACATAGTAAAAGTAATTGGAATAAAAGGTAATATGTGAATAAACCATTTAGCAACAATGAGAGGTGATTTCTTCGGAAGCAAATCCTCCAACACTGGTTCCAGGCCTGGGTACTACAAAATAAGTGGGAATTATATCAGAATACCATATGAAGTATAATCCGCATTCACACTTCCACAATTAGGTGTAAAAGATCAAAGCTAAATATTGTGAATAGACAAGTTATAATTCATACCTCGTCTGCAATACTTTGCCGAATTTTACGTTGTACAGAGGCCTTTACTTGATTTTGGGCTGATACATCTTCATAAGTGAACCTGAAACAGATAAAAAGAGAAATCTTTTTGAAACCTTAAGCAGCCAACAATAAGTACATTAAAGGTTTAACAATTTCCCCAATGTTGCCACCTCAAGTTCACAGTTCTTTCCTCAACCACCATAAGAAATATGCAATGAAATTCATCACTAATGTTAAAAAACAAAGACAAACCCCTAGAAACATCCAAAATAATACACGAAAAGGTACCGATAAAACACATTCTGAAAAATATTCAAAATTTTAACCATAGCTACACTAAAGGAAGAAAAGTCGTAGTTGAATAAAACAATAGAAACCCATTTACCATAGCTAGGGACAGGCCACTTATAAATGGTTTGTACCACCAAAAAGATTAATTTCATATAAAAAAAAAAACTTTCAAGGCGAAAATGATCTTCCACAGAATTACATAGAGACAACTTTTAATCAAAGACAAACTTTTTCTACACCTTGAATCATCCATTAACATACCAACCCTAGTTCACATGCACCTTTAACCACCTACAACTCTCATCAATCAGAGTGGTGGATCCTAGCAAGAGAAGGTAAAGGGTTTTTTAAGGTTAATTCCTTGTGTTATGAATTGCTATTTAGCTACCAACTCTTAATGAAGACTGATTTCATGGATTGCTACAAGCATTATAACTGGACCAAGTTTCAAATTAACTAAACCTAAAGACCAAACCAGTACATAAAACCAAATGTGGGTATCTTCTTCCTCTTTGGATCACTAAAACCGATTGAAAGTGATAACAAAAAAAAACACAAATCAAACTACAATCCCATATTTATTAATAGAAAGAGTTCCTAATCACGGGAAACACAGTAGATAAACCAGTCTAATCAAACATTACTAGGTGAATATCTAATTTATCCGGTCTAAAAACGGTTTAATTCATCAAATATTAAGAACAAAAAGTAAACCCTAATTAGAGAGGAGAACTCACTTCTTGAACATTTTTGCAGGTGTAGATAGAGAGAGAGGAGAAGAGAGGGTTGAGACTGAGAGCCGTCACCGATTGTCGTGTTCGGAGATGCTTATTGCCTAGGAAGTAAGGAGTCGAATAAAAGAACTGGTGAAATTTGTAAAGAATAATAATACTTCTGGAAACTGAAAAAAAAGAGAGGGACAAATTTCGATCCAAAATTTTGTGCTTTCTTCCAAAATCTACCCTCAAATCTGTTTTAACTATTAAAAACAAATAAAAAGAGAGTTGTTTTTGGTGAAGTTGATGGTGAGGATATCATTTGCACCCACAATCAGCCGTTAGATCATTTTATGTGGCCCCACATGATATGTGATTAGTATTGTGGTCGAAAAAAGTAATATGTTACCACATAGTCATGATTCAAGGGATGACTTTTCGTAAAGATGTTTTTAGTGTATTTGGATGTAGAATTCATGTTTCTCTCGGAAACATGAGTCCTTGGAAACATGAATCCCTAGAAACATGAATCATTTGGTTTGTTTGACAACCATAAAATAATCCATGGATTCATGAATCCTTGGAAGCTTGAATCATTTGGTTTGTTTGGTTGCCATTTAAAATCTAAGGAAAATCTCTATTTTGTTGTTTTAATTTTGTGAGGTGTAATCTACATTGAGTTCGGTGCATACATAGTGAATCCTTAGTTTAGAATTCCAGCAAATTTTAAGGGGGGAGGTGGGACTCCAAAATAGGGATTTGCTGGAAAACATGTTTCCCTGGGAAACAAGTTTTTAGGGATTCTTGGCAGCCAAACAGACCAGGAAAACATGGATCCCTGGTCCCCACGGAATCCCTATCTTAGAATCCCCCATCCAAACAAACCATTTATTCATCACCTAGATCATCCTTAAAAAATCATCATAAAACCATGATAGGTGAGAAGTACATATAAATGGCCAAAAATATATGCAAACCCCACAAAAAAAAGACAGCCACAAACATAGCAGCTTGGGGAAAGTTTAGTGCGAATCTCTAAATCTAATCCCTCCATCCATGGGGTATGGATTAAGGGATCAATGCTTTTTAGTGGGGATTCCATTGAGAAAGAAAGAGAGAGAGAGAGAGAGAGAGAGAGAGAGAGAGAGAGAGAGAGAGAGAGAGAGAGAGGAATACCCTATTTTTAGGGTGAAAAAAAGGAAAGTGTGAATGATTGGATGAAATGACCACGAGATCATCGAAGTTCTTATCTTCTAAGGATTTGCAATTTAAGCCATGCTTGATATGCAGAAAAAATTCGCATCTGCAGTTATTCCCTGTCAAACTGATAAAACAGTTGCTTGGTATGGTATTCCTCTGCTAGTTAGGATGCCTATGGTCTTGTTTGTCCATGCAAACTACCACTACCACAGTTGTAGTAATTTGCATTCTGCAAATTTTGTCAACATACCAAGCAAGGCTTTAGTAAAAAGTTTACTGGATTAGTTGATGAAAGAATCTCACTAGTAAACCATGGTTCAAAGGATACCACTAGACTTTAACGGGTCAGGGATCATGGTCAATGGATTTCGAGCATCATGAGCTTGGAGCAACTCCATGATGTTCTTGGGCCATCAGTGTTGAAAATTCAAGGAATTAGGGTTGCAAATGGGCCAGATCAATTGATTGGCCTGTCATCTAGTGTCTAGACTTTTGTCAAATGGAGATCAGACTCATGGGTTGTAAGTTTGAAATCAAAATGCCAAAAAGGCTAAAACTAATAAAGTTCTATTGTTCTAAAAGGAAAACAGGAGGAACAGAACCGTGCACCATGCACGTGGCTGACTGCTAGTGAAATGTAATATCAATAAGCAGAACCTGGTTCACACCGAATAGTTTGGAAACTAATATGCTAAAAGGAAAAAAGAAAATAAAAGAAATGGTGCCAAAAGAATTTCTTGCTTTCTCTATTTTTAAGAATAAAGGGGTGTGTACTACTGGAATCAACTATGACGATGGATATTGCAACATATTTTATTGGGATAATACATATTTTTTGGGGTCTAAATAGAAATGATTTAAGGGCAGATTTTTCGGAAGGATGTTCTCCTCATCATATATATCATCATATTTGGGAATCAACTAATTCTAAAATTTCTAACACCCTCAAATTAACCTATTATAAATTAACAAATTTTAAGCATTTTTTAGACTGTTGATTCCCTTTGATTTCTGATAAACTTTTGATGGAGTTAGAACTTTTACAAGGGGATGATTTTCGGATATGATGACCTACATGATGAGAAGAACATCAACGCCAAAAATAATCCCTTAAATAATTTTCATGTGGGTCCATAAATGGTATATTGCAATTCCTCATCAACTATACCCCTAGCCTATAAATAAATAATATGCTAATATGAAACCAATTTAGGTGGGTATGCGCTGTATATATTAAGTTTAGTCATCTAACTCAAAGTCAATTGGCAATGAGTTGAGAGTCCTATGATCTTTATATACTAGATTTTAAATAGACTTGGCACAATGATCGGTGAGCCGCTAACTTTACCCCAACCTGACCTGCCAAACGCTACCCTAACTCGACCCATTAGCTAAACAAGTCAGGATTAGAGTTTAACATTTTGAACTTGTTATCCTTTCAACCCTATTAGGGTTGGGTCGATCCTGACTCGTTTCCTTCTTTTGTATTAAAAAATGTCAAACTAGTTAGGGTTTGAAAAAATGACCTATTTATGACCCGTCAATCCACCTAGAGTGGACTCTAACCCGACCTATTGCCAGGTCTAATTGCTTCAGTCTTTACATTTCCATGTGAAACCAATCTCAACAACTTACACTAAAGTCAATATTGAAAATAAAACCACATTCCTCGCAACATCTATATGAGTACGGCTTGAGCTAAAACGAAGCTAAAAACATACTAGTTTAATACATTAATCATTTGATATATAAACATGCATGATCAAAAAAAATTTGATATATAAACATGTTTACCTACACGTATATATACATCCCGAGGTACCTTATTAAGTTATCAAATTAAGATAGAGTAAGATGTATAAGTTGCTTGAAAAGTTATTTTGAAACGCTCATCAAATTGATGAGTATAAATTATAGGGAATTTTGGCCAAAAACCCCTACTTGAAAAACGTTTAAGGATTTAGACCAACAAACGTTTTCTTTTAGTCTAAGGCCCAAGGATAACTGACTGAAACCCTCTTGGAGAGGGTTTCACTGAAACCCTCTTCCTATAAATTACACACACTGAAACCCTCTGACTGCAACCCTCTTGGGCCTTAGACTAAAGGAAAACGTTTATTGGACTAAATCCTAAAACGTTTTCCAAGTAGGGGTTTTTGGCCAAAATCTCTTAAATAATACACTTTTTATGCCATGCAAAAAAAAAAAAAATTTGAGTTTGCTCGAATATGAATACAAAAATTAATACTCATTATTAATACAAAAATTAGATTTGATTCAGAAAATACTTCATTTTAATTTTTTTCTCTATCTTTATTTTTTATTTTTTTGTTTGATAATTAATTGGACAGCATGCACCTTTTAAGTTACGTAACTTACATTCCATAATATATAATTAAATTAAATTACATAATTAAATTAATTAGTAAATCCAAAACCATAATCAAGTCACAATCACAATTATGCCCAACTTATCCAAAATTGTTAGATTGAGAACAATATCTGATTCCTATGATTTATCCCCTATATTTTATTTATTCCCCACTTCGATTTTCCTTTTTCCAATTTTTTTTTTTTTTTTTTGTAACAATTCATAATGGTCATTTGCGTCTCTAATTTTTATTTATTCCACATCTGCAAGTAAAATTTAATGGGTGTGAATCACATATGAGTTTAAAAATTTTCATTATATATCTAAGTCTGGTTTCACACATAAGAGTCCTGGAATCGGAAATTGACAAAAACTGGAACCAACACATTTGAATTATTGTGGTTCTAGGTAATTCAATAACTGAAGTGGAACTGAAACATTTGACACCCTAACACAGGCCTAAACCCTAGCTGATTATTAGCTGCAAACTAACCCACACAGTTCATTCATTCATTCATATCTCTACTGAAAATGTACGATCGATTGATCAAAAATTGAATAGACAGAGACGTTGTAGTTTCAAGTACCGAAAAAGGAAAACTGGAACCTAAACTATATTAAGAACCCCAATGGCCCCAAATTGAGCGTGGGGCCAGCACTAGGACCGGGGCCCTCAACCTTACCGGTGCTGCTGCTGCTGCTTCTTCTTCTTCTTCCAAGATATAAATACAACAACCCACAACAAATACATGTCCAATCTGTCTGCCAGTTGTTCATGGTTCTGGGCCACCCACCCATCACAGGGTTGACCCATAAATTAAACCCACCCAGTACTCCATCATGATGAGTTTAGTAGGTCTAAACTCTAATAAAGTGTAGGACCCAAATGCCTAAACTGCCCTCTTCATAATTTCACTCGAGCGCTGCTATTTGGTCGGACGGACTTACAAAATAAATGTTCGACACTTATGTGGTATAGTGGATCCTACTGACACATAAGTTAGAAATTCTTCATTGGGGAAAAGTAGCAGATCCCACCCTGCCACATGGGTAGCTGGCACCAATTTTGTAAACTGGTCGGTACAAAAAAATTTATTGATTTCACTTACATAGAAATGGAATCCCTGTAAATTAAGTTTCTAGAGAGGGCAGTTTCTGAAAATGGAAACTCAGATTTGATTTTTGTACAGAAAATCCCTGGATTCACTCATGATTCCTTTGGTCCCACCATTTACAATTCTACTTCTCTCTTATTAGACGTACACGTGGCAGATAAGTATCAAAATTAAAAGAGATAAATAGTATTTAATATTTATATATATTAATTTGGTGGACAGGTGGCACTGAACCAGCCGGCTTTTTATTCAAGAATCTTTGTACGGGGATCTAAAAAAAAGAGGAGCTTCAGTAGTGGAAGAAGATCCCGTACAGTATCGGGTGAGATGTTGTATCGATTTTGACCGTTGGATTTGGATGGTTTTTCAAATATTTGCACACATCTCTAGGAGAATCCGTCTTTGTGTCACTTGTGGTTGTTTTTATGAAGTGTTTTACCTAGGGGAGAATGTTTTCCTTAGAATGTCAACAAACCTGCTCTCAGCTGTAAATATTTACAAAAAATCAGGTAATAAAAATTTTGTCGTTTTGATTGATTTTATTTTGTTTGGTAACTCATTTTATTTTTTTTCTCAAGTAAAAGACAAGATTAGGTTGGAACCAATCTTCAAATGTTGTATTCCGGATATTTTTTTCAGTTCCTGGAGTAGAGTTAAATGTCATTTTGTCCTATTGTTTGAACTTTCAAAGCTTCGAACGATCGGTTCCAAAAGTTCTGATATAGGAATACGACTTAATTTGTTCTTACTATTGTAATCCTGTTTGATCGATTTGGTTGAATCTTGTGAAGTGCACAACCAACAATTTAATTCAACTGTGCACTCTTCAAGATCGACAAACAAATCTGATATAATATAACTACAGCGGAAACAACTAATGATACTAAAAACAAAGAACACAAAGCACATAAAGATTTACATATATAGTTCGATAAGATTATTTACATTCATGCGCATAAGCAATATAATATCTTTATTCAATATGGTTCGCTATAAAACGTTCAACTAAGTCTCAACTTGGCACACCCTTTAGATGATTCCCAACTTTATTCCCTCTTCAATGGACTCCTATTGCTCCCAAGTGAGCCTCAAACTGAGCTTAACAACGACACCATCACTTTAGACTCACTCTCTCATACAAAAAAGAGGATACAAACTCGCCATCAAATAAACCAATGGCTACTCCCTCTCCCATGCAATGGAGCAGCCTCCACGGCAGCCCCAAAGGGCTGTCGATTTCAATCTCTCTCTCTCTCTCTCTCACTCTCTCTCAAGAGCTCTCTTTAATGCCTCTCAATGTTTAGGTTGTATAAGGATGCTTAAGAATACCTAAAATTTATTTGAGAACCCATATTTATTATTTTATATTGTCCCCCGCAAATTAGAAAGAGTTCTTTTTTTAGAGAGAATCTAAGACGAGATAAAAACGTCTTGTTCTTCGGCTCTAGTCTAGTTTGGTATACAGGTTTGGCTCCGCTCCTAGTGATGGGATTGTTAGATCTTGACTCTTGACTCATCGCAACTCGAAGTACCCATTTTTTTTGTTGGGAATGCACATGTGGTTTGAACCATTTCTTCCCTCAAGACTAAAAAATATCAAAAGTATGGTTTGAACCACTCCCTCCTGACTCATGCAATTGAGCCATTCTCTAACATCTCGAGAATAGTTGATTATTGTAAGTAAATTTATAATTTAGCCCAACAGTTCACAAATTCAATCCTATGGTTTTATACAGCTTGTTCGATTATGCAGAGTTGACAAAATAATTAACTACAAAGTAACTTGTTAAATTTATAAAACTATTACATAGGCCATTTAGAAAAAAAAAAAAAAAAGCACAGATTCTTGAGACACAAGATTTTAAAAAATAGCTCGTTTGGGTCACGATCAAAAATTTTATTTTTAAAAACTAATTTACACTTGAATTAAACTATATATTGTATCATATCTAAAATTGCATTTTCACTTTACTATAAAATCCTATATAATTTGATTGAAAACACATAAACCTACATTTTGTTGTTTTACAAAATTCTACATGATTTTATTGTAAATTCTAAAACAGTTTTTGATGTAATACAAGATGTATATTATTATAGGTGCAAATTAGTTTTTGAAACAAATTTTTGGATCACCAATCAAACGGGCCTATTTATCCTTGGAAGCTATTATTCAATAGTTACCTACTCAAAATTTGTGAATTTAATTTCGAAAAGATAATCATTTTATTTAAGAATTTATAAAAATTATTTATTAATTTATTTTCATCCATTGAATTATTGCATGCGCCAATAAAATGGATTTAAGACAACTCAATCAAAATCTTATGTCTAAAAAACCTAGCCCATTAAAACAATCTGCATTGCGGTTTTCATGTAACTGAGGAATAACTGGGCCGATTTAGTAAAATGTTGGGCTGAATTAATATCAAACCCCTCCTTGAAAACATGGTTTAAATCCCACTAAACAAACGATCAAATGAAATCGTTTCGTCTTAATTCCTTAATTCCACGTGGCGTCCAAACAGATTCCACGGCTTACGTCAAACTTGGGTGTAGCGTAGCGTAGAATATCTTTTGCTGCTTTCTGTACTGTTACTTTAAAATAATAGGAGTTGGGTTTTGCAAAGCAACCCAACACCCAGATTCAGAGGGTTTGGTATGTTCGTTGGCTTTGGCTACGTGGCTGTAAAGGAGCACAAGAAGTTAGATCGTCCCACCACGATAAAATCGTCCTTGCTGCTGATACGTCCATTCGGACCCTTATGAATACGGGTCGGTTCATTCCGACCCACCACTCCAAAAACCCGTATCCATTCTCTTCTTCTTCTTCTTCTTTTTTTTTTTTTTAAAGCACGCACACACTCACCAAAATCAGAGCATCACCTTCTCCTCTTTTAGAGAGAGAGAGAGAGAGAGAGAGAGAGAGAGGATGAGAGATGGTGGGGTTGAGTATTATACTCGAAGGCCATCATCAGAACTTCAAGGTGGGTACTGTTGTTAACAAAAGCCCACAACTCATCAACAAAATTACCAAGATCATCAAACCCTCTGCTTCTTCTTCTTCTTCTTCTTCTCCATCAATCAACTTTCTTGACGTCTGTTATCTCTGTGATCAGAGACTCTTGCCTGGAAGAGATATTTATATGTACAAGTGAGTAGTACTGAAAAAAAACTTTTCCTAGCTACTTTCTCAAACCTCTTCATTTCCTAACAATTTCTTGAAATCTCAATCTTGGGTTCTCTTTATTTCTCAAAAAAAATCTTGGGTTCTCTCATTTTTTTTTTTTTTTTTTTTTTGTTTCAAAAGAAAATCTTGGGTTCTCTTTTATATTTACTGTTTAAGGGTTTCTTCAAAAACCATCACTTACTCTGTAGACTGTAGATATATCTTGAAAGCCCAGATCTTGTGATTCTGATCAAGTTCATTTTTTGCTGTTTTCTACACTTTCGTCTAGACCCTCACTCAAACCTAATCTTTTGTCTCTCTCTTCATTTTTGTTTGTATTTAGACCTGCAACTTGGGATTCTCTTGTATATTAAAGTTCCAACTTCTGATAATAACTACTGATGCAAACTTTGATTTCTCTGTTTATTTGTTTGTTTTGATTAAAAAAGCAGAGGAGATAGAGCGTTTTGTAGCGTGGAGTGCAGATGCAGACAGATAATAATGGATGATGAAGAGAGTGTTAGGAGTGAGAGAAACTGTTCATTTGCCGCCATGAAACAATCCATCACCACAACTTCATCATCGGCTTCATCATCATCATCATCATCATCTCGTCGTCAACGCAAGGCCGGGAACAAGAATCGACAGAGTGGGTTTGTTTACTAATTACTAAAAACTAGAGAGATGAGCGAGAGTAAAATGTTGCATTCCGATTTTACCCTCTCTTTGTTTTGGCTTCCTAATGCCTGAACTATCCCTTATCGTTTTTTTTGCTTCCTTGTAAGAAACCAAAAAGGGTCTATCTGATATCTGACACAGTACTCCCAACGGTATCCCGGAAACCTTATATGTTCACCGGAAATGCGCAGGTCTTCTTCTTACACATTGTAGGGTATTTTGGTAATTTAATATTTATAGCCTAATTAAATACTGAATTACTTAATTATTATTATTAGTATTAATTAGTACTTAAAAGTCTTATGATTTTGGTGTGTAGATTATTATCTCCTGCCTGGGGCCCTGGAGCAGGACAAAATAACTAATTAACCAAGGGAGTACACTTTTGTATACCTACTTGTGAAGTGGGTGTACAAAATCAAACTCCAAACAAGTATGCCAGGTGGTATCATTTTGTGTACCCGTTATAATGGTAAAAAAAATCCGTAAAAAACAGTTATTATCATATAACGGTGTTATAATGTTATAACGTAACGTAACGTAAGATCGTTTTTTAAAACATTGACTAAATGAAAATATTTTACATCCAAATGCTTAAAGAAAAAGAGAACTAAGAAAATCTAATGCGTTTAATTTAAGCCCTCTTGTTGGTACACCATTCTATTTTTTTTTTTATGGGATCAGTAACTCAATATTAACGAGAATTAAGTTTGTTTTGGAGAGGTGAGCTGTGAACATGTCGTTTTACAAGATCCAGTAATTTTATGCTAACAAGAATTAAACTCGAGTTTAATTAAGCTGTCAACAACAAAGTGCCAATTAGCTGGCACATGGGATATCTAGAAAAAATATTGTGAATAGTAGCGCTTTTAAAATTTCTCAACTAATTATAATCATATAAATCTTATCCTAAAACATTTCCTAATTAATATATGGAGCGTATTCTAGTCTGTACTAGTGGATTAGATACCGTGATGTTTGATTGAAAACAAACAGCGCAGGATAGCAAGCCATGCAACAATTTAGTATATAGACTCGAAACCAAAAACTACTCAAAAGGAAACAAAAACCTGTCCTCCTCCTTGTAAATCACCTGCAACAAAAACCCTAAATAAAAGGGTAAAAACATGTCACAGAAAAAGAGTGAAACATGGCATATTAACCTGAAACTTACCCTTATAAAAAAAAAAAAAAAAGTTAGGTGATCACACCATAAAATCTAGTACTTTATTTCTATGTGCCCCTGCGGTTTTGGAACCTTGAAAGTGGAAGAGAGAGAGAGAGTGTGTGTGTCTTTATATATATATATGATATGATGACTGTCAATATATAGAAGAGCACTGGCTGTACCTTCTTACAGCACGACGAGGGCTTTTGGTTTTTAGGCAGGCTTACAGTGTTTGTTTTATATCGTCTTCTTATTTCCCTGTAAATCTGATCTATTCCCGAATCCCGACAGTTATTGGAAGTATTGTAGGAAACAAAGTTTTACCATGTTGGAAAGGAAATTTTTTTGTTAAGAAAATTGGTTCACAAATTTTGAGGTTTTGTGTTTAGGGGAAGTAAGCTTTTTGAGGGTGAGGTGAAATTTCTTATGTAATAACATGTGTAATATCTTTGGTGCCTTGGTTATGATAGGTAGTTTAGCTAGTATTGTCAGCCGGTATTTATCTGTTGTTATTGATAGCTTATATCTATTGATGTCGTAAAAAAAAAAAATACTATACGCTTTCCGGAATGACATTGCAACTACAATAATGCTAGCTCACTTCTAGTAACCAGGCGTGACCTACCACATGATAGAGCAACTGATGTGGGCAAAAATGTTGCATGGCAGCTGATGGGGTGAAAATGCTTCATCTTACGTCAGCTGCCACATCACATGGTACGTGATTATGGTCACCAAAAGTGATCTGTCTTGATTTACTCCTCAAGACTTTGTTAATAGTCTTGGAAAATTCTATACTCACTCATGGTTCTCTCTCTAAATTTAACTAGCCCCCCATATCCCGTGCAAAGCCCGGGATTTCTTTTTAAAAAAATAATTTGAATTTTTTTATTAGATAATTAGAAAATATGGTTGTTTTAGATTGAGTCATATGTTTATAATGTATGTTTTTTTAACCCACACTTAAGATAGAGGGTTTTGTTAACCCAATAATAGATTGTGCCATATGTTTATAATGTAGGTTTTTTTAACCCACACTTCAAAGAGAGGGTTTTATTAACCCAAGGTTTCTCCTTTAGTATATGGGTCTTGTTAACGTGTGCCCTTAGGGCACACGATAAGGATATTTTTGAAGGGATTTTTTTGCAAGTTAGGGGTCTTCAAATCAGCTGAATTTTTGTAAACATAATAGTATCATTATTTATAAGAGGTCAACAGAAAATCAGTTCAATCGGAGATATCTAACCCTCTAAACAAATCACTTTAAATGTCAGCCGTTCATTCGTACTATTAAAGTCTAAATTAAGCATTTGTGATGCTAGAGGGTGCTAGAGGACCCGATTGAGCTAATTTTTTTAGATATGATCCAAATAGTATAAATAACATGCATATAAAAAATGAGTTCATTTGGACAACTTTAAGAAACTAAACAAAACACAAAACTGAAAAGCTTATCATGTGCCCTTAGGGCACATGTTAACAAAATCCTTAGTATATTATAATAGATTGGTGACATATCAATAGACGAGTTTAGTTGGTGAAAATCCCAAGTATAGAAGCACTCTATACTCTTATTAGTTTTGACCAACTTTTACATTTCAACTGCCACGTTATTTGAGAAAATATTTTAGGATTTGACTAGCAATATAGCATTGCTCTACTTCCCTATAACGCCCCCGCCTATGGGGTCTACATGCGATGCATCCAGATGCTAATTTTTTTAGAGGATGTTCACCTCACTATGTATATCATCATATTCAAAAATCAGTTCGTTCTAAAACTTCTAACCCCTCAAATTAACCTTTAAAAATTAATAACTATTTGATAACTATTTGAAGGAAATTTTAAAACAAGCTGATTTTTTAATATGATGGTATATATAATAAGGAGAACATCATCTAAAACAATCAACCCCCTGAATGCATCGAATGTGTGCCCCACAGTTGGGGGTGTTATAAGGGGTGCAATAACCTTCCTCATAATTAAATATAGGAAAAAAATTGATTATTTTGCACTTAAAAACAGTTTCAAACATAAAAACCTTGACCATCCATGCCTTTTAAAAGTGTTTTACCGGATGGTTGACCAGACTTTTGGTACATCCGAGCAGAACATGCAGTGGCAGCGTCAATAGGTTCAAATGTTAATGCACTCGAAACAAAACCTGTAAAATTGTTCAGGTTTTTACTGGTCCAATTTTAGTACTAGAGTTTGTAGATGTGAAACTGGATTATTGAGAACTCAAAATTATTTAGAATGTAAAATTGAAAGAAGAAAAATATAACGTCTCCCATCACATCTTATACATATCATTGGATTCTGATTCCTGCTTGTTTTGGCTCTGCAACTGTTTTAAAATTCTGATACTGAATAGGTGGATCCAGAACCGTTTCCTTTTAATGGATACACCTAGATCAAATTCTGGTTAATTCCGTTGGATTGTGAATCCTTCGCAGCACCAGGCTGTGGACCTGGGTCTAAAAATTGACATAAGGAGTAAGGACCACATAGAGTTGTTAAAGCATGTATTGACAAGTACATCGAGAATCTCTATTAAATGGATTACGACCTAACAAGGTCCTGAACTCTACTGTAGACTTCATGTCTACTCAAATACCAACATTTACTTAGACAATGTAGTCAGTATCATACTGAAGTTCTTGTTTTCCTTCCAAATGAGCTCATTACAGTAGGTGAGTAAGAAATTGAGGTCCAAGTTCAGATTAAAGAGGAAGTGGCTCCATAAGGATAAGGAAAACAAATTTGGACTAAAATATACAGATTAGGCAGAGGCGTGCCCTCGCTATAGATTTTGCACGCTAGGGTTTTCAATTGATACATACAGGCGCTAACAAAGCATCCTAATCATAAACTCACCATCATAATCGTCTCGTCACTGCTCCCATCAAAATTAACCAGACTTGAACAACAAGATTGCTTTTTGATCCAAATAGAAGTAGACAAAGTGATTTGTCTCGTGAGTGACATATGAACCTGAAAACAGAAGCAAAAGGTAAACATAGTCAATATGGCTAATTTTGTTAGAATACCAGCAAGCTGTATTTGTGAACAGTACAATTAATGTGCACTGCAGGTCACATTGTAAATCAAAGTACATCATTCATAATTTTTTTTTCTTTTTTCGTGGGCATATTTAAACTTTCTCCTAAAGATAAGAAGAATTATGTAACACTGCAGTTTATGAGCCTGATTAGCAAAAAAGCCCGATAAGGTGATAAGCCCTAACAGTGCTCGCCCTCTTCTGTCTCACTGGCTTCCTAACCTCATCTCTGTATAAAAGGAAAACGAAATTCCCCTAAACTCACACCAACTTGGCATTATTAATTGTGTGATGTTGGTGGCTTTGGCCATTTGCAAATGTCATTATTAGAGTTATTAAAGCAATGCCAAATAAGTCGTACTCTTATGTGCACATCTGATATTCCTAATTATTAAATTGACACCCTCATGGACTTTTAAGCGTCCTGAGATTTGAGAGAACCATATTTCCACTGGCACTAAATGCAACAAAGGTTTGAGTTGGGTCAAGCGCATAACCATCAGCATGGAGAACAGAATAAAAAGAGGAAACTCTCTAATATTATCAAATTAGTCAAAGATCAGATGAGATCCCCCATATCACACTTTGAGTGGACATGTCATGCATTTCAAACAACGAAGATTTGAAGTAGGGGAAAACATGGAGAGTTATAATTATTGCAAATGACTTTATTGATGTATATAGAGAAACATCAGAAAAAACATAAGAAAAAGCAGAATAACAATTTCATCAGTTATCTTAATATCCAGTATAGAACAGATGAGTTTCCTCAGATCCACTTAGTTGTGTACTGCATTTCATACAATGAAGATTAATTAAGTGTAAAAAGACATAAATAGCATAACTTTATTGATGAATGCAAGCGAAAAAGTAAACAGGAGTCGTAATTGGTGGTCCAGAATATAAGTCACTTTGGACCATAATACACTGACGAATATCTTTTTTTTTTTTTTTCCTGTCTGTATGCAGTAGGAATATTTTAACCTCAGCTTTATTATTTGACTTTCTAGGCCTCAGTGAATATAAGTGGGTCTAAGCCAACCAACTCAAATTTTAGCCCTTAGTTTTCCCATCTACTTCTCTTGCTTTCTTCAACTTCCAATATATATATACTAACCTCCCTGATTATAGTTTCAGCACATAAGCATTCCTTCAAATCCTCTACATAGTAGGCTATCTTGAGAACCATTCTTATGCCACCTAACCATGAACAAATCTTAAATTGTGCGAGCTCATGTGGCAGGAAATAATTTTAACTGTACCAGGTGGATGGAAACAGCGGCTAGGGTTGCATGAAGTCTGAAGGCATGTGTATATCATACCATTGCTTTCCAGTTAACTAAAACATTGAAATTTGAAAGGAAATGTGTTTTTTTATGAAAAGTAAACAAGAATACAGAGAAAGAAAATAATATCTTCTTCTTCTATTAGTGACAAATTTCTATTTATTATCTTCTTCAAATCCCTTATCCATCTAATGTTGTACGTCACAACAGAGAGACCAAATTTTCACTCAGCCATACAAAAAGGATACATATGCCTAATGGGTTTAAATCTACCCCGTCTTATTGTGAGGTGATATTCTAGGAGAGTTCTTGGTTGTCAGTGGTTACTTTTTAGTCTTCAATTCTTTAAGCTGTAGAAAAGTGTGCATTGGTAGGTCAGGTCTTTACTTATTGGTTTTTGTTTCTGGATATAGATCAAATTAAGAAACCTTTGTGTTGCCATTTATACACATTTCTTTCTTTTATTTCATACATGAAAGAATTGAATCCATGTATTACTAGTGGGTTGTGTAATATATCAAATTCACAATGATAACTTCTTGATGATGTGACACCAACAACTAATGCTTTCCACTATTGGTGGTCTTTATCTTTATAATGTTAAATGTGACTAAACCACCAGAATGCACTTGCATATTCAGTTCTGAGGCAACATTGTCCTACAGTAGGATTAGTTCAAAAGGAAAGTTTGGGCTCCAAATATGATGAAGTAGATAGCTACCTTGTCATACAAAAAGTATTTCATGGGTCCCAGTGGCAACAATCATCAAAAACATCTCTAGATCCAAAAGATTCTAAAATGCATCAACTCTTCTCTCTCTCTCTCTTTACATTTCTTGTCTATTGCTATCTAGCTATCCCTAATTCCCATATGAAAGCATCAGTTTTCAATTATAGATGGTGTTGGTTGAATTTTTGTGGTGGCAATATGAAAGTGGTAGTGGTGGAAGCAATAGTCATAGTGATGGTTGAGTGATGGAACCTTATAGACAATGGTAGCGGTGGTGATGGCAGCAGGGGTGCCAGTTGTTGGTGGCAGTGATTGGTGGGGTGATGGCGTTGGCGATGAGCCCAATGGTAGAGGGCAATGGGGGAGATGGTGGTGGTGGCTGTGACAATTGAGGCCCCTTATGTCGTTCACAGAAAAGCTTTTTTACTATGACTATATAAATAAGTTTCTATTATGATTTGACAGAAAAAGTTAGGTATGATTACAACAATTACTTAATATCTGTTTTCAAAAACAATAAGAGACATTTGAAAAGAATATGAGGCTGATAATGTTTAACGGCCATATATTCCGCTATCTTAATGGTAAAAGGACCACAAGTGCTGGAAGTACCTAATATTGTTCATCTACTTTGTAGACAACAAATTATATACTCAGCATACAAAATATAGGCATCAAAATGGGAGCGGCGAGCACATTCCAGAGAGACTATTATAGTTATCCCTTGGCTCAAATTGAATCCTCTCCAAACTCCCAAGGGAATAAAGTTATTCGGTTCAGATTTTAGATGTATACTTAGAACATTTGAGATTTCAACTCTCTCCTTCAGTGTTTTTCAATCTTACAGGTGTCATTTCAGGTTCTTGATTTTACTGCATCCTATTTGGACTTAGTATTAATAATTCCCCATCCATTTAACAAGCTTAAAAAATCTACTATCCCATAAACACAAAAACAATTCTAGCTTCCTGCATTGTCTTCTCACTTACTTGGAGTTCAATGTTGTTTTTTTTTTTTTTCTAAAATTGAAAGAATCCATTCAAACAGAAGCTAGAGAGAGAAAGAGAGAGTACCGAAATTGCGGCCGACGATGCAATGCCAGGTGGGACCGTGCTTCTTATCGAACTCCTTCTTGATGTACTCAGCGATGTCCTTCTCCACATTGTGTTTCTCAAAAGCCTGATTTAAAACCAAAACACAAAAAGATCAAAACCTCAAAATCAGAAGCACGAAAAAACTGAAAGAGAACGAATGAAATAGTTTCGATTAGAGAGAGAAAGAGGATTAACAGAGATAGCGCAATCGATAGCCTCTTTCTGTAGATCCTCCTTCATATCTGCACTCTTGATGATCGCTTTCTTCGTAGTAGTAGTTTCTGATACGGTTGAAGATCTTTTCTCATCTGATGGTAACTTTGTATATGCAGCAGCGGCAGCTCCGCCTCCGCCTCCGCCTCCTCCGTTCCTCTTCTTCTCCTCCGACATTCTCTCTCTCTCTCTCTCTACTCTCTTTCTCTCACTCGCAGAAGCTCACACTCTGAAGCAGAATCAAGCAGTGAGAGGTAGATTTAGTTTGAGGAGTGATGACGTCCTCCCTGTATCCAAGCAGGAAGAAATAGTACCAACATCCATCCCTAGATCTACATCACCGATATTCCTAAGCATCGAACGGTACAGAGACTTTGATACAACATTGCTGACAGCCGAGGGTGGAAAATTGTCATTCGTGTGATTGCGTACTATGAATTTTGATTTTTGTGATTGCGTACCATGTATGCTATCATTTTTTTTTTTTTTTATAGATCAATGTTCATTTTAAGCCACTGTCCATGTTTATTTGAAAATTCGCTAATTTTTGTATGTAGATGATTTTTTCACAATCAAGATCATCGTCACAAAAATTAAATCGTCATCAAACTTTTAGCCCTATTAAAATTGATGTAAAACCAATGATTAAAAAACAAAAACCCTTAAAACTTCAATCAATTTTTAGGGACCAATGAGTAAAGGAGCTCTCTCGTCTCACGAAATCTTCATGTAAGTCTTGTAAACAAAGTGTAAGAATAAATAAGGTGTAAAAAAAAGTGGTGGAATAAAAGAAGTAGAATTTGCCATTGGAATGGAGGCATATCAAATATTAGATAAGAGGGTATGCTTAAATTCAAGGTATAATAACGTCTGTACATGTCCAAACTTAAAAGACTGCCACGTGAAATCATTTGAAGTTGGAACTGTATAAGCAGAAATGATTTTTGGACCATAGTGGTTTCAGACGCTTATATGGCAGGGTGAAACCACCACGTTTTCATCTCAAAAATATTTTGAAAGGGTTTCTAACTTGTGTGGCAGTCGACCATACCACATAAGCATCGGGCATTGTTTTTGTAACTTGATCGGTCCAAACAGCATTACTCCTGTATAAGAGCTATCAATAGAGTAATTCTTAGACTTTGATTTTATTCAGCCAATCAAGAAAAGTCTCCAAAACTCCAATCGTTGAAAAATCATAATCTAGATTTGTTTTTGTTTTTGTATTCCTTAAGTAACATGGATCATTGGGCCCAAAAGACCTGCGGCAAAACACGTTCCTTATGTTCTTCTTTCTTTTTAAAGTGATGGTGAAGACAGGATTTGTTCAAGTCTTCAATAGGTTTCAAATTTCAAACCAAAGTAGGGAAGATACTTTTCAAATTTATCCCTCTTTGTTTTGATTTTTTTAAGGCAAAATATAAAATGGACAACAGGACCCACTCTTTGTTCCAACTTACAACACATGACAACCCAGCCTGTTAGATTCTCTTTCACTGGATTTTTCACATGATCCATCTATTCTATGTGCTTCATCAATCCCCACCAGTCAGATTTACATTTGATTCTAGCCAGTCTTTTAAAAAGAGAAGGGCAGTAACATTGCCCGTCTAGCTCAGTTGGTAGAGCGCAAGGCTCTTAACCTTGTGGTCGTGGGTTCGAGCCCCACGGTGGGCGTTTGTGAAATTTTTCATTTTAATTTTATCTTATATTCTCGTTCATCGATTTGTAGGATTAAACTAATGACCAAGACAATTACAGCTATTTCTAGAAAACTTCACAAGTTGCGGAGTCAACAACTTACATATTTCAATTCATCAATCCAACTCGAGTCTGAGTTTCTTTTTGCCTTTTGAACAATGGTACCAATGCATCACCCTGTTGGACTGTTGGAGCATCATCTTCGACTGCCATCATAAAAGATCTGTAACTGTGACCAAGGCAGAAAGTTAACAAAACTACCAGGCAAACTCACAGGAAAAAAAAAATGTATAAAGCCAAAGCATGACATAACTGAAAGTAACTAAAAAGCTGTCACTGTAAACAAAAGAGAAGCATTATTACATGTTAAAAGTCCCAAGCGAAGGGTAGTGACTATTCCTACGCAAGAAGCATGAACTCTGGTTAAAAGTACATTATACATGGAATATAGATATCAACCATTACAGTAGTAGGAAATGTGTCCTCCCACCAACTTAAGCTCTAAAGCGGAACTTGGATGAGAATGGCTATTGAACTGCCTAAAGCAAAGCAGTTTAGAATTTAATGAAGGGGTTAACCTTTTCTATGGAAGCCAGAAGGCCATGATATGTTATGTTTAGAACACTTGGTAGTGGTGCTTAAAGTCACAGACGACACATAAATCTGTTCATCTATTCTGAAACGTAAAGGTGAAGCATTGGAAAGATTTAAGCAATTATGCGACATGACAGAATGGGAGACACCAAAATTTCAGAAATTTTGCAGGACAGAATGGTGGGGAATATAAAACAAATGTTCTAGGATATGTTGCATAAAGCGTGGAATGGATCATGAAAGAATCATTCCTTAGACCCCCTACCACAAGGATGTGAAGGCAAGGGTGAATTTGAAAAGTGCAGTGAGGATTAGTAGCATGCTTTTCAAAGTAAGTTTCTCGGGTGGGTGAACGTACCAGTTTGAAATGTTGTAGCACTTCCGCTTCTAATGCAACTATTCTTCATCATCTGACTCTTGCACAACCTTGCTCATCTTGGTCCTCTTGGTTTTGATATTGGTACCTTGATCTTCACCATCAGATCCAGAGTCCTCAGCAGCTACAGCATTACTGTATTCCGGCGATGCAACCTTCTCAGACTCATGTCCTTCATCACCTTCACATTCCTCATTCTGTGACGCAATAGATATAACAGGGCTAGATTCACGTTCAGGTTCTTCTTCTACCACTCTATCCATCTTCTTTGCATCTATTATCTTAAAATCTCTAGCAGTGCTGCGCTTCGCATGCCTCAGCAAATTGACTTTGCTGACCTTACTAAGTTGGATGAGATATTTCTCGTAGTCTTCTACCTGGAATATCAGATCAGGAATTGATCGATTCTCCCTTTTGATCTTATTGGTAATCCCCCTACTATGGGCATTTTCTTGTTGGTTCTGCAATTTAATAGTGATAGTACCAATCGAGGCCAAAAAAAAAAGTTAATTGGGGAAGTACATAATGACAAAGTCTTCATACACAGGCTTACAAAGTAATGTCGCAAGGGAAAGAACATCCAAAAACTAATATACTTACTTTTTGCATCAGAGCCACAAAGTTGTATAGTGGAGCTGTGAGCCTCCTGCAAGTTATTTCTGCAAGCTTCTCAAACTTAGGCCCAGGTAGAAGCTGTTTGCAACCCTTCGGAGCAATCCTTAGCTTTGTCATAAGAGCCAAATACTTGTAAAACCTTGCAGTCAATCTTAACAATTGCTCTGCGTGAAGGTCTACAAGTTCAAATTATGAATCTCACTATACCAGTAATGTAAAAAGGCCTCAATATCAGATAAGCTTGTAAACTAAACCTTACCATTGAGGTTCATATGCGCAAAACAAGATAACAGATTCACCAGAGCTTCAGACCTCGAGTAAACTGCTTCTTCTAATACTAGCCCAGGGGACTTTTCCCCTTCTTCATGCTGATCAAGGCCAGCATTCCCGTAAGTCGTGGCAGAGAAGGCCTTCAGTTTTGTTATCGCCCAATCAACATCACCAATAACTGAGTCAATTAGTTGCAGCAGCGTAGAAGCTATTGCACTTTTTGTTGAACAGTTTATGATAGGATAAGTTTCAGACTTCTCCATCGGATCAGTCCCCTCTGATCCAATAACTTTTAAAAGCTCTGAAGCCATGTCATGGGCTACCTTTAGATCATTTGGGGGTGAGCTTAAATACATAGCCAACGCTACCAAACTTTTTGTAGCCTTGGGGTTTTCTACTATGCTGTTTCTGCAGATACCAATAGCCCAAGCTCCATGAAAGTTCCTTAGGTTGTGTGGCAATTTGTTCCCAATCATCAATAACATATCAGACAGAACCTAAGCAAGAAAGTAGTTTAAAGGGTTTGTATGTTGGTTGTACCAGTATATAACTATAAAAAACTGAAACAAGGGAAAAACTCACACAGTTACCTCTGATTCTCGATAAAGTGAAACTCGAAGAAACTCTGAGAGCAATGGCTTTAGGTTTTTTTGTAAAAATAATTCCATGTTTTTTGTATGTTGATCTTCAACCCCTGAGATTAGTTCATGGTCATCATCTCCACCAACACCTGTGCCATCTCCTGAGTTATACTCAAGTGAGGACACAGACAGTAAATCCTCAACCAATCCAGTCAATTGAGGCATATGCATACTTAATTTAATCAATTCCTTCAAGCAAATCAAGGATAAAAGAATCTGTTCTCCTCTCTCTTCCACAACTTTCCTGCCTTTAGCTGCTTTTTTCTTTTGATCCATCGGTAGCTTGGGACCTGACTTGAGCAACAAGACCAATTTAAGCAATGGAGGACCCAACAACTTGATCTGTCCACAAATTAAAGACTTCAGTGGATCACCCTTTGCTAAGGTAGGGAAAGTTTTTATTTGACGAAGGGAAGCTTTTAATGCAAAAGATATCAGTTTAGGCCAGTGAATTGGTGTCTTGCCGAAGGACGGCTGGCTGTGATTCTGTGAAACTGTACTGATATTAGAAGCATCAACATTATATAATCTCAGTGCTATTTCTAATAGCTGGTAGATACTTGATGATGCCACGAAAGATGTTCTTGCTTGAGACAATTTTGAGGACCCAGCATGAAAGTGGTCTTTAGCGTCGTGATCAGTCTTTTCGGGTATATCATGAGCAGTAGGTCTCGGAGTCCCTCTTTTGATGCCATTACCCTGTTTATTTGTAGATATATTCTTTTGTAAAGAATCATGCAAATCACTGAGCTCAATAAGTTCCTTTTCAAGATCCACCTTCCCCAAATCTGTTGCTTTCTGTAGTTCAGTTGCAACTGCATTTAACAAAACCTCCACAATTCCTGACAAAATTGAAGCACGATAATTTCCCTTCTCTGCTTCCAGAGACCGAGAGCCAGAAGCCTCGCGTGAACCTAGAATACCTGCTCTGACATTTAAAAGAAAAGAAACTAGTAAGAAGATCTAGAATAATACAAGCTCTAACTTCAGAGCTTTGCTGGAAATAATTCTCAGATTTTAAATAATCTTGCAATAGCTTCTGAAATCACAATCATAGAAATACTAATAATAACTTGAGTATTCGTCGGATGAAGGATAACTGATTGATGACTTCACTAACCTTCCAAATTGTCATTTCTCAAAAGTTTTCGTATCTTTAGTAATGCAGTGGAGAATAATTCACCAGATAAAACTCTACCAGTCTGCAGTAGTCTCAAAGACCAATCTGAGTATTAGATTTCATATTAATAACTTCACTCAGATAAATATTGTAACTCCATTCAAGGAAATGATAAATACCTCATTTTCTTGTGTAAGGGAGAAACCAAAACATGCCAACGAGTAGTCAGAGGGTTGATCGGTTTTACCATGTGGCTGGAGGAGAAGAATCCAAGAGACGCAAGATACAAGGCAATCCAAAGGTTCCTCAAGACAAACTTTGTCATTCTCAGATTTAAAACAACTGCTAAGATTAAGTTGCATATCTGCGTCCTGGCAAGACAATGCTTCAGCACCAAGCTTGTGATTTAATGGAAGTATGAAACTGAATCTCAACTGAAAATCCAAGATGTTTTAACTGAAATTTAAACCAAAAAACAATCTGACTGATACCTCAGTATAAAAGCGAAGGAAGTGAGGCAAGAGAAAGTCAAGTACAGGCCCAGCAATCAGCGGGTCCACCACGACAAGTTTCACAAGCCCCTCGTACATGATCTCTTTAACTTTTGCCTGCTTACATTAAATCCAACAATAAGAAGACAACTGGCAGGAAAGAAGCGATCAGGAATAAAGGTAAAACGTTCAAGAGAACATTCACCTGCTGACAAAGGCATCTCCGCAACAAACCACTCATCTCTTGAAAGAGACCTGACCGAATCTCACATTGTATTTCCGCTTGTTGGCTGCTACTAGCTTGGCTGGAGGAATCTTGTAAAGCATTCATCCTGTCCCTTTTGGATTGACTTTCCACCAAAATCAGATTGATAATGGCATTAGTAGCAGCGAGACGAACTGTTTCTTCTCTTCTAAACATAGCTTTCCTCACAACCAAAATAATATAATCCTGCAGAATTACATAAGAAGTAGGGTTAAAGCAACCCTTCAATATCCAACCACTATCAGGCGTTCTGTCAAACATGGTTAAGCAAGCTGATTTTATCATGATGACCTAATTGATGATTTTATCATGATAGCATTGCATTAGATTATGTTTTCCTGGTTAAAATACAGAAACTTACCAGTAAATCAGTTTTTTTATGACTTTCAATTTGCCTGGACCCTAGAGCTAGACTTCAAAGAAGAACTCATGATTTCCAAGTATCTCCATATTTCTTAATCAACACCTCCATATTAAAGCCACCATATAATCCATTAGACACATTAACAATTTTTAACTATCACTATTCCTTCATTCCCCCATTTTTTGTTATTTTTGATGTCATACCAGGAAGACATTAGCTCTGAATGTCTTCCATGTAAAAGTTATAGCTAAAACTGTCATTACTATGTGCAACTGGTCCTTTTCTTTGCCATTATTAAAGAGGCCCTCTTATGTGGCTTCATTCGATTAGACTGTAAGAATTAAGAACTAATACCTGAAGGTCGCGACTTAGTTTGATGAGGGGCAATAGGGCCGTAACAAGAGAACTGGAAGTCTGGCCGTGCATGAAAGTAAAATAATCCAATAATTCTTTCAATCGCCCAGCATGCTCCAACATGAGATAAGGATAGCTCTGAACCAGAACTGCAAGCAGCCTGAAGAGGAAATATATGCTTGTCAGTATCATTTATCATAAAAACATGGACGAAGATCATGACCCCTAGCAAAGATGCAGTTACTTGATGATTGGTAGGCTTTGTTGATGTTTCGTAGAAAGGATGTGATATTTGCTCTGCTCAACAATCTGCAAATCAAGTGCTAAATTAATGTTAGTCATGTTAGTATTCAATACCTAAAATACATACTTTTGGCTGTCTGGGAGAAAGAGGGATCCAAATGACTCATAAACAGTAACAGCTTAAAAGGATTCTGATAAAACTAACAAGAATTCAAAGAGGAAACAAAAACAAACACAAAAAAAAAAAAAAAAAATTTAAAACACAGTCAAAATGCCAACAAACTATTTCTAAATAGTGGTTGATCAGTTAGCCAAAAATGGAGAACTTTTACCCTTGAAATCCTAAGGTTTTACAGGGCTCAACAAAGCCTGACAAAATGAACTTCTTTTCTACTCAAATAGAGAATTTGGCAGAAAGAAGGAACCACCAGTGATCATCAGGATGCCTTCCTATCAGTATGGAACTGAGAAAATTTTCAACCTAGGGGAATAAACTAAGAAGCTGCCCTAGACGGCTCCTGATGGCTAAATGTAACAGTTGTTTGAGGAATGTCGACAGCGTAACTAATGTCACAGCCAGGGCGATCATATTCCAAACCTGACTAGTTTTTTTTTTTATGTGAATCATTTATAAGGATTTTGGTAAATGTGAATTGTGAAGCACCTACTATTACTCCTACCAACCTCATTTCTTGCCATGTCATGGACATCAAATAGTATCTTCAGTATCTGAATACCAAGCTCCTCAATGCCCATCAAACCATCAAAATCACCACCTTCTTCACTATTGCCATCTTCTGCTGATTCTAACAAAACAAAGCCAAATTGTACAATGCTAGGTACAAGATGCTCCCTTCCATAGTTGCTCTCGTTAATCTACAACAGAATCAAAGAACATTCTTAGGCATACAACATGTACGGAAATACATGTGTGAGCTCATGTAGTGTGTTAACGTGTTCCAAAAACGTAAGATACAATATGCAATGCAGCCAACCAACCACCCTATATCATATATTGGGTAAGCATTGTGTATGGTGCAGCTATGTGTGTCACGTGTTTTCGATATGTTGTTCAAGTAATCAAAAGAAAGTATAATAAAGAAGACAAAGAGCAATTACAGCTCTGATCACAGCCTTTTCTACTCGTTTAACAGTTTGCAGACATTCTTCCTTCAAAGTATCTGGCAGCCATTTACAATCTCTGCAAGTTCAACAACAGATTTACAAACAAACCCCATAAAAAAGAAAGGCTTCCTGAACTAAATTGTTGAACTAACATGTAACAAATAACCATTCCCTACGAGAATTTCTATCTACAATGATATTAAACAGAAAATACTGCAAAATTGAAAGGGATAATCTCGAATGCATAGCTTTTTTTCCGCACCTTGCGAACTTGTATTCGCGATAAGACCTAACAACAGCTGTTCTCAGAATACCAATTGAGCTTTCATTAAATCTCCGAACTCTTGCTATGGATAACAGAACTGCAACAGTAAAATGGTTAAAAGCCCTCAAATCCAACTTCACAAGCCCTAAAACTTCCTGTCCTAACGAAGGATCCTGTTTCACTGCAAAATTAAAATGAAGCAAAACAGTTCCTTCAACCTGTCTAACTATCGAAGTCACCTTAGTTCCCATTTTCATTCCAAAAAACCCTACAATCCCTTCGATCACTTCCCTCTTACTAAAATCATTCGAAGCCAAAACTAAAAGTTGGTAAATAAGAGACGGCAATTCTTGTAAATCTACTTCCTTCATTCCAACAAAAACCTTGTCTAAAAATTCTCTCGCCCTAACCTTATCGAGAAACGAAAAATCACGAAGAAGAGAAACAGTCTTTACAAGCAACACTTTCGACCATTCCGTAACGAGAATCCGATCGAGTACCGTATTAACATAATCTCCTCCTCTCTCAATTTCCTCCGCCGATCGAATTAGGTCGAGACATCGAGGGAGGAGATCGAGGGGTTGGGTATCGTCGGGATCGACAATTTTGGGCAAATCAGAAACGATTAAATCGACTATAGAAATGAGTTTGTTCTTCAGAAGATTGTCAATGTAGAGAGAGAAAAGATTGAAAATCTTCGATGAATTTTGATCGTGAGGGATTTTGTGAGAATGATAAAGATCGAGGTATGAGAGTAAGAGAGAGGAGAGGAGAGATGAGAGAGAATGGTTTTGAAGGGATTGAGAGATGAGAGAAACGAGAGAGGAGAGGTATTCGGTAACAGAGGTAGAAGGAGAAGAGGAGTTGCAGCGAGTGGTGAGGAAAGTGATGAGAGTAGTGTGAGAAGTGGAAGAGAAAAGGGAAGATGGTAAGGGTGCGCAGGTTTGGGGTTGTTCTTGGGCGAGGCGCACGATATCGGCGTCTGTTAGCTGTGGCGGAGGATTCTTGACGGTGGCCATGGTTTCGTCGGCGTTCTCTGCAACTCTACTGCTCGCGCGCAGGTTTAAATGAAGAGTGGGTTTTGGGCAGTTGCGCGGGAAATAATGTAAAATAGGGAAGATTTTTTTTTTTTCGGAAAGTACAGTTGGACCGGCAGCCTCCATCTCGACTCTAGACCGACAGTCGGACCGGCAGCCTCCACTGGAACTAAGAGCAAGTCTAATGGTCATGGTTCGCCAACTTGGACTCAGTGGGTGACTCTGCGGTATCCGAGTCTGAGTCACCACCGAATTAGTCCGAGTCACTAACGAGCTAAAAAATAAATAAAAAACTAAGAAAAAAGAAATAAACTCGAGTCGACCAAGTCAAACCGGGCAAGTCAAGGCAGAGTCACACGAGTCAATCTTGGATCAAAGACGATCTAAAAATGTGAAAAAGAAAAGAAAAAAATAGTAGATCCAAGTCTACAGAGTCGAACCAACCGAGTCAAGCGAGTCAAGGCCGAGTCGACCGAGTCCTTAACATACCGAGTTTAGTAGTAGATAGTAGTTGTGGCACGGGGGCTTCTTTTAAAAAAAAAAATTGAATTTTTTACTTAGATAAATAGAAAATTTAGTTGTTTTAGAATTAGAATTTATGTTTATAATATAGATTTTTTTAACCCACACCTAAGAGGTAGGGTTTTGTTAATAGATAATAGATTGGACCATATGTTTATAATGTAGGTTTTTTTAACCCACACCTAAAAGAGAGGGTTTTGTTAACCCAAGGCTTCTCTTATAGTATATTAGAATAGATACCCCAAAACTGATAAAAGAGGCAAGTCTACTGGGTTTCTTAAGAGCAAGCTTAATCGATACCTCAAATCCACTAAAACATCAAACTAAGAGCAAGGCTAGTTATACACCTCAAACCCAGATGAATAGCATGGGATGAATAGCATTACCGCGGAACATTTTCGCGTCGCGTAAATGTTACGCGAGAAAATTAAAATCAAATTATTATAATATTAGAATTTAGGTTGAAATATTTTCGCGAGGGCTATAATTTTATATTATTATAATATATAATATATTATTATAATATTAGAATTTGATTGGAATCGTGAAACATTTTCGCGAGGGCTTTAATGTTATAATATTATAATATATATTAGATTTTCATATCGCGAAACATTTTCGCAATGCGGAAATGTTCCACGTCGTGGAACCTTTACGCAAGTACCCTTAAGGCCTAAACCGCACACTAAATTAGTGGCTAAAGTTCAGGGTTTAGAGTTTTGAGGTACCCACTGGCCTTAATAATTTGTTGGCTTTGGGGTTTTGAGGTGCCCACTAGCCCTGCTCTAATTTGGGGCTTAAGGGGAAACACCTAAAAACTAGGCCGACTGCTTTAATTTATTGTGGTCGCATAAATTTTATACGAGTCAATTTGATGATTGTGTTGAAGACTTTTTATTATCGGTCGTTAATTATTTTTAGAGGAAAGAAAGTGAGTAAGAATAGAGATAGGGAGATTGTTAGAGATAGATGGGTGTACAGTAAGACATGCAACGCGTTCGGAATTTATAGCAGGACTTTCCTTTGATCACGAAAACGTCATGCGGATAACTCAACACCGTTTAAGCGACCTCAAACTAGTGGTTGAGAGGTCTACTATGATGCTTTGAGGTATCCACTTTTTTTGCTCTAATACACTAGATTGCCCCTCCCACTCCTTAATTTGCGAAATTTTTAACAATATGGATTGGTCGTAGGACTATACAAAAGTTGTTGGACTTTCTATCGATAGTAGGTAATCCAATGGTTTTATGTGAGATTTGAGGTATCCCACTAGACTCGTCCTCTCTTTAACCCTCGCATTAGTTGTTTTTGAGGAAGGAATTTGAGGTATCCCATTAGAATTGCTCTAAAAAGCTTTTCCTCTTAGTAAATTGCTATGCATGAGCGTTAGGGCAAGGACTATAGACACCTTAAAGTATACAAAATTACAAATTTTGAGGTTTTGGCAAGTACTATGGACATGCACCTCAAGCATCAAAATCCTAACCCTCATCCCAAATTTGAGGTCACAGTTTGAGAGTTTGAGGTATATGGAGAGTCTTTATCCCAAAATTTCTAAAAGTCTTGCATCTTTTAACACTTTTTTCCTAAAAAGAGACGAGAGAGAAAGAGAAAAGAGAGAAAAAAAAAAGAAAAAAAGAAAAAAAAAAGATAAGAGAGATAGAAGAGTGGGTTTACTATTTTATTTTATTTAATTGAAACCTCTTTTTTTTACACGGGGTAGTCAATTAGGATTTGGATGGACTCTTATAGACTCATGAAATCAGGGGTTGTGTAGTTGTGGACTTTGATGAAGTCCATAAAAGTCACATGTTGGTAGTTGTGGACTTGATCAAAATCCATAGAAGTCCCATGTGGGTAGTTGTGGACTTCAAAATGGTGGATTTGTAAGGTGATGGACTTCCATGGACTTTTTTGAAGATTTATGAAGAAAAGTTGAGTTAGCCAACAATTACACGAAGTACGAATAAATAAAATATTAAAAACAATTTCGAGAAGAAAAATAAACATCCATACACACCATTATTGGATCATCCACAAAGCTTCATCTTCAACCCTAGTTGGGAGTTTAGTTACACATAATTGAAGAAATAAAATAAACAATTAAATTATATTTCATTAATCAAATTAGTGTACTCACAAAAATAGTTAAAAGATTACACCCTAGTTCCACCCCTTTCTCTTATCAATTCCTCTCTCACAAACTGTACGGCAGCAACACCTTTCCTTTTTTCTCTACCGTACACAGCAGCACTTTTTTTTCTCTCTCTTCACCGAGTTATATATATATATATATATATATATATTGTATTTGTATAAATTTAGGTCTCCCATACCCTTTGAGATTGAATACTTCTAAAATTGGGTGTTTAATAGGTGAACAAACCGTTTTTTAGGAGAAAGTATTTGGTGGGGTCCACTTAATATAATCTAAAAACAAATTTGAGTTTCCTGTTGGTATATGACTGACGTGGGACCAAAATTGGTTTCTTAAAGAAACAAATAGCAAATAGGTTACTGGAATAAATGGGGGTGATGATGTCATCGATGACATCATCATGGGGACCATTATTTGTTAATTAATTTGACTTTCCCGATTTGCACGTACTGGTGCCTTTATCAATTTCAATACTAATTTCGCCCTTTCAATGTCCCACTTTGTCCAGTAAATACTACGATAATTGCGGATGTTGTAATTTGCCAACTTTGACGCGTTTAGCCCACTCCACTAATATTCCCTGCACACAACCAAAACACACTTAATTAATTCAAATTAAATTAAACAAGAGACTAACTAATATAAATATATGGGTACTAAATGTAATATATATGTGCCTATCAATTAGTAAACTCAGTAGGCAAATATCAACCCAAAAATAATAGATTGAAAACATGATTCATCAAAATCACAAGAATAATTAACTGATGAACTTGTAAATAAATAACCATTAAATGATTTATTTTCCAACCATTTAATATCTTATTTTGTATTAAACCGGGTAACAACCGCTTCCTCAGTCAGAAACAACGGTCAACCGCTTCCTCAGTCGGAAATAACGTTTTAAGGGGGTCTCTCTTTTCCTACCCATTTGATTAATGTTTACATAATCCTTTTTAGATTTATTATCAATCTAAATCAATTTCCATCACTTAAAAATAAATAGTGATCACATTTAACAAAATGCATATTTAATTTGTAAATAATACAAAATAATTCATCTCTATGCATTTTCATAATAAAACATAAAATAAGTTTTAGTTATAATAGAGGGAAGTTCCACATATCCACCTACCTTAATTTGATGATAAAAACCTTGTCCTTTGATCATCAACTTGTTGTATAAAATTCTCTTCCTTAAATTCTTGAATAATTATAACTAATTAACAAGAATATTAATTAAATAAAATGGGAAGAGAAAGAAATGAAAGAGTATTAGAAGTTTAGAATGATATGCTATAGAGGGAGAAGGAAAATCAATTTCAGAGAGAAAGAAATGGTTTGGAGTGAGTTTGGAAACTAAAATGAAGGGGTATTTATAGTTTTGGCCATGGTTACTGTAGCATTGTGATAGGTGGAATAGTAATCAGATGAATTAACCACATGTGTACTGTAACTAATAGTAAATGACGGCTACTGTAGCTAATAGTAAATAGAGTAGGTGGAATAGTATTTAAATGAATTAACCACATTTATTACTGTAGCTAATAGTAAATGACGGCTACTGTAGCGACGGCTGAATAGTAACACGTGCAACATATTTTACCGTGGTGACGACTTCTCGTATACAAACATGTATACTGTTTATATATACGTATATTATTCATATATAAGTATACTATTCTTTCTTTCTTTTTTTACATAAAAATACTTGATTTACTTCATTTTGTAAATCTAGTTCGCATTGTACAATTGAGTACTTTAATGAATTACGCACGTATATGATACTATTCAAGTATAGGTTACTATTCATTTATACTTTACTATTCACTTGTGAAGTTATTTGTCTTGTTTTATTTTCAAACCTAATTCAGGTAGTATAAATTGATACTATAGTGTTCATATATACAGTATTATTCCGTGTATATATACTATTCAAGTATACAATCACTATTCACGTATACAGACACTATTCATATATACAGTTACTATTTACAAAATATTATTCATCAGTTTTTGTGCGTATAACTTGATTCATATATAGTTTGTATAAAACACTATTCATACGACACTATTCATAAATACTGTTCACATATACGGTACTATTCATAAAACACTATTCATCAAATTCATATCATATAACTTAAATTATGTATTATTGGACAATGTCACCAATGTGTTGCATTATTTGTCAAATACTCTTTATGGAGTATAATTCGAATATTATTGTCACATGGATATTATTAATCGAATAATATTTATGTATGCGGTATTATTTACGTGTTTGTACTTGGGTACATAAATTATAGTTTTTTGTATTTACATGTGTTTACCAAGCAATATCATAAGTTTACCGTAACGAACATCTATTGTAGTAAACGATTGGAGTGGTAAATGTTTGCCGACAACAAACATTTCCCGTGCTACCAAGCAGGGCTAATATGTTTCACGTGTAATTAGCAGTGCTTTAATTTTTTTTTGAACATACTGCTTATCACGTACAATACACGTGACTCTCTCTGCCCGAAAGTCCCACGGAAACCCATCACTACGCCTATAAAATACCCTTCGTCTTTAGACAAAGAAAAAAAAAAAAAACTTCTATCAACATATACTTTTTACTGTCTCTCTAAACTCTCACTATATCTCGCTGCACCGCAAAAAACGGACCGCCATTACCACGCAAAGCAGGTACATAGTGTTCACCCTCTCTCTCTAGATTTAGGGTTTGGATCATCGAAATTTATCGCCTTTTATATTCTTTCACTCTCTATCACTATCTTCTATATGTGTTTACGGAGACTTTGAGTTCTATCTTTGTATGTTCTCATCTGTATACGTTTCAGGTTTAATTTTAAAGATAGTCAAGTTTTGATTTTGACGAAAAACTTGTT
>MVGT01001144.1:0-13590 GCA_002174775.1 Macleaya cordata
GAGACTCACTAGACTCTAACTCAGAATTACAAGAGATCATCTTGAGTTAATTTTTTGACACGAAATTCGACAAACATAAAACATGGACCTTTCAGTTTTCGCAAAGGTTTTGCGTAAAGATATTTGTTTTCAAAATCAAAAGATGTTTTCTTATTTTTGAAAAAGGATTTGGCCAGAAGCTATAACTAGCACCGGTTTTTAAAAGGTAAGTTTTCTAAAACTAAAGATCTTCTGTCTCGGCATGCATACATGGGATTAGTGGGTAAAGGTTTGTTTGAATTGTTTGTTTGATTGAAAAGTTATGGTGTTAGTTACTTAACCTATATTTTGGTCGTACCTACCGAGCTTTACTCACCCTACGTTTTTCCCCCTACAGATTTCGGAAAGAACCGGGAAGCTTAGGCGTCAAGAGTTGGAGTAGAGTTCGTTGAGTAAGAAGACAAGTAGGTTTTATACTCTCTAAGCAAACAATAAGTGATGGTTACATCACATGGGTATTGGGATTTAAGTACTCTTTATTTCCTTTGTTTCAAAACAATGGTTCAGGTTCTTTTCTTTCATTATCATTGTTTCAAGTACAACTTCTTAGTGCTTCTATTTTGAGTAAAGTATTTGAGGTAGTTCTTTACATTTGTTCATATCTGTTACCTTGAATATACTTTCCTATGAGTTTCTTTCTATATCAAAGAGCTACATATTCTTCCTTTAAAAACTACCTTCATTCTTAGTCAAATGTTGTCAAAATACACATGCTGAAATTTGTGTACGTTTTCTGAACTGAATGACCTGGAATTACACTCTGGCCAAAAGGCAAAATTGGAGTCTCTGAGTCTATTTTCTAGATAATCAAACGGTTCCTAAATCCGATTTGAAATGAAATAGATATACTCTTTTCTTTAAACTGTTACAAATCAGTCTTGTAACCCTTTTGTTTTTCAATTGTGTATTTGCACTCTTGAAACTCCATGCTTCCTGAACCCTTTTTAACTGATTTGCCTATCTTTTGAACCTACAGATATTGTTTCCGTTTCCGCACCAATTTACCCTTAGTAACACCTTGAAGCCCGGGTTACGGATTCGACTCGAAAATGGGTCAGATCATTGGAATCTGGGGTTGGGGCGTTACATCTGTACTTCAATTATGTGAAGCTATGTGAAGAGGTTTCTTTTGTTTTGACTTTATGTGTTGGTTTTTGTGCCTGAAACCTCTATTATATATGTTTTTTTTGTTAGTTTGTGAAAGCTATTCAGCTTCAAGACTGTTGGTTATTTTGTACGTTAATTTCTTTATGTTTGTAGGAATTATATTGTTTTCTAGGTATTGAAAGCTATTCAGCTTTTAAGACCCTTCACTGAAAAACTTTTCCTTTTGTTTTGTTTTTATTCCTTTTGATGAGGAATCCTATTGTATTCCCAGTTTTGAAAGCTCTCTAGCTTCAAGACTGTTATCTAGAAAACTTTATTTTTTGCTGCTTTTTGTTATCTGGATGCTTGAAAGTGCAATCTTAAAAAAACTCTATTTTTGGTTTTTTATTTAAAGGTAAACCTGAGAAACCTTTACACAAAGAAGAACCTTTACACAAAAGCTCTATTTTTGTTACTTTTTGAAAAGAATTACAATGCTTGAATGCACTATCTTTGAGCAATGAATTGTAAAGAGTTTAAGAGTATTGAGTATATACCTGAGCGCTTCCTAGATTTGATCGAAGATTTGGGCAGATGTTCGTTACTATTTCTCTTATTTTCTAATTTTAATAGGTTTCTCTGGTGGATTCTTATAAGATTTCCTTCCAGTTCTCATCCCGAAGGCAGCAGATGGCCTTCAAAGAGATTTTTGAACTATGGGACTAGAAGATGTATATTAAAAGTTCGATAAGAAAAACTTCATTTGGCCGTAGTTGGATCGTGATGGAATAACATTTGGTAACTTTCTTACCACTAGAATTCTGCCGTCAAGTGCATATTTATTTCTGCCTCAGAACTGCTTTTAAAACTCTCTCAGTGTAAAATCATTTCCTTTAATCATGACAAACAGCTGCCCCAGTCTATTTTCGAGCTGCCCCAGTTTGGTTTCGAGCTGCCCCAATTCATCTGTATATATAGATGCCTACGCGTTTACAGATAGTATATCTGAATATTGACCTCAGTTGCCCCTGCCGTATATTGGGCTTGCCCCAATAAATATATTTACTTGCCTGATGCTCTCTTGAATGCACAGTGCAGCTCTGTATGAGATTTGGCCGTGTTGATGTTATCTTGTAACCAAGTCTGATCTTGCAGATACCTGAACTTGATCTTGTACTCTGTTTTTCATATCTTCTGTTCACCTTCTTAAAGGCGATATCTTGCCATTTCATTGTAATATGCATAGTGAAATGATGCATTGCGTATGATGTATGATGTATGATGCATAATGTATGATGTATAATGTATGGTGCATAATGTATGATGTATAATGTATGGTGCATAATGTATGATGTAAATAATTAAATAATACTTTCTTTGTTCTAGCTGAGAGCTGAATATAGATGCCCATTGGTAACANAATAATACATATATAAGACTTGTTAAGTGATACTAAATATACATAAGTGTGCTTGTTTTACATTATATAGCTCAAAAGAATATATATACAAAGCAAGGAAAATAAGCTGCATCATTACTAAATAATTACAACACCTCAAGTATAATAAACGTGAGGTGGATACTCTCCCTATACCTGCCTCCTCAAATTACTTAACATCCAATCATCCACTGTCTCCTCGATTTCCTCTTGAAGATTAGCGTACACGAAATTCAGAAATTCAAGATTGAATTAAACTCTGAACTGAAAACCTTCTTGAGATTCAGAAATCGAAGACAAGTGGAGCTTGAGATGTAGAAAATTAAAGTTTGAAATGATTATGAGATTCAAAATGAAGGAGGGGAAGGGTCCTATTTATAAGACCTGACCCTGGTTCTGAGCGGACCTTGAAGGTACGCTGAGAACCTTGGTTCCCATGCCAAGATCTGACTAAGGTGGTCAGATCTTTGTTGAGGGCAGTTTGCCATGTGGTAGCCTCAAGCTTCAGGAGGTTTAGCCTTTGTGGATCCCTCCAGGGCTTTTCGGGTCATTTTTCGTATTTTCTAGACTTTCTGAGCTTATTTTTGGGGTTTTCTGGGGTTGTTTCTGTATTTTTCAAACCTTTCGAGTTCATTTTCGGGGGTTTTCGGAGGTTTCTGAGAGTTCCTGAGGCTTTGGCTCAGGTTTTGACTCTCTTTCCTCATTTTGACTCTTTCTAGTTCCGTTTCAGACGCTTCTTGACTGATTATGACGGAATCACTGAGGTGTTTTGAGCGAGCCAAATTTGGGTGTCTACAATAGGCTTTAAGCCCATTAAATGGTAATAAGTGCTTTGAGATCACTTATTTCCACTTAATGGGTTTGAAGTAAGTGACTATAAACGGTTATGTCATCGCAGTTTTTCACTACAAACTGGTCAAGGTAAAGGTTTGAGTTATCCATTTAAGTGCGGAACAAGACCTGAATTAGGATTCTATTAATAGAGTTGTGACTCTGTGTGTACGTTATGGAGTCTCCACTCCATGTTGAAAGCTCTTTCAAATAGCATGAACGTTGAAAGTCTTCAATTAAGCTAGAGCATTAGATTTTTTTTTTGACTTCTTTCAAAGGGGAATGAAGAAAAGAAGAGAGGAGGAAAGTGGGTCACTGGAGTTTGTCTCCATCGACGGGGCTCCGATACAAATCTTTCTATTTTCAGGGAGAGTCCTGCCTATTTTAGAAGTGCGGGGGAGTGATACCAACTACGGACCTTCCTCTTAATTACTAGCCCTAGTTAGTGGTTAGAAATAAAGAACAATTTTTATGGGTCTGCCACTAGTTAGAGGCGAAAAAACAAACCCCTTTGTGTTACACCACTTGCCCGTAAAGCATGCATATAGCAATCCAAGGGCTGAGATTTATGTGGATGTTCTTCTCATCATGTGTAGATCAAAATCAACCTTTCAATCATCTCTGTGAGTCGAGACCTCTAATGCTTGTGTAAAAGATCTTCTCATCATGTGTAAAGAGAGTAAGTATATTGTTAATCAAGAAAAAGTAGAGTATTGACCCTTTAATGCTTGTGGTTCTTTGATACAAATATAACGTAAATAATAGACCCAACGTAAATAACAAGCTCAGTTTAAGGCACACGTGCAGAAGATTTGTGCTAACATCTTTACTATATATAAGGAACTCTCGTTCTTAAGTCGAACCGCCGTTCGTCCATCCATCTTACAATTATATACGAGGTAGGATATTTTTGCCCAATTTTTCACATGTAACAAAAGTAGTAGGGCGTAATTTAAAAAGTTTGGTGTGGTATTTAGCCAAGATTTTCCTGCACAGATTATCAAATGTAATAAGTGGGGTGTCAATAAAAAAGTGTAGTGTAGTTTATTAAATTTTCACATGTGTTCTGAGTGTAGTGTGGCATTTCTAAAATGCTCTCAGTCTCGTGTGTACCTTTTTTAATATTCCAAACAAACCCTTGAGTTAAGGGGCAATTTTTATGAGGATGATATCCTAATCATGCAGACCATACTCAGCCTTTGGATGATCATCCTTTTGTGGGGCCTATATCCCAGTGTAAATGAGGTATACTAAAGGTTTAAAAACATTAAAAAATCATCACAAGGGGAGGGATATTTCCAGCCCACGTTTTTTGATGTTCTAGGATACCTCACCAACATTTTACATGTTGCACACTTTTCGCCCATCTTATTCCTACACTCATGTAGATCAAAACTAACCCTTGGATCATCTCTATGTAGATCCCACTTGACAGTGTGAATAGAACCTTATTCTTGCGTGTGGGGATTGCACTGGGACGATCTACAGCCTGAGTGTTTTGCGTGATAGAAGGCTCGAAATGTCTTAAAGGGACATGTCAAACTAGGATAACGGCAGGGGCGTATGCATAAAAACCGTTTTTTTACTTTTGCCCCAATTGGAATGGTGAGGTGCTATAACTGGAACTATTCCCTGTTTGTTCCTTCCATCAATCGTTCTTCCCAAGTCACCTCCAAAGTCCAAACCAAAACCCTCTCTCTCTCTAAAACCCAAACCCCTAAACCACACTGTAACGAGTACTCCCCCATCTGGCCTGCGCTTAACCAGAAGCATTTCTCTTTGATTTTTCATTTTTTTCAACAGAAAAGAAAGAATGAAGGATGAAGAAACAGGGGGACCGCCTCAGAGAGAGCTCTACGCTTTACTCCATATTTCTCCAGAAGCATCAGATGAAGAAATCAGAAAAGCTTATCGTCAATGGGCTCAAATCTATCACCCGGACAAATATCAATCTCCTCAGGTACTCTTTTTCACTCTCTAATTATTTATCCCTCTCTGTATGTTTTATTGTCGTTTAATCTGCACAGAATTCTTGCTATTTGAGTTGAAAAGCTTAGGACCCTTTAGAACCCCCAATATTTGGTACACCCAACAAATTCGAGGTTTTTTTACAATTTTTTTTTTGGAGAAAAAGAAGTATCTTGTTTTATTAGGACAACTTAAAATGTCTCTCTCAGATTGAAGTAGTAAGCTTTTAGAGACATTTTAAAAAAGAAAAATGGAAGGATACCAATTTTTCTGTGTAAGCAGAAATGGAGACCCAAATAAAATATAATGAAATGGTTATGTAATTTAATTAGTGATAACACTTCCTTGATTAGTACGGTCTTGGATGTTAATGAAGGCAATATTTTTCATTTCAAAAACTAAACTTTGCATTAGAGATATATAGGAGATGAAGATAGAATCAAGTATATGTACACGTAGGATGAGATATGTGACTCATGGAAGATAATGTGTCGCCTTGTTCTGTCCTAGTACTAATGCAACACACAGGGTCATGCATCAATAAATATCAGAATAAATTTAATTAATTTTGATTTGTGTACACTAATCTAACTTATTAGATTGTTAATAGTTTTAGTAGATGTGTCATGAGATGTAGAATTTTTTCGCTGATCACCATATTTGAGCTTTTCTAAGCATTAGAAATAGTCCAATGCTTGGTATATTCACCTTTGTCGTCTGTGTTTTTTCATTATAGCATATTATATCACTTACTGATTAGTGATTCTATAGTCACACTAATATTTTTCAACCATGGGAAAGACTGATTGGTATCTACACGAAGAACTAATTTTCTTCCAACCACAACTACTACAGGGTATTGACGGGACCCAGAAGAGGCTGATTAGGCCAATTGTTGATTTTTTAAAAAGTAGCAAGTTTTATTATTTTATTAGACACTTTTTATTTCCGTTTTAGAATTTCAAATAATGTAGGGAGTAGTGGTGATTAATAAATGAGATAGGGGTGTTTTAGGGCATATGAGGGTTGCGCCTAGGGTTTGCCTAGCTGTAGGCTATAAAAGCCCATTGACTTTGTTATTTTTAGCTTTGGTTGATTGAAGAAGAAAAGATTTTTGCCTCCAGATTGGCTTGTTCTCTTCATTGTTTTATTGTTTTGTCCTGGATTGGAGCATACCTACATCGTAGGGTTTTATCGGGTTGATCTTCGACAATGCTTATCATTGTGCTGTATTTATTAACAACCTCTAAGTAATCACCAAAACTAGCTAAATCTAGCAAGTCTTGATCAATATTTCTCTTAAGAATGCAAAGATTCGTATTTCAGACATGGGTATAGAAGAAAGAATCTTGCAACACAACGTAGGATAACACAACCTTAGCAGGAAAATCTAATCCTTCAAAATGTGCTTAACTTCCTTCATAAAAAATATGGGCTTAACTTGAGCAGGAAAATTTATCATTCACAACCACTTTTCACCATTCCTTTCACTTAAAATTTGGAGAAAGGAACTTGAGAGAATCTCAAATAGATATGGAGAAGAGATTTTGTATAACTTTATGTACTAGATTGCCTATTAATGACTGCAAAGACATTGGTCAAGTTGATTAAATATGCTGGTCAGCATTGGTCAGCATATGTTTCTCAAATATGCTGGTAAGATTGATACATACGATTCCATGAGTTGATTAAAGATGATCAGGTTTGATTTGAATTTTCTATGAATTAGGTCACCAAAGGTAAATAGAAGGAATTTTTGGTTATTTCATAATTCATTCAATGAATATTATAAGATTCAAAATTATTTATCTTTTTGTTTGTGTTCAAATTATCAGTTTCATACCGATCAATCTGTTTCTTCTTCTACTTATATGGGCAAGAAAAGGAAATGTTAAGCTCTAACTGAAAACTTGCTGAATTGTGTACACCATACATGTTCTTTGGGTCCTTTTTCTTTTCTTTCTCTCTTGTGTACTGATATGCCAAATTAAAGTTTGATTTTGTCTAGTTCTCAATTTTTTTATTATCCTTAGTCAGTAAAGAAAAAGAATACAATTAAAGGAGAAAGAATATACAGAGCAAGGAGAAAGTTTCAGAACAGACAACCCCAGCTTCAATTCCTCAAAACTATAGGGTCCCACCCAAATAATTCATTCTCAAAATAGCGAGCTATGAGTTCCTTCAGAATTGAAGCCCATCGAAACAATAACCTAACAGTTCAGTCGTGTAGGTTCTCGAGAATAGCCTGCATTTTTGAAACACATCTTTTAGCATGTTACGATGCATGAGTTTGCATTTTCTTCCAGAGTTTCTTGATTACGCTTCCATTTTTTTCTTTGGCTACTTAACATGAACTTGTTTAGTGGGTTTCTCTTCTGATCGGTAAAACTTGTTAGTATTGCGACAAAATTTTTCTTGTTAAGTGAAGCAGTGACACCTTTTGGTTTGCATTGAAGTAGGTGACTCATTCTTAACATCCTCATTTAATTTCAGATGAAAGATACTGCTACAGAAAACTTTCAGCGGATCTGTGAAGCATATGAAATCTTAACAGATGAACATAAAAGGCAGATATATGATATATATGGTATGGAAGGACTAAATTCAGGTTTGGAACTTGGACCAAAGCTGAATAAAGCAGATGAGATCAAGGAAGAGTTTGAAAGATTACGACGTCGGAAGGAACAAGAAGAGGTCTCCGCCCATGTCCGACCTTCTGGTTCAATTGTTGCAGAATTGTCTTTCCCACAGTTTCTAGATGGTGGTGGCATCATGAGCGGGTACACCTGCTCATATTTTCTATATTTTTTGTTTCACGACACTTCTTTCTCCCATATTCAGTTAGGATTGATATTTATAGACTCACTCCATTCTTCCAGAATCTTCATTCATAGAGTTCATTTCAGTAAACTATATTTTTTTTCCTTTGCCGGTTGCCAAATGTCATTTAAAATGACTCTTGAAGGCCTCTTACTCATTTCATGGTTCGCCAAGGCATTACATGAATGGTATTGCTTATTTTTAGTAAAACACGGGTCATCACATCGATTCGAAAAAACAAATACTGGTCAGCAGCATTGCGTGTTAGTTATATACCCTTGTGGGTATGCAAGTTTGCTTGTGTTTTCTTAGCAACACTATTTTCTCTTTCAATAGCATTATATTCCCATACATTTTTATCTTTGGTCTGGAGCTTTCTATCTGTTTTAGATGGGTAAGATCCGTAATAATTTATATCTTTGTCTCGAATTTTTTACTTCTTGGAGGAACAGATAAAGTCAAAAGAAAGGTAAACTGGGGTAGTTGTAGTGATGTGTAGAAGTTTTTTCTTTTTGAAAACTAATAGCAAGTGTTAATTATTAAAATACCCTTTTTATGTCTTTATGTTTTTGACAGATTTCTATTTAAAAGAAGGTAGTTTTGTAAAAAAAGTTAGGGGTCTTTTACGTCCACTATATGACCGTCGGGAAACCTCTTTGGCTTTATATAATAGTGTCGATATGAAATATAGTTGTTCGGTCATGATTCTAACCTTGATATCATTCTTGAGATATACTTCTTCTGGCCACTAATGTCTGGTTGAAACATAGTTAGTAATTAGGTATTCGGCAAAAGTTCGATTCGAGAACAAATCGGGTATTATTCATTTTTTTGACTGAAAAATTCTGTCCAAAATTCGGTCAAAAAATCGGAGTTCGGTAAATATGCGGTTCGAGAATAATTAAAGTATAATTCGGATCTCATAACTAAAAATTAACTAAAAAATTCAGGTATATGTATGAGTTATAACATGCTTAAAATTATGATATGTTACCATTAAACTAGCTATAATATATAATGATCAACAAACAAGAAGTATATGACCTAAATTATAATTACATACATACAAAACACTAAAGCATATGACCGTAGGTGGTAGGAATTGCGGGTTTATGAATAAAAATATTCTGATTAGGGTTGGGTTCCATTTCAGAAGGTCTTATTTATGTTCCTACCGTTGTACTCTCTAATCTCCAAACTTACAAATCTAAATTTTTTAGTTGGACTTTGGAGATTGATTGATAGGGAGAGAAATAATAAAAAAGAAAGATAGCTAGAGTACCTTGATGAACTTCGAATTTGTGTCGTGGTGATCCGTGAAAAGGTTGCAGATAAGGAACTATGGTGGACTGAGTGGATTGTGGAAGATGAAATAAAAACTTTGAAAATGGCCCTAATAGTCAAAGAGTCTCTTTGTATTCTCTTTTATCTTTGGCATGTTATAAATTTTGACTGTTGGTGTACAACATTAAAAGGCTTGATACTGTACAACTCTTGCACCATAATTAGTGTTGTCCGTATTTTATAATTGATTAAGTTCGGTTCGCGAATAGTTCGGATTCACTAAAGAATTGAAGAATTTTCCTGATTATACTAACTATGGGTTGAAATGAATAAATGTCAGGATGGCAATGTCCAGTGAAGTTCAGTCCCAAATATCAAAGCGCGATGCTATTGCTATTGGTGGATTTTTGAAAGTTGCTGGAAATGCTGGTCAAGGATCTGCTACTGCTGTGCTGAGACATCAGGTTTCCTCTGTCTCTTCGATGGAGTTCATGGCTTCAGCTGGTCTACGGGCACTAGTTGGGGTACAGATGACTCGGTAGGGCAATTGCTTTTGTAAGTTAGCTCAATTTCTCAGTAGCTCTTGCCACCAATCAGTTCTTCTTCTACCACCACCTCATGACATTTTTTCTGCCATTTTTTTCAGCCATCTATCACTTCATTCAAGTGCAACGAGTGGTATTGCTATTTCTTTGAGAGATGGCTCAGTCAATCTATCCAATGCCTGGACTCGTCAGCTCTCTCAGACATCAAGTGGAAATGTATGCTTCTTGTCTTTACAAGTAAATCCTTTTGTGTATTTTTTTTTCTGTTCTATGAAGCATCAAAGACTTCGCTGTGAAAACCTGTTAAGTATGATTAGTTCTAGAACAGTACTGGTATATATTCAGGGTGAGAAAGTAACTCTAAATATTACCATGTCTATTTTGGCTGAATTTCCTATGTTCAAGCATAGAATTCCTGCTTTCCTTTTTTGACTTTATAGACTCTCCTTTTTTGACTTTCCTTCGTTGCATATGAATCACATATTATGAGATTTAAATGTACCATATTCCTACCTTACTTTTGTGAAGGCTGTTTGTATGATGATGGCATTGTATTTTCTTTATAGATACAACTAGCTTTAGGGGTGGAATCATCTATTGCTGTCGGATGGCAAAAGAAAGATGAGAAATTATCTGCTGCTGGAGAACTGAAGGTATTCCAATTATTATTGTTTTGGAAAACTAAGATGGTTTTGACATTTTCCAAATATTTCTTCATTTATTCCTTGTTAGTCAAGCTGTAGAATCACTGAGGGTTTTCATAAGCGGCTTTTACGTCTGCACATACACAATTTCATGTTCTGAGTGAGACATCGTTAAACATTTGGGTATTTCATATTTGATTTTCTTGTGTATTCAATCAATAAATTGAAAGTGAGGGTTTGACCTATAATTTCTTGAAACATTTATTTTGTTGGAACCAAAAAAAAAAACTTGAGTGAGAAAATTTGAACAGGTTTATCCCTCCACAATTTATATAAAAGTTCTTAATTTCAAGAGGAATGCTAGTGAGGCCCGATTCAGACCTTCCAAGTGACCCATTCTGTTGAAAGATTTTGTCTTATATGCATCATGCATGGTGCTTCATTAGTAATCCATGTTAGCAAGTGTGCATAGGATCATCAAATATGTCCCTTCTTCCCAAATTCAAACATCTGAGGAGAGAAAAAAATTACTAACATAGCCTGGATATGAGGTGTACAAACTGATAAGAAGAGTCAAACATGATCATGAAAGTCTACATTCACTTAATAAGGGTGTAAGATTTTTTTGCTTACATTTTTTTTCTTTCCTATCTAATCATTTTCAGTTTTATTGTTCCTAAGAGAGCCACTCTGCCACTTCCAATCCCGAGTTCTGCTCTTTGCTATTGCAACTAGGCTCCAAACTACCCAATTTGACTTGGCCTCGATTTGGAGCTGAGACTTACTTAAAACCATGGTAAAAAAATTGCATGATTCAAGAAAAGTCCTGGAGACTTGGAACTATAGGGTATTCTAGCTTTTAAAATAATGAATGTGTGGTGCAAAAGTGGTGCGTGCATTAGAATAATGTTTTTAGGATAGAAAATTTATAGTTTTGGTAATACTAGAAACGCTGTGCAAACGAGGTATTATTGGAATAATGTTTCACTGTGCTTTTATGAACATTTTTAAGTACAATCTACTTGAGATAGAGGTAAAGGTAAAGATTGGTGTTTTGTAAACACATTGTTCTATCCTGTTGGATCATTACCTTCGCAAGTCTAACGTTCCTTTTCTTTGTTTTCATCTTTTTCCTTAAGTTTGCTTTTCTTCTCCTACATGTATATTGGTCTCGAGTAGCTATAGTATTTCATTCAACCATGTTTGCTCTCTGCAGTTTGGGACAAGTTTTTTTGGGGCATCAGCTCATTATACTCGTTTCTTCTCTTCGAAGTCTCATGGTCGGATTGCAGGCAAAATTGGAAGGTGTGTCGGAATTTTTTCCAGATATAATTTTCTTGGACTGATTTGTGTGTAAACATTTGAAGATGATCATGATTGAACTGCTTAAGTTGGAAATATCTTGTGTTTCAGAAAGAAGGAAACTAAGAGATCTTGGAATAACTGCTTTGGTCATTATGATATGTATATATATTTTTTCACTTTACCATATTGAGATTTGAAAATATCTATAGCTTATTATCAAGGTAGAGATAGTGCTGGAAATACTTTAGCCACTATTTTAGAGCATTTCCCTTTCGTCTGTTTCTTATTTAACAGGAACACTTCATTTTCTAAATAGTTGCCGTGTTGGACCTGGTGCTATACTCTTGTGTTGCAGTCAAGCCAACATACCCAAAAATGTAATTTGTTGAAAACATTTTGCTTCTACCTTTAGGTATATGTGGCTTATGCAATTTTTATCTATTATTGAAATACATTATTTCTTAGATACAAACTAAAGTACAATAAGAATAAGCCTTTCATTGTGTGTGAAATGAAGTGTATAGATGTGTTGATATATTGAGCTTATGTAGAGATCAGTTTCTAACACTTAGTACCTGTGCTGGACACTGATACAGATGTCCGTTTTTTTTTGTTATTTAGCTAGTTCCCTGACATTTCCTCTCTCTTTTACAGCACCGCTCTTGAGTTTGAAGTTGGGGGTGGGAGGAAAATATCTGAGTTCAGCTCCGTCCGGATGCTCTATACAATAGGAATTCAGGTGATTTTCAGCTATTTTTGTAAGCAGGAATTAACTTCTTTTTACTTTTGTAAACATGAACATGATTTAGTTGACTTGTTTATTCATTAGTAGTTGTATTTTGATTGTTTTTTTTTCCTCATAAAACCCACTCAAAAAGGGTTTTTGTTTTCCCTTGTCATCTCAGAAGTTCTAAATGAGGCCTGTCTGTAGTTATATTTTCTGTCTATAAGCTGGAGTTCCCAACCTATAATTCTCTCACAGAAATATAATACCCTATATACAAAGATGAACTATATTGGAGCTTTTACATAAATTCTTCTGTAAGGTAAAAAAATCTTCCATGAAATATTCATTTTAATAACTACCAAAATCAACTAAGTAGGTCTGCTTGAGATTTAAAAGTTTATCACGCTTCTTGATTGACCATGAGTTTCACTTTGTTTTTATGAGTAGCAAGTAGCAACATGTTAATGATGGGACAGGAAAATCGAGATCACCATGGATTAGGCGAGAACATAGTTACCGGAAACTCTACACCCCCTTGCGTACCGCGTACCGGATTCTTCGTACCGGTTTTGGGTACTCTAGCAAACTAGTACTCTAAATTTGGCGTACCCAAATCTTTCACCTTGAGTTTTCTAAAATTTAAAAAACAAAAAGTCTAAACGATTACCTAGTTAACTAGTTTTTATTTCTTGATGAGTATGAACCTCTTGGTTGTAGGTTTGTCTATGTATATACGTAATATAAGACATATATATTTTTTTATAGTTATAGCATCCTGAAAAAGAGTTCTAAAATGAACCACGACCCAAAACTGCGTATCGAAGAGGTATACCCCTAACGTACTGCGTATGCACAAAGTAGCGTACCGCGTACCCGTACCCGTACCACGTATCGGAACGAACC
>MVGT01001144.1:19715-31642 GCA_002174775.1 Macleaya cordata
TTTTTTTTTCTTTAAAAAGGGTATGGACCGAGTCAATAACGAGTGACTCGCCGATTCAGTACACCATAAAAATCGCCCGAGTCAACTCAAACTCGCTGAGTTACTCGGCTTCTGGTTGGATCGGTGGCTCGGTTGGGCATCAGCTCGGCCTAGTCCCGAGCCCCGAGTTACTCGCGAGTAACTCGACGAGTCTGGCCGAGTCCGACCACTTAGGTCCCAGCCTTTCTTAAAAATTACATTTGTGTCCCATCCTTTTTATAAAGCATTTGTGCTAGGCGTGGTGCTGCCACCACGCCTGGTGATGGGCGTGGGGCTTTAATGTGGCACAGCGGAAGACTAGAAATGATAAGTAGAGAAAGAAAAGAAAGGATTCGGAGATCCTCGTAGATACACGAAGAGAAGAGAAAAAGATACACGAAATAGAAGAATCAACAAGGTGTTGAGAGAGGAAAAGAAGAAATCGTAGGAAAGAGAGAAAATTAGGGTTTCAACCTCTAATTCAATTAATCAATCAAAATCTGTCTACAACTGAAAAGAAAGATATCTTAAATACTAAAACTGAAACTAATATAAGCAATTGACTAAACTACCCCTATCAATAACTGACCCAACTAAATTAGAAGTCTAAGTGGCCGTTTGTTTTTTCATGAATAGAGGACCGACTGCTGAAATGAGTTCTGAAATAGCTCATTTCAGCTGTCAAAGGTGTTTGTTTTTATCTTTTTAGTTGCTGAAATAATCTCTGAAATCCCTGAAATTGCCCCTTCTTTTTCAGCTTCAAAACGGCGCTTAAAAAGTGCTAACTTTCTGAAATGACTACTAATTACAATAATGTCTTCACTAATTTTCATATATCGCCTTCATACCCTCTTATATTTCTAATACCTGATTCTCCCGCCATATACAGAAACCTAGAATCATCCTCTTCTTTGGCTATGTTGCGGTTTTGGAAGATTGTCTTCCCAAGTTTCATCACCTTCCTACAGTTTTTGATTCTCCCTTGATCTTTTTATTTATTTATTAGAATTCTCACTTTTGATCTCAAACCCAACAAAATGCATATGTTTACACACTTTTGATCCTAAAATCTCAACCTCTTCACTTTTCTATTTTTTTTATCAGTACAACCTTGACTTCTTTTTATCAGTAAACCCTTTTTTATTAAATATGATGTATTGTTGTAGTCTTTTGCCTACTCATTTGTTGGGCCAACTATTATGTGGATTTAACTAATAAATACAAATCCTTGAAAAGTCCTTTTGAATTGCAAGAATATTATGTTGTTTCTTTATAGTATGAATTCATTTTATATGAATTACGATGCACTTTAGTTAATTAATAGTAATTACTTTCACTGCTTGATGAATACTAAAAGAGAAACATGAAAGAAAAAAATTGCGAAGAGGAGAGAAGGAAAAAGAGGATAAAAGGAAGAGAGATATGATTAATTCATCAAAACACTAAATATTATGGATAAGGGTAAAAGTGTCAAAATATCATCTCAGACACAACTTATTAAAAATATTTCAGTTGGAAAACAAATAGTTTTTAGTTTCAGTTCACTCTATTTCAGTTCAGTCAATGGCAGTGCACCCAGTTTCAGTTCATTCAGTCTCAGTTTGCTTAAAAAAAACAAACAAGCCCTAACTCAGCAGAAACTAAAATAAACATTAAAACAAAGCTTAATAACCCCACAGCCTGGTGATAAAGGCACCTAGGTCGTGACTCCATGTGTTGCCTTCATTGGTGTGTTACTTGTGCCACATCAGGCTCCCTCCACGCCCCATCATTTTTAATTAAAAAAAAAAAATATATATCCCAGGTGTAGAGCTTGCTCCACGCCTCATCTCAGGCGCAATGCCAGTAGCCCACCTAGCTAAAAAATCTCCATATTCATTTGAAGTAAGGTAAATATAACTTACGCTCTTCTCTCGTAAGCGAAAATATGGATTTTCGCACTACGCAACTCTGGTAAGGTAAAATCCATAAAAAACGCACCGTTGTGGATGCTCTTATGGTCGGTGGAGTTTAACTTAAAATATTACTTAGAGGTTTTCAAGTTCGGATGCTATCAGTTTTGGAATTAAGGCATGCCAGCAGAATAATGGCAATGTTCCAAAATGGAATTTGGAATCTTTGATAATTTTCCACCTGAACCAAGTCAATTTACAAAATCTACATTTCTTGCATTCCTCCATTGATTAACTGCATATCACCATGAACGCTGAATGCAGTATAGGGGAGATTATCATTGACATGCTTGCGATTGTTTAAGCTTGTATATTCTTTTATGGTTTAGACATTATTTTGTTTTTATGTTACCTAGGTATGGCAAGGATATGGGTTTTACACTTAGAAGTGAAGTATCCGACACGGGACATAGAACCCATTTTAACTATATGTGTCTCATATAGTTTTTTCTCAGTAATCAGATATGAACTTAACTGTTTAGATTAGATGATGTTAACGCCGTGGGAAAAAATGAAACTTTATTTTAACCTATCTGAAACTTTTATCTTTGACATTGATGGCATGTTCTCTCATCCCAAACTTTTCTTATGTTGTCCGTTGCATTTTAAGGATTTGTGCATTCATTTTCTTTTAAAACATCCACTTTTAAAGGGATCACATAGGCCAAATTCAAGAAGCACATGGTCATGATTTCGAGCGTTTTTTTTTTTTTTTGAAAATGTACTTTAATTTGCTATATTTTCATGTGTGATCTAACTTGGGAATGACTGGTCTGCTGAAATTAATTCTTAGATTTCCTTTGGCTAGTCAATTATTTTTTGTCCAAGACTTAATAGTTCTGTCTCTGTCCTACACACTTAACAGATGTTCGTTTTCAAACCTTATTTCCTCAAAAGGGAGAGACAAAAGGCATTAGAGAAGATGGAGAAGTCCTCAGCCCAGGTACGAGATATTTATTCTTCCAATCTTTTATTGGCTGAAAATACTCCTTTTGAATAAATGTTTGCACTATTACTTTATTTTCTTTTCAATCAATTTTTAATGTGACCATTAAGAGCTGACCTATAATACCCTATATTTTTATTATAGTATGTTGTATTATTTGTATTTTATTTAGTATGGGTGTTTGGGGGCTGATTTAGTTAAACTAGTTTATGATTAATGATTAATACTAGATTATGTAGACCTAATCTTGTAAACTTAAGTGAGGGGACCCATTAGTAATAGTTTCTCCTTATTCCTACAACCATACATTTAGAAACTGTAATTTATTTTGAAATCCAACTTTTAGGAAACCTATTTGTAGTGGGTCAATTTTAGTTTCTAATTTTATTATTTTCGTACTAGCTATTTGAGAGTTATTTTAGGAGGACCTAAAGTCCTATTTTGAAGTTGTTTTATGCTTAGAAAGTGTTCTTAGGTTATGGGATAACTTGGGTAGCAAATTTTCATGTTTTTAGTAGGTTTTGGACTCTTTTTGGAAGAGTTATTTGTGTAAAAGGCTCTTAGTACGAAAATTGTTATGGGGGGGATAATACTTGGAACATATTAGGGTGGAGAAAGAAAAGAAAATCAACAACAAGAGAAGATACCCTAGGGCAGAAAAGTTGAAGAAGATAGATGATACTTGTAGAGAAGAGATCGACCAAATTGGGCTGCATGCGTACAGATAAGTTTCCTTATTCCTAAGATCTATGTAGCCTTTCTCAAACAAGAAAAATTGAAGTTTAGGTTACTCCTAATCTGTTTTTATATGAGTAGGCTGATTTTACATTGGTTGTAACATGTTGTTATGATAATGTTTTGATTGTAGTAGGGTTTAACATTTTATGCTACTAGTTTGATTGTGTTCAACTTCAAAACATGAAGTTATGTTGTTGATAAGGTTATTTTTGGGTAATAACCTACTGTTATGTTGTTGTTCGGGCTATAGTTAGATTATAACCTGCTGTTATGTTACCGATTTGAATGTATAAAGGTTGTAACCTGCTGATATGTTGTTGTACTGATTATATACAGGCTACAAGCTGCTAATTTGTTACTGTGTTGGTTATAGTTAGGCTATAATTTGCTTGTATGTTACTGCTTTGGGTATCTTGAATAAGAGCTATGAATGAAATCTGTTTTAAAGTATATGGTTTGTTTGGTTTGGATGCTATTCACGTTATCTAGGTTTGATCTAGGTTCTAAGATGTGGTTGCATGTGTCCACACATATATAAAGTTTATGTATCATGATGATGAGAAAAACACTTAGGTGATCCTTAACTAATATTCACGACTTGTAGATGGCACAAACTTGAAAGATTTCGATTAAGTGGAAACTACTATTCATGACACATAGAGTGAAGGGTAACCTAATAGATGAGTTGGAATATTAATAACAACTGTGATGATGTTGTGAATCCCTATTGATTGGTGGTTGGCTCGTTCTTCTTTGTTTGCATTTTATTGGATGATCGAGGTGTCGCATTCGAAATTTATGGAGGTATACCCTAGCTGAGGCGGGTTACTTGTTTATTGACGGAGAAGAGTCGATGTTAACACAAGTTAACCCAGTGCAATTCTGTTAATTTTATGGACCACCAAATTGGGAAAAATTGAAGTTAATGTTGAGTAAACTGAAACCCACTTAATTAATTGAAGAACATACCTACTTCGGTTGTTAGATGTAGCGATATTCATTATGCTTGTTGAGAGACTGTGCAAGTTGGACGACTCGTACCAAAAGTTTGAAAAGTGATGTTGACGCTTTGTGTGGAATTGAAACTGCTTAATTGAATGATGAACTACGTTATGCTTGATCCCTATTTGGGTACGTAGGCAACCGCATTGCGGTTCAGCATAAAAATATAACAAACTTATTTTTGTTGTGTGTTGGTGTTGATGATCTGACTTTTGCGTTTCTTTGTTTGTATAAGCTAGTGTGTTGTTGATTGAAATTTTTTGAGTTACATTTTGTTTGTACTTAATTTTAGATTGAAAGTTATAGGTTTGGTTGTAAGGTATCGAGTCATGAGTTTGGATTCGGGTTTATACAATAATTAGTATTTGGGGCGTTACATGACCTTTTCCTTTGTATCCATTTATAGAAGATATTGATATATTTGAATTGCTTTCCTATGACAGATTTGTGAGGTTCCAAATTGATACACTGCTTAGATTTTCTGCTCTATATCAAACATATAAAAAGGAATTTTTCTATTATATTAGTTTTGTAATGCAGTTGCATATATCTCCTATCCTAAAGGAAACTGATAAATTCTGTGGACTTGAAATATATGGTGAAGTGAAATGGGGAATGTTATATATGCTATAGTTTAGGCCCTTGATCAAAGTAAATATATTTTTGATTTCTCTAGCCCTGAAATCTGTACCTGATTAGTAAAGAATTCTGACACCAATATCTATGAAGTCGATTATCAATAGATTTAGAATCTAGGCCAGAGCAACAATGACCAGGTTCAAGAGGAATTTTGAATAAAATGGTCCGGTTTTGATCGGAGTATTGAACCCTCATTCTATAATGAATCAACTTTTAAGATTTGGCAGTACTGTTGGATCAAACTGATAAGGTTTTAAAATTACCTCCTATTTTCTGTTCTTCAATTTCTTTTTTGTTTATGTACGATGACTATAAAATGTCTTATTGTTGCTGCTCAGTAAAGACAACTTGATTCTTAAAATAATTTCAAGAAATTTTCTTTAAATCGGCTTTAAACAATGACAGATTGTCAAAAGTCAAGACTAGAGAAGATCAGTAAGTATCTTCTCTGTTTTAACTGAAGAAAGACATAAAAGAGGAAAAACAAACAAATGGGAGGGAGGGAGAAATTTTTTGCATCTTCTTTGTTTCATGTGGGTAGAAGGTGGATTAAGAAAATTCTTAAAACCTTCTGGAAAGTTCAAAAAAATCTAGAATATGAATCAAGGAAGTCATCATGCTGGCTGATCCTGGATGGAAAAACTATCTGCAAAGTGAAATTTGGATACTGTAATCTAATCCTTTCAAGTGATTAAAAGCAGTTATATCTTTCTAAGCCTATGGAACAACCATCCCACTGGTCAAAAGTAGGTTCTGATAGTAGTATCTGCATTTGTAACGCCCCAAATCCAATTACCGTCTAAACCCAAACTTAAACTCGTAACTCGAAGCATTAAAACCAAACCTTTAACATTCAACCTAAAATTAAGACCAAAGCATAGGCCCAAACATAAGTTAAAACAAAATGCAACTCATAAAATTTCAAAGGATATGGGAGACAATTTGTGTCCCTAAGGATATGGGAGGTTTGGGGGTCAAGAATCTTAAGCTTATGAACAAAGCTCTTTTATCAAAGTGGCTTTGGAGGTTTGGGATCGAGAAGGACGCGGTTTGGAGAAAGATTGTTGTCGAGAAGTATGGGTCCACTAACTATGACTGGAATCCGGGAGATAGGTTGCTGCCTTATGGCACAAGGGTTTGGAGAGGCATCTGTAATCACAGATACACATTCAATAACGCTGTCTCGTTTGCAGTTGGCAATGGTTTCTCTATCTCCTTTTGGGAGGCGGAGTGGTGCTCGGATGCCGCTCTTAAGGAGCAGTTTCCCATCCCGTATAGCATTTCCAGTAATCAAGATGGAGTGGATGCTGATTTAGTTCATGAGGAGGAGGGGCAGTACTCGTGGAATCTGTTCAGCAGAAGAAACATTAATGATTGGGAGATTGATGACTTTGGGAGGCTGATGGAGACGTTAGGTGAGGTCCCGGCTGACCCGCTGGAAGAGGACAGAAGAATCTGGAAGCCATGTAAGTCTGGGATTTTCTCGGTTAGATCGGCCTACAGAAACTTAATGCCCACGGATTCAGCAGTTTTTCTTGTCAACGAGATTTGGAGAAGTGAGCTCCCTTCTAAGATCAATTTCTTCACTTGGGCAGCAGTGTTGGGGAAAATTCCTACGGTGGACATGCTCCAAAGGCGAGGTTTCTCTCATGCTAACGTGTGTGTCCTCTGCGGACGTGGGGAAGAAACAGCGAAGCATCTCTTGATGCTTTGCCCTCTCGTTGCAAGACTGTGGCATTTCTTTCTCCTATCATTTCAGATATCATGGTGTTGTCCAGGGTCTATTAAGGATCTGCTAGGGGCATGGAAAGGGTGCTGCTTCTCTAAGGAAGGAAAGGGGCTCTGGAAGCTGATTCCTCATGCGATTTTTTGGGCAGTTTGGAAGTTTCGAAATGACATCATTTTCAATGCAAAAGAGCCATTGTTCCCGGAACTTGTTCTTCGCGTGAAGAGTTTGCTTTTTCTTTGGGGAAGGGCTGGGGGTATTGTAAAGGATTTTCATTTTGAAGACTTCGTTTTTTGGTGGGATTTGATTGTCGGATCTCTTTAAATTGTAAGGATCCTCAATCATTCCTACTTTGTACATTCCTTTCCTTCTTTTTATATATTCTTTCAAACCTTCAAAAAAAAAAATTTCAAACAACAACACACTAGCTTTTACAATCAAGAAACACAAATGTCAATTCATCAACATCATCGACAACAACAACAACAACCTCAACATCAACAACATCAAGAAGTTTCTTATATTTTTATGCTAAACCGCACCGCGGCTGCCTACGTACCCAAACAGGGATCAAGCATAACATAGTTCCCAAGATTTCAAAGTCTTTCAACCTAACCTTCTATCAAACCTAGCACTTGTGGTCCACAAATTAACCCAATTGTGTTTTGAGTTATCTTGTGTTAACATCTACTCTTCTCCTTCGATAAACAAGTAACCCGCCTCGACTAGGGTATACCTCCATAAATTTCGAATGCGACACCTCAGTAAACGCATAAAATGCAAACAGAGAAGAACGAGCCAACCACCAATCAATTGGGATTCACAACATCATTATAGTTATTAATATTCCAAGTCAACTATTAAGTTAACCTTCAGCCTACGTGTCATGAATAGTAGTTTCCACTCTATCATGCTCATCGCTTTCACCGCATACGAATTTGAATTTAAATCCCAAAGCATAATTTATAGTCAGCCAACTCTATGGCATCCAATCACTAAATTATTATCAGATTTATCACATTCAAGATGCATATTAAAGCCGTAACCAATTATCAGATTTACCAAGTTAAAGTTCTAGTTTAACCCAAAGCGGTAACATACAAGCAAGTTATATCCTAATTATAACAAACACAGTAACAAATCAGCAGCTTGTAGTCTGAATAAAATCAGTACAACAACATATCAGCAAGTTACAACCTTTATACATTCAAATCAGTAACATAACAGCAGGTTATAATCTAACTATAGCCCGAACAAAAACATAACATTAGGTTATTACTCAAAAATAATCCTATCAGCAACATAACTTCATGTTTGAAGCCGGACACAATCAAAGTAGTAGCATAACACCATGTTAAACCCTACTACAATCAAAATATTATCATAGCAACATGTTACAACTCATATGAAATTAGCCTACTCATATAAAACAGATAGGAGTACCCTAAACAACAATTTCTCTTGGTTGAGAAAGACTACATAGATCTTAGGAATAAGAAAACTTATCTGTACACATGCAGCCCACTTCGGTCCACCTCTCCTCTATACTTATCTTCTTCAACCTTTCTGCCATAGGGTTTCTTCTCTTGTTGCTGATTTTCTTTTCTCTCTCCACCCTAATGTTCAAAGTATTTTTCACCCATAACAATTTTCGTACTAGGAGCCTTTTAAAAAAATAACTCCTCCAAAAAGTGTCCAAAACCTACTAAAAACATGGGAATTTGGTACCCAAGTTATCCCATAACCTAAGGACACTTTCTAAGCATAAAACAACTCTAAAAGAAGACTTTAGGGCCTTCTAAAATACCTCACAAATAGCTAGTACGAAAATAATAAAATTAGAAACTAAAATTGACCCACAACAAATAAGTTTCTTAAAAAGTTGGATTTCTAAATAAATTAGATTTTCTAAATATTTGATTATAGGAATAAGGAGAAACTATTACTAATGAGTCCCCTCACTTAAGTTTACAAGATTAGATCTACATAATGTAGGTTAGATTAATCCTAACCTAGTTTAGCTAAATCCGCCCCCAAACACCAAAATACTACACACATCCAACTTAAGTTATGTACACCATATCTACAACATACTATAATAAAAATATGGGGTATTACAGCATTTAACAAGGATTAAGAGGATCGGTCATATTGTCATAGGGGTTCTTTTCTCTGTTGAATATTTTGGGCATGGGGATGTTGAGATTTAATTTATTTTCTTTTTTTGGTTTGCCCCTCGATTTATGCAGGTCAGGGAGGCAAGAGCAGCAGCTGAGAAAGCTCAGCAGTTATTACAAAATGTGGCCACTAGGAAGAGAAACAAGCAATTAGAAACAGGTGGTCTGATAATTACAAAAGCGGTGTATGGAAACCGCAAAGCTTTTAAAAGAAGGAATGGATCAATAGAAGCAGACGATGAGGTGGCTTCACAAGTCCTGGATGTCACCTTACCTTTGAACTTCCTGGTGACTGATTCAGGCCAACTCAAGGTATGTTTCGGATTCTACATATTTTTCTATGCGCCTGCATAAATCTGTTGTCGGGGTGGGTTTGAACATGAATCTACCTATAGGCCCTTGGGTTTTATACAAATATATTTAGAAATTCACAAATTTTTGGTTGAATAATAAAGACTTCAGTTACTATATATATGTGCATTTATTTCTTGAAATATAACCAAGGCATACTAGTTCTTCACCAGCTTTTTAAATTTGAAATCCTTCAAAATGAGATTTATCAAATATGGATTAAATTTAAAATTACCTTTATTCAACTCTTAACATGAGTACTAAGGATTCTTTGTTAAATGGCTGGCTATCCAGATTAAGTTAAGCTTGAGTACGTATGATTAAAGAAAAGATAGATATTTACGAGAGCTTGAATATCTGCATCCTTTGCGAATATCTGCCCACGTTGGCTGCAAGTATGATCAATGCTTAGAAAAGCATTGGGCATATATGAGGCGGTTTACCTCCACAAAGGGAGCTGTAAGCCCCAATATTTTTCTTTTCAAACTGCTCAAAAAATTCTCAAAGATCATAAAAGATTTCTGTAAAAAACATACAAACATAGAAATGAATAGATATTGTAAATTATAATTAATCATCAATATTTAACAGTAATTCATCATCAAACACCTAAGATATCTTGTAAATTGTAATGCATGATCAACTTTCAGTGGTGTAAAACTGCACGTACATCATAAATAATAACTACAATTTTTATCATCAAATTTAATTAATAAGCCAAAGATCATATCATAAAGCCAAGAACTTGTATTACTAAACCCAATGAAATGAATATTTCATTCCTTCAAAGACAATAATTTGATAGCGTTTGAATTCCACAGAATTGGGTTTGTTTCGTGAAAACAACACAAATTCTGCTGTTTGTTTGCATTTTCAATTCCATGGAACTGGGGGCCGACTCACTTAAAAGCGTGGCTAATAGTTAGTTTTCAATGTAATTTCATGGAATAGGCTTCCTTGCACCACCTCCCACTCCCCCCCCGGAAGGAATATAATTCCGCGGAATTGGTGGAAATGAACATATTTCCGTGGAACATACTTCCTTGCTATCAAACACAACCTAAAAGTAATAACTAATCACAATCATTTGTTGTCATGGACTCATGGTATCCAACTTCGCTTGTCATCTCATAATTTGTTTATACATCCAACTACTTGAAATAATTGTCTACTAGCTCCACTTAAAGATTCCAATTAGATATTATGAAAACTAAGAAGAAAAGAAGAAATAAGAAAAAAATAAAACAAAGAAGAAGAAAAAAATAGGCAAGGTTATGCTTGTATGGTAGGGTTTTTTTTTGGAAAAGAAGCAAAAGATGAATATTTTACGTCGTGCTTCTCGAGGATACCGTTTTGAAACAATGTGCATGTTGTAAGGCATGCTCACTCGTGCATGTGACATGATACCTTCAGATGTTACACCTTGCTTGCAAACTTAAGAAATATGGTAATCCTTCCATGGATATATGTTGGGCGGAGGCGGAGCCACATATTTGTCCCCCACCCCCCTTAGTTTAATAAGTTTTTGTATATGAAGGACCAAAGAAAAGAAAGGATATCATAAGCAGTGGCGGATTCAGGATTTTTCATCAGGGTGAGTGAGTTACCATTGACTGGGTCAGAGTTGATCGAGTCATTTCACTTCTTAATTCCAACAAAAGATTTTTATTTGTATGATTGTACTCGATGAATTTTTTTCTTATAAGTTCAATATAATCGTCTCAACATGGACAGTATCAAAAATCTGAAAAAAGTCACCATACAAATATTATTTACCCTTGTTGTCGACAAGTCTTTATTTTTTGAACCATATTCAAATTATCAGTGATACTATAAAGAAAAGGAGCAAGGATCTGCTTACATCGTTATTCTACTATCCTTGTTACATCACTTGGTTACAATTGCCTGTGGAGCCTACATGAAGATGAGCCGAGTGCTGATTTTCAGTGAGGATGATCCAAATGGTGAGGAGAACTACTTACCAAAAATTAGCTCATTCTAAAACTTCTAACCTTAAATGAAGAGGTTACAAGTTTAAAATGAGCTGATTTTCATTGATGATGATCTATATGGTGAATACTCACAAAATAATCAACACTTCATTTATCTGAATGGTGATGGAGATCGAATAACAATGTACGCAGATCATTTCTCACCAAAACTATTTCTAATATATGTAACAAAGCCATTCAAACTTGAAATGTGTTGTTTTTGCTTAAGATGATTTTCAAAGTAGAACTAACGAATAAAACATTGTAGTTTATGCACTGGTGCATCAAATTTGATGCCACACCAGATATATTTCATTGAAATTTTAGAAAATAGGGTGGTCAAATTGTTATCATATTAATGAGTTTTCAAAAAAGAGGGTGGTCAAT
>MVGT01001144.1:31805-48214 GCA_002174775.1 Macleaya cordata
GATTGATGCTTATGATTGGATTATCGTGCATGGAACTATTTAGAAACATCTTGGAACTGAGAAAATTAATAGACTAGCTAAGATATTGTTAAGGATCGAAAAATTCGAAATGGCCCAAAAATGAGCCTTTTGTTTCAAGGCCTAGCCCTCATTTTAATGGTATAGAAGCTATTGTATTCGTCCTTCATTTTAATGGTATAGAAGCTATTTTATTCGTCTTTCGATTCAAGTGCTCCATTGCTCGAGCACCATCACTTGGCGTAGCCCAAAACATCTTTAGTGGAAGGCTAGTGTAAATATGTGCTCTTGGATATCTCCAGTAATTTTGTTTTTCTATTTGTTGGTGCAGCTACACCAGGGTGTGAAGAAGTCGGGCATTATGGGCTTCTGTGATCCTTGTCCTGGAGAACCTAAGCAGTTACATGTGGAGTACACTTACGGTGCCGAGAGATATGAGGTGGTCTTGAATATTCTCTTGATTTTGACTTGAGTCCAGTTTTGTTCACCCACTTCTAATGTGGGTGAACGAAACCCAGGGAAGTGATTGGTTGAGTTGGAAAGAGCAGTTACCTTATTTGCATTACAATCAATCACTTCCCTGGGTTTTGTTCTCCCACATTAGAAGTGGGTGAACAAAATCGCATTTCTGCCAATCTATATTGCATCTTTTCGAGGAAGTAATCTTGTATGTCTAATGCAGGTATCAGTTGATGACTACGATGAATTGCTGATACCGCAGGAAGTACACAGAATCTAAATGCTTTCCTGGGCATTCTTGAATTTTCAAAGCGACCTGGTCACCTCTATCAATTTTGCATATATTTTGATGCCCTTGGAGGTACCTTTGTTACACCAAAACCGCATCATTTATCTTTATTTACATTTTTTTTTTCTTCTTGTTTTGGTCTCAGCGTATTACCCCGGTTTTAGATATCGTAACAGTTTTGCATATGTTCTTGTAATTGATGCTAATAATGGTATAATGAAAACCTAGGATTCCCAAAAAAAAAAAAAAAAGGAACATAGCATTCATGTAAACACTCAAAAATAGCCATACCCACTGGTTTTTTGTGTTTCGTCTTAAGAGAACATGAGAGTGATCCCTGAAAAATGGATCATATTTGTGAGTTTTGAAAACTTGTATAAAATTGGAAGAGGATATACTCTAATTTAATTTAAGCAAGGTTATCATTTTATATTGTGCCTTGTCCTGTTTTCTTGCTGTTTAATGCAGCCATCATTTTATGCTCATACTTCATCAAAATTATCTTTTTTCTGTTCAAATTAGCAGCCAACACCAGCAGTCAGCATGTATTCACATATCCCCTTAAGTTTCCGGCGATGCATTGTTACATTTAGAGTGATGAACAAAGGGGATAGGTGTTAAATGGATATATAGCCAGACCACCGGCTTTAATTGTTGGAGCCTGGACAGAAGGGCTCTTCCTCGATTGATATTGAGAGTAAAAGACCCTCTTATCCTAGGTCCGGGTAGGTTCCAGTTACCACATTAGTTGGGGGACGACATGTTAGGTTCAATTTTTGGGCACTCTTACGCTCTGGCATTAGTCTTGGAAGAAAGTGAAAGAAAAAGACTACGGGTAAGCCGTACTAGAAGAAGTCTAGGGCATGGATACATGACATGATTTTGAAAATCTCCTAGCCAATCTCAAGTGGGGGTCAGCTGTCATAGGCAATTCTCAGTTGCAAACCTTAGTAACCAAAACCTTGGTATAGGAGTGACGCTCCCCGCTCCGGAACCTCGCGCTCCCGCTCCGAACTACGCTCTGACGCTCCCGCTCCGAAGGTATTTTAGAACTAAGAACATTTTTTAATCGGCCGCTCCGACGCTCCCGCTCCCATTTTCGTTCCCGCTCCGACCCACGCTCTGGTTACTAAGTTGCAAACACAATAAAATCGAAAATGATATTGGGACCCAAGGGTTTGGGGACCTAACCCAAACCGAATTAGTGTGGGGCCTATTTGGATTGTATTCAATGGCCGAAATTTGGAGAGTGTTCTCCTCACCATGTGGATCATCTTCACAAAAAATCATTCCATTCTAAAACTAACTTCAATGGCTGAAATTTGGAGAGGGTGTTCTCCTCACCATGAAATTACCTTGAAAACTACTAATTATTAGCCACGCTTTTAAGGGACTCTAGTTCTGTGAAATTGAAAATGCAAACAAACATCAAAATTTGTGCTGTTTCTGCGAAATTAACCCAATTTTGTGGAATTCAAACGCTATCAAACACAACCTAATTCACCTTTGATTTTTAATCAAGTTCTAATCAATTTTTGATAGGGTTAAAAATTTTAGAATGAGCTGATTTTTGTGAGAATGATCTACATGGTGAGGAGAACACTCACACCAAATTCCAAATGAACTTCACATCAATTTGATTTGGGTTTGATCCCAATACCACCACCGTAATAGAATCACTCGATAAATATTAGTCAAAGTGTGTCTTATGACGCCTCTTTTTTGGTTCACTGGTGGTGGTGCTCTCATGTCGCCCATATCAACTTGTACTTGTCAGTTGTCACTGGGCAATAACTCCATCGCCAAAAAGAATAAAAAAGATTTACACCCATGGGTTTGGGCTAGATCCAAACACGAATTAGGTTAAATATTGAGACTTCCGCCAAATAATAGTCAAACTTTTTTGCTTCCCTTATTTACTGCCTAATTCCACCTGCACTAACATGATGCTAGCACAAAGTAGAATGAAATTAGTATCAAGAACCATCTAAAACTAAGGGCAAGGGTAGTGGGAATCCCTAAATCTAACTTCTTAATCTTTGGGAATCACCTGATGATCTCAAAGAGATCATCTCAGCTCACAAACCAATGCAACGCATCAGAGACTTAATTATTCTAGCGATGAATTGATGACCGCCATATATATTTTTTGAGCTTTGGCGATCATCTGATGATCGCACCCCGACTATTTACTACTCGTCCGACTATCTAATCATTGCTCCCTTAATGATCCACCAACTAGTGGAAAATTTCTTGGCTCTGATGTTTAGGGAAAGTCTAGTGGGATATGTAAAAATAGATCCCTTAATGTCCAAACCCAATGGTGTAGAGGTGTTTTTGTTCTAGTGGTAATCCCTTAAAATGGATTAAAAAATAAAAAAAAAAATAGAGAGAGAAAAGATAGTACGGTTGAGAGAGAAAAAGAGAAGAGTTGTTATCTTTTTTAAGGAGAAAAAATAGAAAAGTTGGAGAGAGAAGGTAGTTTTCTATTTTATAAGATTAAATTATAAAAAACTGGCGCTGATTGAACGAGCGTGACATTGATTCATTGAGCCTGACGCTGATTCAATCGTCTCTCCACTAAGGATCCCTAAACTAGTGGAAAGGGATTCATTTTAACATGATCAAGCAGTTTTCATGCTCCCACTAAACTTGCTCTTAAGAGATCCCACTAGCAAGCCATGGATTTATAGATCCATGGGTTTAAGGATCCTACTAAACTTGCCTTAAGGGCACTGTTTCAAGTAGTATCTATGGGTCAATCATATTCCTTTGGTTACCTAGCTATGTTTGGAACACCCAGGGGCAATGTTAAGAGCAAATAGGTACTACTGGTTCGAGCGAAGCGTTATCCCTAGCTTGTCCCTATATACAAATTAGCTTGGATAAGCTGCTGTCCCCTCGAACCCTATTCACATAATGAACACGAGTAGGGCAATGGGACATGAGCAAAGGGTCACCCTCTAGAGGAATCCATAATGTAGGCTTCTCCAATTCATATTATAGGCAATGTTTGAAGACGACCATTATAACGGTGTAACGGTAAGGGGGCCATTACTGTTATAACCATTATAACGGTCGTTATAACGTTTTTGACCTCTAAACGGTGTTTTGTGTTAAATTAGGAAAACCATCAAAATAACAAAAAATAAAATAAAATAACGGTCTTTATAACGGAAAATAACAGTTTTTAAATTTTTAAAAAAATGTCAAATATACTAAAATAGTTTTTTATATTATTTTCTATTTTTTAAATTAAAATAACGGTTGTTATAACCTTTATAATGGTAAAAAACGACCATAATAATATAACAGCATTATAGTGAAATAACGTAACGACATATGAGCGTTACCGTTATAACGGTCGTTATAACCGTTATAACAGACCATTTTTTAAACATTGATTATAGGTACTACAGGGATTTATTAGTCATTACAGGAGGCCTTAAATCGCACTACAAGAAAAAACCCCTATAACATCGTTGGATTAACGTTGTTAAAATACTTTTACAACGTTTTAACAAACATTGTGATATTGGGGTGTTGTAAAAAGTAGGGAACTTTTAGCAACTTTGTTTTAAAGTTGTAACCAACGTTGTTAAAGGTGTTATATACTTGTGGAATAAATTTATCACAATGTTTAACCAATGTTGTAATTAACCTTTTAACAATCATTTTATAACGTTGTAACTAATGGTTTTAACAATGATTGCAAAACATTGTTAAATCTATTCATTTATATATTTTACAACGTTTACTAAATATTGTATAAAATATATTTCTTAACATTAATGCAACGTTGTGGAATGACCATTTTACAATGTTATTTAAACGTTGTGGAATTTATTTATTATTAAAAAAATTACTGGAAAAAATAATAGCACATTTTGGCTCGTTCATGATAATGGATAGCATATAACATAAATTGGCAAAAAAAGAAAACACCAAAACAAGATAATACATAAAAAGAACTTGTAAAAAAAACGGACTACACTTGTATTACCAATTAATTCAATGTACATATATTGTTATTTCAAACTCTTAAGTCAAATGCAAAACAAATGATCTAGAAAAAAAAAATTACATCAAAAGCTTACAAAATACAAGTCCCAACCAAGTAATATTCCATTGAGTGAATAAAATCTTTCAATATCCTCTTTTATATGTGCCTCACAAAGATCATCAGAAGAGGCATCATTCCAGGTGACATTGAAACAAATCCATAGTACCAATAAGGTTCACCATCATCTGTGAACAGAAAATTAAACAAGTTAAATCTATTACAATCAGATATTAGACAAAGAAATACAAGTTCAACCAAATACACAAACTATATTAAAAAATCAAGTATTGAGCTTCTTATAACCAAGAAAGGAGGGATCTTTTTAGGCACAAAACACTACCAAGCAAGATTATTATAAACATTTTAAATGTCATAGTAGTTACAATGCTCAAACTTATAATTACTAAATTAAATGCTAGGCCTACAAAAGCTAGTTATGATGCTTAACTTATAGTCATGAAAAACAACTACAGAAAATTTAAGATAGCTCAAGAAGTGACTATAATATCATGTTAGCTTCACACTTATTAAATAGTAGTCTTATCTGATTTACAAGTACTCTTTTCCAATTGTTCACTGAATAAAACAACTAGGTCGATGGCTAAAGCAAAAATTACATACATTGTCCTGGAAACAATTGAAGTATATCATTACGCTAACATCATCAAAACGTAATAGGATTCAAAAGGATACAAAAAGGATATGTGAGACTGCTAGATTTGATTCAACTCAACAACCTGAATTGTTATAGCAGCTATACATTGATTGGAAGAGCAAATAACAAGGCAAGGCATGCTATTTTAAGTAAAGTGTACCATGAAGAAAAACTGATTCATATGGCGTAGTAATGCACTTCTAGTTACATGTGCAGGACAAAGAAATGAAAACCTGGAGAGCTATGCCAATATTCCTATAGTATCTAGTATCTATATAACTGAGTCATTTTAGTTAATGCAAGGCATCTCAATATGCCACCTGCAAAATAAAACAAAAAACCCCAACAATAAACCAAAAAAACCCAACATCCAATACAAGAGGAAAAAACCAGAAAAGCTACATAAACAGACCACTCATACAAAATATCTCTCCCACCCAAAAGCTAAATCAACAAATTTCAAATCCTTAAACATTTCATGGTTCCTAGCCCAAATTTCAAAAAGAGACATTATGAGGCTTTGTTACCTAGAATCATATCCCCAAGCAATCAACAAGCTTGCATCAGAAAAAATAAGAGCAGACTCTATAGGATGTAAGAATTCCAAGCAAAATTTACACAACAGAAAAGAAGAGCAAAGTTTGGATGAATTTGCAACCAGCAACTGCATGATAAAACAGCAAACCGTACCTGCTACAATGGTACTTGTTTTCTCCATCCAAGATTTCAGTAGCTGTAAATTGTCCGAGGGCCTCTTCTAAAGTTCCAATATCCCTTGTATCTCAACTGTAAGATCCATCATCCGTTCATATCGCTCAGACTTCCCTTGGCACCTCATGCACTTTATCTGCATCTCAGATATCAATCTTACGAAGTTATTGGCTGATCAGTAAAAATTTCAAAGTAATTACAATCTTTCAATATAAGAGGGTTATGATCAGCTGTATAAGAATGTGAACATAATCTTCTCAATCTACACTAAAATACCTTTGATCGAAGATAACCCCAAAATATCAGGCCTATCAGAGTTGTTTCTTCTGCTAGTGGGCCAACTGCATTTATCCCAGCTTCCTTAAGGCAAAAAGATTGCATTTTATCGATAGCATACCTGCCAAACTCGCATATTAAGCAATACTAGTTCAAAAAAGTAAAGATTAGCAGAAAGAAACTGTTTAAATTCAGCCAATCAGCTCTAGAAATGCTGAAAGATGTGGCTCACCTTAAAAATTCATGGGCATCTTCTTCTTTCCCATGACCAAGATGACTCCTAATGTTGTGGGATTGGGAGAGAATCCCAATCGGAGAAAGTGGAGACTTTCCTTCCTTTGCCTTCATAATTAGACTCTCAAATTCACAAGTAAAGCACCACTCTTTTTTAGGGCCTGAGGATGATAAAGAAGAAATGTTACAAACAGAGGTTAGTTTAAATATATAGAGAAAAGAAAGAAAAAAAGAAACACTACAAATCCATAGAGGAGATCAAGAGAAGAAACATACCATCATTCTAGAGTCATTTTAATCCCCTAAATCGAAACCCCCCAAATAGAAACCGCCAAAGAGATCTTATTCTTTTTCTACTTCTTTTCGTTAATTAAAACCCTAACTTGCTGATTTCAAAATCCAAAGGGCTCAGGTTCGATCTCTTTTGGTTCTTCTCGTTTAGTTGAAATCGGACTGGGATATAGAGAAAGAGAGTGAAACCTTATCAAAAAAAAAAAGAGAGTGAATAGGGAGCACCAAGTTCAGAGAAAACAGAGAGAAACAGAGACTTACCAAGTCCTTAGTCGCAGAGATCAGAGAGTGAGGGGAAGGAGACGAGGTGAAGAAAGCATCTCAGGTTCTTCATCTTCATCTTCATCTTCATCATCTTTTCTCTTTCTAGGGTTTTCTTTTATTCTCTCAACGAGCTAAACAAAAGAAATTAGAGGAAAGGAAAAAAAGAAAAAGGGAAAGTGAAAAAAGTGCGCGGGTTTTGCCGCGTTCCCACCCCAGAATTTTTTTTTTGTTTTTCTAAAGCTAAGGCGCTGAATTTTGGCGCCCATTTGTAAAGTTTTGTACCTATAGCAGCGGCTAAATTCACAACCGCAACTAACCAAAAAAAATTAGTTTTTTAGTGACAAATTTATACATGTAAATTTCGTAAAATAGGTTGTGTTTATAGTCATATAAATGGCTGCATTTGTTTACACCCTATTTTATTAAATTTATATAAGGGACCACTATAATTTAGCGTAATGATTACAATTATATACCAACAATCAAGGGGCGAGAGACGTTAAAAACATTTATGGATGGGTGGGATTATAAATTTATGATCGTGGAGTCCAACTATTTTAGTAGTGTAACTTAGTAACTTTGGATCAACTCAACTTATTATTCAATTTACCTCTTTTTTTCTTAGTTTATTTTACACCTTTTTTCTATTATTATATGGGCCAATATGAATATGATTCAAGTGCTGATTTTTATTTGAGATGATCTCCTCACTGTATAGATCATTATCGCAAAAAAATCTCTTATTACTAGAATATTATTCAACTTACCTCATTTTTTTATTTTATTTATACACCCTCTTTACACTAGTATGTGGGCCCACATGAATATGATTCGGCCAAGTTTTTTTTATGATCTAGCTACTCACCATGTAGATTATTCTCAAAAAAAAATTCTGAAAATTCTAACTCGCCTAAAATAATTGCAAGTTTAGAAAACTTAGAATTTAAATCAATTTTTCATTGGGTAAAAAATTTAAAAAAGATGATCAGGTCCTTAGTGAGGGTGACTTAACCAATGTCATTCCCAAGTGCAATGACCAATATGTCGGGGTCATTTGGCCATGACAAGTACCATGCCCTTGTGATTTGCCATTTTCTATGCCCATGTGCCATACTATTATGATACCCTTGTGACTTGCCATTGTGGTGTGCCCTTGTGTCATTCCCTTATGCCATACCCTTGTGCCATCTACTTAATCTATGCCATTATGATTTGCCTTGCAATTATGTAGTGCCCTTGGGCCATGCCATTGTGCCTTGCCATTATGATGTGCCATTGTGACATGCCATTGTGCCATGACATTGCATGTCTTGCCATTATGATGTGCCATACCATTTTCCTGTTCTCTTATGCCAAGACACAGTGCCTATGTCATTCCATTTAGTATATCATTTTACAACGTTGTAAAAATATAATTAAAAAATAATAGTTGACAACATGACAAAAATGTTGTTAAACATGACAATTTTACAATGTTTAGAAAACTTTGTTAAACGTGATTTGTCTACAATATTTATAAAACATCATACAACATTTAATAAACGTTGTTAAAAAAGTTTATTTTACGACAACAAAAAAACGATGTTAAACATAGGACTTTACAATGTTTATCACAAAACATTGTAAAAATGAGGCATGTTTTGACATTTATAAATAAAACGTTGTCATCACCAACATTTTACAACGTTTTCATTAAAAAAGTTGTAACGTTGTAATAGGGGTTTTTTCTTGTAGTGTCGAGTCCAGTTTGAGAATACTGAAAGTATAGAATCCATGGATCGAACCAACTAGGAGACTCTCGTTCCTAGTTGGGGCGGAGCCTGTCTTACTGAGTTTGTAGCGTAGGAAGGAATGAGGATCCTCACTCACATCCATGCTAATGAGGGGCCCCTTGTTGGTAGCCGCACATGTTATGAAAACGGGCACTCCATCCCCTAGTGCATCATGTAAGGGCAATTCTAGTGGGAAATCTAAAAATGGATCCCAAAAAATGAAAAATCCATGATGAAAAGGTGTTTTGCTCTAGTGGGGAATCCCAAAAAATGGGTGAAGAAACAAAAAAAATAGAGAAAAAAGACGAGAGAGAAAAAAAAATCAGTTGAGATATGTTGTGTTCCTTTGTTTAAAGAGAAAAAATAGAAAAAGTGGGAGAGAGAAATAGCTTTCCTAATATTTAGAAATTAAATATTGAGCGTGTAGCTCATTCGATGAGCGTGCCGCTCATCCGATAATACCCTCCACTAAGGATCCCTAAAATGGTGGATTGGAATCCATTTTTAGGGGTTAAGAGTTTTCACTAGAGCATGAAAACTGCTTGTCATGCTCCCACTAGAAATGCCCTAAGAAATGGGGGACACCTAGTTGGTTACCCCACATTGACTGCTAGCTTAGGAGTACATAGTCTCTTACCCATAGGTTAACTTGCTATTACGCCACCCTATGTGGTTAAAGGATATGCATAGGGACCGTCTAATGTTGTGCGGACCCCTAGGTATTCATGTGGAATGGGATCTCACATGCCCTCGTCAGGATTACCCCCATCTAATGATGCACCTATACTTGTTCATGTTTCCTATATAGGGGGAGAACCACATCCCTTCATCCCTTTATTAGGTTGAACCGAACGGGTGAACAACAAAGATCTGCACAAGAAAATCAATAAGAAAACTAGGGTGTCAGGGAAACCAACTTGACCAGACCGATCCACACCTTCGTAATCCGGATCCTGTAAAGTGGTGACACTCCCATTTCGAACTAAGCTCCGGTGCTCCGCTCTCGTATTGGAGAAATATTAAAATGAAGGAATAAGAAAAGAAATTAATGATAAGTAGAACTTCATAGCTCGATGACGATTTCTTTCAGATAATATTTCTTCATTTCCAATCGATGATCGCGAGTGCACAAAAAATATAGAGAAATTACCTTCAGAATACAATGAAACCCTTTGATCGTTTTGAAGCTGGTTATGCACAATCTAATTACAACCCGAATAATCTAATTAATTAACACTAATAGTGCCACATACTTTTTTTTTATGAGGAAAAGTTCATTCAATTAAGAGCTTAATTTGTCAGAAGTGATAACTTCTGACATACAGGGAGGAAAAGAGTACTCTAAACATTGGAACACTGGCTAGAAATAGCAAGACGAGCAAGCCTATGAGCTGCCTTATTAGTGTACCTAGGAGTAAAACCAACTAAAAGTAAAGGTTAGAACGTAGGAGTGCCCTGCAATCCAAGATGATACTTCGTATCCTCCAGGGGAATAAGAGTCTATCATCAGAAATATAAGAGACCATAACTTGAGAGTCACCTTCAATTGTCGTAGCCGTGTTAGGGAATTCCGTAGCAGCAATAGATAAGCCCTTTAAAAATGCACATGCTTCAGCTTCAATGGGGACATCTTTCCCATTCCAGCAACCATCATAAAAAGTATGACAAAAGAGCACAAAACCTTCTTCATTTCGTATGATCAAGCCTGCAGCAATGGCTTTGGTATCTGTCGCACCATCAACATTGATTTTAAGACACCCAGTAGGGGGTTTCTTCTAACTATTCTGATCAGATTGATCTAGAGCTGCTGAGAATATAATAGGTTCAGGCATAGATGGATTAACATGTTCATAAAAGAGCAGATTAGAAGAGGTAATGATGTGAGGAACATCAATATCAATATTATCGAATATCTTTCGATTTCTCGCCTTCCATAAACACCATAAAATAGCACAAGCACGTTTAGCAATAACATAAGTATTCGAAAACGAAAGCCAGGAATTGAATAAGCAATGAAGAGTGAGAGAATCATCTTTTTCATCAATCACCAACCCCAGCGGAGAACCAAACCAAATTTGACGAGCCACATCACACTTTAGAAAGATGTGATCGGTTGTTTCTGGCTTTAGATGACACAAAGAGCAACTTGGATCAGCTGAACTGACAAATCGTGCTAAGGTGCTTTGCAGGGCAATAGAATTGGTGAAAACCCACCACAAAAAAAGGTGAACTCTTGGGGAGATACCGTTGCTTCCAATAAGCCTTCCAGTTGAAACCAGCAACATTTGAGGATATGGATGAGCTTGAGGATGTCGAAGGTTCTCTCTGGGATAACAAAGTATATGCTAATTTAGATGTGAAGTTTCTTGAAGGAGTCTTCAACCATAATAAGTGATCTTCACTTCTCTCTGAAGAGAGACGAATTTTAAGAATAGCTTCAGCCTCATAGATAGGAAAATAATGATATATCAAATCTTCCTTCCATTGTCTCCTGTCATGGTCAATCAGATCGGCCACACGATATATAATATCCTTAGAGTAATCAAAACCCGTGAATCTAAAGCCAGGGATATGAGGAACCCAAGGATCACTCCAAATCTTAACATGATGACCATCACCAACACACCAACAAACAACTTCCTTCATATAGTCACGCACGAGACATAAATTGGACCAAATTGGGGACTGATTCTAGTATTTTTTCTCATTCCAAAAAGAATCCAATTTTAAGTATTTGGCAGAGAGCAGTTGACACCAAATAGAACTAGGTTGCGTTAAAAAATGCCAAACAAGCTTCATAACAAGAGCTATATTAACCCATTCAGGCACACGGATTCCTAAACCACCATCGATTTTGGGCTGACAGATCTTAGACCAGGCTGTAAGCATAATTCGATGTTTCTCATCAGACTTATTCCACCAAAAGTCTCTCTGAATAGACTTAATTTTTTCCAAAACTCCTTTCGGCAAAAGATAAGCCGACATATAGTAAACAGGTATTGATGCGAGAGTTGATATAATGAGTTGAAGACAACTAGCATGAGAGAGAGTGTCATGCTTCCAACCCTTTAATCTAGAAGAGATCTTCGAGATTAGGGTATCAAAGGAAGAAATTCTGGACTTGGGCAGAAGTAGGAAGTGTCCCAAGTATTTATCATTGATCTGCATACGTTGAACACCAAGGATATTTGCTTAATGATCACACACATCCTCATCGACCTTTGCACTAAAATGAATAGAAGATTTATCATAGTTAATTACCTGACCTGACCACATCGAATACACATCAAGCATTTCCTTAGCTGTACTTATAGCCTCAGTCGTAGCATAACCAAACACGAATAAGTCATCAGCAAACATTAAATGGGTAATAGAGGGTGCAGAAGCATTGATGCGAATACCCTTATAAAGATCATCCCGGTCGTACAAATATATGATACGTGATAAGGCTTCGGAGACTAAAATGAATAGATATGGGGATAAGGGGCAGCCTTGCCTTAGACCACGACTAGAATTGAAGTTACCATGTGCATGGCCATTAACCAAAATAGAGAATGAGGCTGTTTTCACACATTGAAGGATGAGATTTAAAGAGCCATCCCGAATTCCAAAACCCTGTAGGATATCTTTTAGAAAGTTCCAATCAACACGATCATATGCTTTAGACATATCTAGCTTTAGAGCGAAGGCACCTTTCCGCTTATTGAATTGCTTCATGGAGTGAAAGATCTCGTGGGCAATTACCAGATTATCTGAAATTTGGCGTCCTGGGACAAAAGCATTCGGTAACGGAGAGATCAATGAATCCAAAAAACCACGTAAACGGTTAGTAATAATTTTCGACACTATCTTGTATGTAACATTACATAACGAGATAGGCCGAAATTCAGCAGGAACCGAAGGACTCTGCACCTTTGGAATTAAAGCAATTAGAGTTTTATTGAACGAATCAGGAAAGCATTGAGATCTAAAAATATTATGAATTAAAGAAATAATATCAGGACCAATTACCTCCCAGTACTTCTGATAAAATAGAGCAGGGAATCCATTCGGCCCAGGAGCCTTCATAGATCCCATAGATTGCACTATCGCAACTATCTCTTCCCCTTTCGGAATCTCGCTGATAGAAAGGTTTTGCTCAGAAGATAAAGGGTGGGGACAAATTCGAAAAGAAGGTGTAACTGGTAGAATAGGGCTAGCAGTAAACAAAGATTTGAAGTGTTCAATAAGGCAATGAGAGATTTCCTCAAATTTTGTCGACCAAGAGCCATCAGCAAGCTTAAGAGAGACAATCTTATTCTTCATCTTCCTGTTTGTGGCCATTAGATGAAAATATTTAGTATTTCTATCATGATCACGGACATACTACGATTTACACCGATGTTCCCAAAAAGTTTCCTCATGATCAGTATAATCATTGAATTTATCAGTAAGTTCGGTTATGCGACGAAGATTTTCATCCGATGGAGGCATATTTTGCAAAACAAGGAGCTCATCTTTAACCTTTTTTAACTCTAAACCGATATGGCCAAAAGTAGAATGACCCCAGCTTTTTAAGCGACATAAGAGATGTTTAGCATGCTCAAAGTAATTACCTTATTGTTGAGTACTATTCCAAGAATCTGTAAGTACTTCATGAAAGTCAACATGCTTTAACCAAAAAGCTTCAAATCTCATAACATTACCTCTTCGCTTAGGAGTTGGGGAGGTGTTGAGTAACACAGGACAGTGATTTGAGTTTATGTAAGGCATGTGATGGACAGTGGTTGTAGGAAAAAGCATGCGCCAAGAAAAAACAGCATAGGCTTTGTCTAACCGTTCCCTGATATTAAAACGCCGACTTCTCGTATTAGTCCAAGTGTACGCAAGTCCATGATAACCAATATCAATCAAACCATAATCATCAATCATTCCTTTAAAATCAGCAGCAGCGCGAAAATCAAACCCATGAGCTCCAAATTTTTCCTTTGGTGTTGAGACTGCATTAAAATCTCCAATGCAGCACCAGGGTTCTGAAGTAGATGCAGCAAAGGAAATCAACTCAGTCCAAAGAAGATGACGTTTACTTTTTTGAGGGAAGCCATACACACAAAGAAGATACCAATCTTGAGAAGCAGGAGTCGAATGAACCTTCAATGAAACAAGATTTGAAGACTTGGAAATGACAATAATAAAGACAGAACTAGCCCAACTGACCCAAAGACCACCTGAGCGCCCTATTGCAGGAACACAACAAAAAGACTCGAATCCTAACTTAGAAAGGATAGAACTAGAATAATCTAAAGAAGACTTAGTTTCTGAAACAAAGAAAAGATCAGGACTAGTAGCCTTGAGGAATGAACGCATTGTACGAACTGTCGGGGCATTCCTCGCTCCCTGACAGTTCCAAGACATAATTAACATGACCCTTGCGGCTGTTTGGGGTCAGCCGCCACCACCCTTAGGTTGGAAGAAACAGAGGAGGAAGTAAGCAAACTCTTGGGAGAGTTTTCTGAAATAGATAGAACAGATATTGGTCTTTTTAGTGATGAAGAAGGCGAGGCCTCAAATTGTTGAGAATCAGAGGGAGCTTCACGGGCGCGCTTTCGCCATTTACGACCAGAACCAGTGTACACTACTGAATTGGAATTAACAGGACCAGGAACAGACACCAAAGAGGTTTGGGCGTAGGATGAGTCATCTTACTGCAAAGAAACATCAGATTGCACACCTGGCTCGTGACGTGGAATATCAGTCTGCATGAGATCAGTAATGCTAGAGGATTCCAAAATAGGTTCCACTGGAGAAACCGTTGGGGTAGAATGAATATTGGTCAACTCCATATCTGGTAAAGTCAGGCCATCATGCAAAGATTCCCCGTGATTTTGGGGATCATCAAATCCAGTAACAGTCGCAAGAATATTGCCAACAATGGTATTCTGATCCGGAACATCTGGAGCAAAATCTATGGGGGCGATGGCAAGATTAGAATTATCCTTATTGTGATCATTCGGGTCATCTGATCCATCTGAATCATCATCCTTACCCATATTACTTACCAGGTCCAATGATTTCTTGTGTTTAGCTTCTACTGCCTTCAGAGAATCCACAAATCGGGGCTGTAATAAACCTTTGAGATGTGACTTTTTATCATTAGACCACTCATCGGAACACTTACCAGAAAATTCTATAACATGGCTACATTTCTTCATGACATGCCCAAGACAACCACAAAAGTAACAGAATCGAGGGAGCCTCTCATATTTTAAAGTAATACGACAGACCGAACCATCATCAAGTTTAACTTCAAGGAACTTTTTTAATGATTTCTTAATATTAACAAGAACTTTAACGCGAGCGTACCTACTCCATTTGCGACTTTCAAATTCAGAAATAGGGCGCACAATACCGAGATCACTAGCCCAGCAAATAACGGCCTTTGGAGAACGAAAGTTTAAAGGTAGATCATACAGTTGAATCCAAAGTTCAGTGTGAGAAAATAAGGGCCCGTTTGGTTCGTGATCCAAAAACTTGTTTTCAAAATTTAATTTACACATAAACTAAACTATAATTTGTATCACATCTGAAATTGCATTTTGATTTTACTATAAAATCTTACATGATTTCATTGAAAACACATAAAACAACATTTTTTCGTTTTACAAAATCTTACATGATTTTATTGTAAATCCTAAAATAGATTTGAATGTAGTACAAGATGTATATTATTATAGGTGTAAATTAGTTTTTGAAAACAAGTTTTTAGATCACGAACCAAACGGGTCCTAAATGTCTCTGCTAATCCACATTCCAAGAGACACTATTTTGAATTTGGTGTTTTTAGTTTAAATGGACCAACCAAAAGAAGCTATCGGTTCAAGTTGCACCACTGATGTTGAATAGATGTGTCTATTCAATACCACCATTTGAACCAATTAGAAATTCATCCAATCTGTATAAATGCATCGGTTCAACCACATGCTAATTTTGTAACATTTGAGAGAATTTAAAAGTTACCTAGAAGTTTGTGCAAAACAATATATATATATCAGGTTACATAGCCCCCTTATATAATCCCCGCTTGTGGGGCCCATATGCAATGCATCTAGGAGCTAATATTTTGAGAGGATATTCTCCTCACTATATATGTACTTCATCATATTCAAAAATTAACTCATTCTAAAACTTCTAACCTCCTCAAATTAGTCCTTAAAAAATTTGCACGTTTTAAACTTTTATTTTAACCATTGATTTAAAACGGGTAGATTTGAGGTTAAAAGTTTTAGAACAAGTTGATTTCAAGTAGGTATGTTCTTCTCATCATGTAGAGCATTCTCTCAAAAAACAGCCTAGGATATATTCCATGTGGGGCATAAGGATTTTTTTTAAGGGGGCTAT
>MVGT01001144.1:54666-91422 GCA_002174775.1 Macleaya cordata
GTAAGTGTTAAAGCTTTTATACTGTTTCTAGACGCAGTCTATTAACCGCGAGGGTATTTTAGTCCTCTTAAAAATGCGCGTGTGGTTTCCGTGTTTTTTGGACTAAAGTGTCATAAATGTTATTGCTGGGACTGAACAGTATTATTCCCTATCAAAAGGAACTAAACCGTCGTTCCCCCAAATTTTTAATTGTTTTAATTACACTTACTATTGATGTTTGACCCCTCTAGTGAGGACATCTCACAAATCTTTTTTTTTTTTTTTTTTCGTTCAATCGAGAACTCAAAAAAATTTGAAAAAAATGTCAATATTAATCCAATTACCTGAAAATGATTCTTTTGAGCTTCTTTGGGAGGGCTAGTGGAATCAATACCCTCTCCAAAAGTTTTTTTTTTTAGTAAAACTCTTCCATTGATGGATTTACCTCGTATCCAATACTTACAACCTCTTATGACTGGGAATATGATGTTCGAAGAGGTTGTGGAACATAAAGAGAGGGAGAGGGATCCACCCCTTTTGTATAGTTTTCTTAGGAATTCAGATCAGATCAACAAATGTTGACCAACCTCAAGATAGCCCCAATCCTCTAGTTGGTAGCTCGTCTACATTCCTTCTCCATTTTTGTGTGTCAATATCAGCTTCCAAAAAAAATTAGGTGCACAAATAATTGCACAAATAATTTCAAGAAGAGGACTTGGATCATCTCTATATAGGCCCCATCAGATTATGTAAAATGGATTAATCAATTACCATTGATGTCCAATCAATTTTTTATAGAGATAGAAGTTTTTGAATGACATGATTTTTAGTGAGGATGATATCTACATATTGAGGAGATCATCCGCACCAAAAATCAGTTCTTGTACAGTCTTCATGTATGCCCCCACACAGCTGTGTAAAAGCTATATGAAAAGTAAAAAATTTGTTCACTAATTAAAAAAGGGTAATCAGAGATACTAGTTCACGTGATCTATATAATTAAAAGAACAACATAGATACATTTTTTTTTTTTTCTGTTCCACTATCTAAATAAAATCATTAACAAATCAATGAACAAGTTTAGCTTAGAATTTTAACTTAGCCATAGAGCTGTTTGAAAAATGGCGATCTTTCAGTTATTATAGAAAAGAATGATTTATGGTAAGTTCACCATTTGATGGGTCGAAAGATGCCTCAACCTCAGTAGAACGACATTCATCCGTACCACCACATGATCCTTGAATACCAACTGCAACAGGTTTGCTCAGAAGCTTCACTCCTTGTTTCCAGTATCTATGATCTGAAATTAAAAGATCATCTCGTTGAAATCTAATATAGTGCTTTCTAACCCTCTTCAGTGATTTAAAAAAGAAAGGTGGAAATTATCCAAAAAAAACACCTCCACGGAAATTGTTGGGACTCTACTGAAAACAGCAGAAACCAGTGTAAGTCTATTCTTCGTAACTCTTTATCTATACAAGCTAAGCCATATGCATGTGCGTTGCACTTGTTCTTTATGTTGGCTTGTTCCCTACGCTAAGTTTGCACAAAAAATTAACCATTGGGTCATTCTCATGCAGGCCCTATGGGCTGGTGTAAATGGAGTGTAAAAATAACATTGTTAATAAGACAATGAGGTGACACTATTAGCACTAAACTTACACCACGTTTGCATTGACCAATAGAGCCCACATGATGGAGATCATCCTCAGAAAAATCAGTCTTTGGAACATCTCCATGCGGGCCCACATGGATCTCCATGAGGAGATCTTCGTGACAAAAATAAGCCCTTATATCATTACTTCTAATTTTAACAAGGAAAACTTTACTCCACTCCCTTTTTTTATTTTTTATTACAACCTATTTGCACTTGTCTGTTGGACCACATGGATATGATCTAAGGGTTGATTTTAATTATAGTCTACATGTTGAGGAGATAAAAGGAAATCATGATTCAAGAATAGAAGTATGATCAATCCAATGGATAGAAAGGTACCCGTGTTGCAAGTGGTGATATTTGGCAGCACAGAAAGCGGGGACATGTATTACCCAACACACCCAAGTTTTGCCAACGCCACCATAAGTCACTTATGAGTTCCATTTCATACACCCACTTGTAAAGTAGGTGTCCCACACCAACCGATCATCCATTCCTTGGATTTTATTCGGTCAAATGATGGTGGTTGACCGAGGACAACCAAGGGCTGGATGACTAAGGTGTTGCACACCCATCACAACTTTCTAATATTAGCATGGATCAATACATCATACACTTGGGGAGATTTAATTAAAGAGGGAGGTTATATAGCCCCTTGTATAACCAACCCCCAATTAATAAATCGGATTTGAACAAAATTTATACCGATGGCGCGATGTAAAGAGACGAAAAACCCATCTGCTGAATAACGACGGCGCATGTTAGCAAACCCCGATTAATGAATTTTAACATAAAAATAGCCATAACTTTCAAAATATAAATCGGATTTGAACAAAATTTATACCGTTGAAAAGCATTTTTCAAGATCTTTAAAACAAGATCATACATGAATACCAAATTCAAAAAAAAAATTCCAGAAAAAACCCATTTACCAAGCTATAAACTTAAATAATTGCATGCAAACTTTAATTTGCATACATCAGTTAACTACTTTCATGAACATAAAAAATTACAAATGCTCAAAAGTATGTAAAAATATCCAATTTAAATTATAATTTGCATTATTTTTAACTATGCAAATTATAGTTTACATTTTTTAAAATGTAATTTTTTGGCTTTTTTCTTATGCAATCTGGTTGCATAGTAACTTAGAAAAGTGTAGATGCTCAAAAGTATTTAAAATAGCCGATGCAAATTATAATTTGCATCGTTTTTTTACTATGCAAATTATAATTTGCATCGTTTAAAATGTAATTTTTTGGCTATTTTCTTATGTAATTTGATTGCATAGAGACTTAGAAAAGTGCAGATGCTCAAAAGTATTTAAAACAATCCTTGAAAATTATAATTTGCATCGTTTTTTACTATGCAAATTATAATTTGCATAGGTGTTTTTATTATGCAAACAGTTATGGGTTTTCATAGACTAATTACGATTTTTTTTTTTAATTTAGTATTGTTGTCTGGTCTCATTTTAAAGATCTTGAAAAATACTTTCCAAAAATATAAATTTGACTAAAATCTAAATTGTAGATTAAAAGTTATAGCATTTTTAATTTAAAAAAAAAAATTATTTTCTCTCTCTGCCACGTCATCGGTCCCCACTAGCAAAAATAGTTAGAAGTATACGTGTTTAGCAAAGAGAAGGTAGTTTAGGTACCAAAATTTTGCAGTTTTAAAATAAAAGAAGGAACTAATTCATTTCCTTACAAAACGCTAAAAAGTAAGGATTAGGCTTACAAAAAAAAAAGTGTTTGTCCTCTACATGAAACGGTTATAAAATGAGGGCTTTCAGCCCAATATTGTGTAAAACATTTGCAAGTTTTAAACTTTTATTTTGACCGTTGATTTAGAACAGATAGATTTGAGGTTAGAAGTTTTGGAATAGGCTGATTTCAGCTAACTATGTTCTCTTCACCATGTAGATCATCCTCTCAAAAAATCAGCCCTTGGATGCATTGCATGTGGGCCCCACAAGGTTTTTTTAAAGGGGCTATATATCCTCCCCCTTAATTAAATCCATATATATAGAACAGATTGGTGTACATCGTTATTTGCTCCACATGTTGAGGAACCAAGGGCTGATTTTTTGTGAAAATGATCTAAAAGATGAGTAGAACATCCCTACCAAAAATCATATCATTCTAAAATTTCTAGCCCCATCAAAAATTGATGGGAATTTGATTAAAAATTAATGATGAACAATGAACGATGAGAAAAAAAAAAGTCAATTTTTAATGGGACTAGCAGTTTTAGAGTGATTTGACTTTTTGTGAGGATGATTTACAAGGTGAAGAGAACATTATGAAAATATATCAACCCTTAGATCAACCTCATGTGGCCCCACATGCCACTGTACATATAAAATGTACAAATAAGGTTGTATGCCGATTATATACATTAACTTTTTATTCAGTACCAACATACCACTTACTAAGGATAATTAGGTAATTTCCCCATAAGAGGTTGGACGTCCGTTGAAACAAACTTGTTTTTATTAATAATACAGATGAAAGTACATACCTGGTCCTGTAGATAACACTATCGAGCTCTCTGCATCCAATACCCAGTCGATCCAAAGTACAAATCCATGACATAGACCAGTGTTAATAAACTCCACCTACATTACAAAAAAACAAATATAATATTCGCTAACAAATGCAAATAATATAAATATATACATATATATAGGTATTTAGAAGGTGAGATCCATGGAAACCACATGAACACTGCCTTATAGGGCAAACATGGAGACGATCCAACTTCCAAGCGTGGATTCTTTGTGAGGATGATGTCCTCACCCTGTACATCATTCTTACAAAAATTCAGATCCTTCTAAAACTTTTAAGCCCATCAAAATGTGGTTAAAATTGAACAGTATAATGGATAGTTCATGTGCAAAAAATTTCAAGTTTCAACCAACTATTGATGTGCTTAAATGATGGCCCCACAGGCATGCGTAGACGATGTGTAAGAGGTTGGTGTTTTAGCGGGTCCTTATCCTATGTACATCTTAGTGGCGGTAGTTCTGATCTTTTGTAGAGAATAAGTTCCAGTAAAATATATGCAACAGCAAACAAAACATGTCAATCAATTCTTGAATGGGAATCAACACAATCTGTAATCTATTCTCTTCATCCGTTTTGAGTTGTTTTAATATAGAAATATAATAGACTGATGAATCCTACCCCAATACTGTCTTGGACCATTAAACTGTTTATAGGTGGAACAAATTCATGTAAGGAATAGCTTCCATCAAGGATGATGGCCCTCAGATCCATCTTGTATCCTTACATATGCGGGCAAGCACAGTAGTGTATTTTAAATGGACAGACATTTAGTATCAGCAAATCATCAATTCTGAATTAGTATGCCAACAAATATACCTCTTAGCAAATGTCTTATGTTCACCCCGTTAGATAACCTAGTCCATGCACTGTTAAAATGAACTAGTAACAAATAATACAAAACATGACAGAAATGACATTCTAGGGAAAAAATAGACAAGAAATCCATTGTCCAAGAAATCACTTCTCTAAAGGAAATTGCCATACCTTGGTTTTCCCAAAACATGGACTTATAGGTTTGGAGAAATCAAACTCCATGACTGTAAACACCTCACTGAGTTCCTGAAAAATAGAAAATCATGACTGATCATTTTTAGTGACAAGTTATTGTCGTGATACTAGAGAAAAAACATAAATCTTCCGACAGATTCACTTCCAATATGGTATGTTCAAGTTATTTTCTTTAGATTAATTACCTTGATCTCCCCACATTGCCATATAAAATAAGGTAGGCATGGACCTTCTTGTGATGCAGATATATCACCACAGGCTCCTAAGGATGCATTTACAACTGAATGCTCAAAACCTTCGACCTTTTTAAGGCTACAACGACTTTTCCACAAGTCCTACATTAGAAGTTTGAGATATTATACATAGTAACGTAATCCTAAGAAAACATCGACTTTTTTTTTTATTCAGAAAACATAGACGTGGTTGATAGAAGAAAATACAAGGTAACCACTCACTGGAAGAGACATAGCACAAGCCTTCAAGATTCCCTTACAAGGCATGATCCATACATCTTTGGATAAGACTGCGTCAAGTATAGTCCTTTCCTTCCTACATCTCATTCAAAATGCCAAAGAGAAACTCAAGAGAGATACTGATCTGAAGTACAGGGTTGGAAATAAAAATGAAACAATTCCTACTTAGCAAGGGATAATTTCAAATAACACCTGGTTATGGTCGTTAGACATTAAAAAAAGCTACAACAAGATCCGTAAACGATAACTGAGAGAAGCATGAATGAGACAGGCGTTATCCCACACCCCCAATTTACTCCCAAATTCAATTCCACCCTACCGGTAGACAGACTCTGAGGTTCACCAAGGAAGATTTTACTAGCATTTACGACCATCTCCCTTCTGATTATGGAATAGATGCATCCTCTTGCAATCCAACTACAAATGAATTAGGTCTGCTTCTTGATAAACATTCTCCATTGATCCCTTCAACATTGTGCCATTATGAATTTGAACCTCATTTGATCTTTGTTCTTCAATATGATTAGAAAATGGATTTAAAACATAACATTCAAATAATAATGGTTATCACAACTTATATTTGTGTAATTCAAGATAGAAGAACCAGACGCTAGACTGCTAGAGCGGTAACAAAAGCAATCACCCATTTCAGGAATATAAAGTTCCTCTTCTAAACCTCAAATTCTACAATGCTTGCTCAAAAAAAAAAAAAAATCTACAATGCTTAGTTTGAGTACTAAAAGGTTAATCTGTGCTTGTTAAGATCTTCGTGAGATATCTTACTAACTTACATTTATTCCATCAAAAGAGATACAAACTTTTTCTTATTTTCTGTTTCAAATGGTAAAGATATGCCAAATTTGTCAATACTTGACCTACCTCATAAACCATTAAAATAAATAAACTGAGCAACTATGGAACCTCAACTAATGCTGCGATAACGGTTTAGTTTCCCTTCGCATTCCAACGACAATGACATACTATTTGTTCTATACTCGATACTGAACAACTTAATATTTCTGGATCACAAGTGATATTGATGATAAAGACATAGGTGTGGATCCAGTTATCATAATCTAATTCTTTCCATACTATTTCCAGTTCAACGACACCAGGAGGCCTGTTGATGTGGCACAGATAAGAAAAACCATAGGAATATTATACACTCGTCAAGGAAAGTAGATCCATATAATCAAGGAGACTGCAAGACACATATATAAGGCACAATTATTCTCTCATATCAAAGTGAGAAGCATAGTTTGCAAATAACTGCCAACTTACTTTCACATTTTCTTCTTTTTTTTTTTTAGTTTGGAACTTACTATAATAATTCATTGCACAAAAAAACATAAAACATGAAAAGCAGAAGTGCATGTTACTTACCAAAACCGCAGGTTTTGCCACGGAAGCATCCCCTCATTTCCATAATAGAACGGCTCTCCAACTAACATGTCAACCTGAAATTAAGACATGAATTCATATCATCCACTTTGTTGAGGCAACACAAAATGGTTCACCAAGGCATAGAGTCGCAGACTAGGAAACCAGTTTTGTTATCCATAAGGTTTGTCTACTACCTGATTGAGAGCACCTAATTTCAGCATTTGTATTAATGGGGATGGGGTCAACTCAAGGATCTAGAACCACAAGTGCCTATAACCAATAGAAATTCCTTTTATGTTAGGACTTTGAGTTTAGGATTTGATATTTTTAACAAATTTTGACTGATTACGTTCTCAGTAATTACCATAAGTCCACGAGTACTTTCTATTGTAATTTCGATTTTTTTACAGATTCACGGTAAATATAACATTCTTATAAAAAAATAGTAATTACTATTTTCCTGAAATATTGATCTCGATTCTCAGATACAATCAAGATTAGGATTAGTACAGAAGAACGGAAGATTTTAGAGAATATAAAGAGTCTACATAAACCTTGTAAGGGAGAGATATAATAATATGATAATGAAAGGATGATTTTGAAGAGTTCATTTGTTTTGAATGTGAACTCCAAAAGTTCCCAAGTGATTCTTCTTCAAGGAGTAATTCTTAAAATGAGTAGAGCAGTTCCATCACTTCCTAGGAGTGATTCTTAGAAACCCTAGAGAGATCCTTACTTGTGAGTTCATAAAACCCTAAATAGTCGAAATGTTTCGTTTAGAACCTCCAAAAGGTCCCAATATTTCAGAGCTAAAACCCTTTTCTGGCTTCAAAACAACAACCTAGTTCATGTTCATCCTCAAAACATGATCCGAGTTCTCATCTCCATTCAGTAACTCTAATCCTTGAAATCTGAAGCTTTGATCTAATTTACAGGTTATTGAATCCCACCTCTCTATAAACCCATATTCTTTCCTCACCATTAATTTGGTAGCAAAGCTATTCCCTTTTCCGTTCAATATCATGGCCATACCTGAACCCAACTAAAGCTGCTACTCACTACTATCATCATTGTATTTCTCCAAAAAGTCCTAAGGGGGAGATGTATAGAGATTTACAGTGTAAATAAGACTGCTAGTGTCGTTGGATACAAGTGACACATGGATTAATCCTAGTTACTATGTGTACAAATCTAGTCTCTAGCTGCCTATATAAATAAGTTCCTCAACTGAAAGGCACCTCAAACATATGCATCAAGATTCCCCTGACTAAAACATATTCTTCCAATTTTCCTTTGGTGTTCTCTTCTTTTATAGTGCTCGAGTATCCCAAAGATGAGCTTTGCTAGGTCTGGATTACTCGCCATCGTTCTCAAAAAAAATTACTTGCCTACGTAGGGTTAGAAGCACGAGTGACGAACGAAACCGATCAACCTACCAATTTATGAGATTACTTTGAGGTTATTAGGATGCTACTCTTCTTTGAAAGGCAAGGGTTAAGAACAAAGTTTAAAATCCGGTTTCCGTCATAAGTTTCAGTAAAATAAAAAACAGTAAGCTCCGCAACATTCCGTCTGAGACATTCCAAAACATTTCGACACATTCCAAAGTAATACATGAACCATTGCATCTGAAGCAAACAAAGACAATTTCATTCAGGTCACCACCGAACTGAAACAAAACATTCAAAATATTCAAAATCTTAAACCATTCAAGAATGTATTGAGCAAAACATTGGAATTTGTGAGACCAAAACGAAACAATGCCATCTAAGCTAAGAAGCACGGACACTCCTCTAAGGGAGTCGTGTCAGTGTCGTGTCCTGTTTTTAGTTGAAAATTTAATAAGAAAAAAAAAGGTGCCATGTCCGTGTCCCCTTGCCGTGTCTGTGCTTCATAGCATCTAAGTGATGTAGATGGTGCATTGGGCCCAAAGCCCACGATAGCTATAGCATTAGGCGCTAGGCGCCAAGCCTATCCTACTAACCTTAGCCGCCACCTCCTTATGTTTTAGGGTCTTAGGTTTTTTTATTAACAAGTTTCATTTTATTTAGGTTTCTCGCACAGCAAGTTTTCTATTGTTATTATAAAAGGCCACTTAGGGCTCATTTTTAGTTGGTTTTTGAAGAGTTATGAGAATATTTTAAGGAGTGTTAGTGTTTTCTTTGGGATTAGTAGTTGTAAACCCTAATTTGAGAACGAGACAGTTTGGTTTTCCCTTTGAATAGACTAATGAGTTGCTTCCGCTTCAAATCTACAAAATTGGTGTCAAAGCCAGGTTTGGTCTCAAGAAGCTAGGACATTCTTAGTTTAAACAATGCCAAACTACGTGAAGTCCCACGTTAAACAACTAATGGAGAATTTTGAAGCCTAGATGAACCAAAAAGTTTGATCTGCTTTTGGAAACATGTATAAAATTGTTACCAAAGGACGAGGTTCCAATTGTTGGAGATGGAGTGGAATCAATGACGAGCGAAGACGGAAGGCCACTTGTTAGAGTGGTTGGAAGCATGGGTTTCCATAGTCTAGATCTTGGTATCGAATCCCACAAAGGGGATTCCTCTCTAAATAGCAATCTAGTTCAAAAAAATGCGAGCAAAGAGACCCACGAGCATTGAACTGCAGGCCTCATAAAATACCCCTAGAACTTTAGAGGAAACCCCCCTTGCCCCACTCTCCATACAGTTGACCCCAAAATCACCATCATGAGCGTGTCATATCGGTCTACGAAACGTGTGGACATGATGAACAGTTTTATTTGGGTGTTTTTTTCTTAATCTTTTCTAAAAAAAGAAGATTTTATTCATACGAAATTCAGAAGTATGACCACTTTCAACATTAACGATTTCTTTCCAATTTTTCGGATCGACTTTGACAAGGCCCGAGTTGATTAGGCAAGCTGTGGAGTATTCTGTGTTTGTGATCCTATTTGGGAGGATCTTTTAGCACAGTGACCCCGTGCTCCAAAATTGCACCAAGGGGAATCTTGGGTACCACACACAAAATCTTGGGTACCACACACTCAGTTTATGTGTTTAAACCGGCATGGAGGCAAATTCCATGGAAGAATAAGGAGTTTTGATTCTTTTTTCGTCTAGGAAGCCATTATGAAGGAAAAATTTGTGGGCATTTGTTTTGAAGCCGGGGGTAGTGATGTAGATCGCGTATTGGGCCCAAAGCCCACGATAGCTATAGCATTAGGCTCTAAGTGCCAAACCCATATTACTAACCCTACCAGCCACCCTTATGTTTAAGGGCTTTAGGTTTATTTATTGATAAGTTTCCTTTCATTTAGGTCTTGCCCAGCAAGTTTTCTAAATTAATTATAGAAGGCCACTGAGGGGTCATTGTCAGTTAGTTTATAAAGATAAGTGGTTGTAAATGCTCATTTGGGAATGAGATACTTCGATTTTCCCTTTGAGTAGATTAATTGAGTTGCTTCCGGTTCCCCCTCAAATCTGCATCGCTACGACTACCACCCACCTCCGATCTCTTTTTACCCTCTTCTTTCTACCTTCCTTCCTACTTTCTAGTTTAGTTTTCCATTCCATTTTAGCTTTTTCCTAGTATAGCTCTCTCTATTAGAGGTACAGATTTCAGTTTTGTTGTTTATCTCACATTAACACTTAGCATCTCCTTTAGGACGTTGAATCCCCAAAGCAGGGGAACATGGTTCAGGCTGAAGTACATCTAAGACTAATAGCCTGTTTGTTTTTTTGCCACTAATTAGTGGCAGGCCCACACAAAATAGCTTTTATTTTTCACTACTAACTAGTGGTAGTTAGAGGCAAACCTTTAATTTTGGGCTTCAAACCCATTAAGTGGTAATAAGCTGTTTTCCAATCACTTACTACCACTTAATGGGTGTAAGGCCCAAAATTAAAGGTTTGCCTCTAACTACCACTAACTAGTGGTTAAAAACAAAAGCTATTTTGTGTGGGCCTGCCAATAATTAGTGGCAAAAAAACAAACAAGCTATAAGAGTTAAGACACCTAGATTTGAAAGCCCTCATCATTTATCCAAGAAACCTATCATTTCCCCGGCTGGATGGTAAAGTAAAAGGTTAAGATTATATGTTTTATTTAATCATAGATTTTAGCTGCTCCTACATGATACTTTTGCTTTCTGAATGAGTGACTGAGTTTCTCCTTAACTCTATTAGGATTTCCAGGTACTCATACCAGTTTAAAAACATGTCTGACCATGTATGGTGTAAAATGTTTAGACACATCTGAGTATCTTGTGCATTCTGATAGATATTTTCCATGTCTGAGATTCAACTACATGTTCATGTCCAAGTTACAAAGCATCGAGTTGAAATTCTTCCAAAAGAAGACTCCAGAGATTTCTACTTGAAGGCCAATGCTTTACTGGAAAGATAACTTAAAATTTAGAATACTACCTGAAAGTGCTACAAGTTACCTTTTTCTGATTAGTATCATCCATAGTCAAGCATCTTTTCTTTCCAAGAACTTTCACGCAATCCATTGAGAAACCGTTTGCATCAGCAACAGCTTGCAAATACCGTGCACCTTTCTCTTGTATCCCGGGAAATACCGAGATTACTTCTGATGTTGAAAGAGATGCAATGAGAATGGTCAAGAACACGCTGTCATCTGCAACAACACACAACGAACAAACTTTTTCCTGCAACTACAAGGAAACTAACTCTTTTCAATCAACAATGCATGCTAGCACAAATTATGAACAAGAAAGATCATTTGATACAAAAAAAAAAAGAAAAAAAAAGAAAAGTGCTCATGATTCCACATGGAGATGATTTTAGGGTCGTTTTTTGGTGAAGATGGACATCTCTCACCATGGAAATCATCCTCATTTAAGACGAGGCCTCTCTGTAAACCAATCAAAAGCGGATCTCAAGTCCTAGGTGAAATAGACGCTTCAGAAACTCAATTTTTAATGTACTTTTAAGGATAGAAGTATCTGATTGGGTTTATGGGCATGTGCGATTTACATCATCAGGATATCATCTTATGGAAAACCATCCCGGCATCCCCTCACTCATCTGCATGTCAGTCCCATGAGCATGTACCAAAACAGTGTCTAAAAGAATTCCTATTAATAAATAATGTAAAAGGGAGAACCAAAACTATAGCAAATACCGGGAGTAAAAAATAAAAAATTTATAGCACTGAAAATGTGGACACTTGGTGTAGGGTACTCAGGATGTTGGGCATGGCAATATAAGAGGTAAAAATTTATAGAAACAGATTATATTGTTTTATAATGTGATCCAGACAAGTTTTCTCCATGAGTTTATATGGTGTGAATTTTTAAGCAAGATTGTTAAGCCAGTTTATCTGAAGGTGGAACAATTTATATGTACATTAAGTATTAATGGAGAGTGAAACACTTTCATAGGCATCACTTTATCCAAACAAATGCTCAACTAGTAGCAAATAAAAAGAAAGTATCAAGTTGACAATCATATATGTCTTCATTGTATGGTGACAATGAACTTTTTGAAGTTCATCCAATTTGCAATCTGGAATTAAAATAATGGAAGAAACGATTTCAGGTTAGCATATCCGAACTGCAGACGCGATTGCTTTTCTTATCAATAACTGCAAAACATGTATCCACAAATTTGAAATACATCTAATCTTTCGCAATTACGATAAATAAATAATTTTAAACATCATGAATTTGCAGCAAGATTTATGCAGGAAGCAGTTTTAATGAAATTACAAGCACATATTGCTTAAATTATCAAGATGACAAGAGAGAGTTCTTACAGCATTTCTTAAGGCGGTTAACATGGAAAATCTCCAGTCTATGTCTCCGTAAATTGCAATTCTTTCTGGAGAGAGTATGAGCTGACAATCTCTGGAATGAGCATTATAATGACCAGGATCTATTCTATGGTTATCATACTTGAGATTATATGACACACTAATATCATCATGAACAGCTTGAATATGAACCTGCTTGTCCTTGACTATAGATACTCCTGTGCCCGGGACAAACCAAACACATTGTTTCCAGTGATCACACCAATCTGCAGCACCAAATGAAGAATAAAAGCCAACTCATTTATCATTGCAGAACGCAATAAAAAAGGATGATGATGTCATGTCAGACTCATAGTCCCAGAGGTATGCCAATTTATATCACTCATAGCCAGCTGTTTGCCAATAATGGCATCATACGCCAGTTGTTAATGTTTATTCCCACATATAAACAGATGAAATTGAGATGTATTGTAACAGCATACACTAAAGCTCTTTGGGTTCTTTCCTCAAAAAGTTTAAAGAAGCTATGAAGGTTAACATCAATGTCAACGTATACACAGTACTGCAAGATGATAAAAAGTGGATATTCGGCATATTTTTTAGTATGGATCATTAAAATGAGATCCATTAATTGTGGTCTATCTTGAAGAATTGGTTGGCCACCTCAATGGGGGTTGAATCCATTAAGGATGACGAAGCTTAACTCCGTTATAAATGTCATCTACAAGAAACCACAAGCTGCTTTTCAGATAAGTGAAACCTTGGTTAGAAATGAGCACCAGACTGTTTAAATATCCCCCAACTACAGTAAAACGAAGGCTTCCACTTACTAGGACTATGTGTCTGTAGCTCTTCAGTGTTGAAAGGAAAACTTATCCATCGTGGGGCAGTGGAATAGAAGATTGTCCCTTCATAATCAAGCTGAAGCACCCACCTGCAAAAGAAATCAAAATAATTCTGATGTGTTATTATGACAGACTAATAATTACTGCTTGGATGCTTATAAAAAAAAAAAAAAAAAAAGTTTACTTTACAGATATCTTTACCATGAAATAACAGCTTGGACTGTGCCATCACCAGTTGCATTTATGTGTAGATCAGTTATTCCATGGCTGTCTGGCCGTTTCCAAAAGTCAAATTCAAAAATTTTGAAGGGTTCTGACAGCTGGATGAGTACTAAATTGAGTAGGAATTAGACCATGTGTCTTTCACAAGGAATTCATCATTTCAAAGACCAAAGTCATGTCCATACCAATCTTATATCTTCTGATAATGCATTACAATGCATGGCATACTGTTGAGGCTTGACACCGATTATTGTCTCCAACCCAACTGGAGCAAGACGTTTGCCATCCAATGCTTTGGCTTCGCAGTTGTGTAAATCATGCAGTTTACAGAGGAATTCGCTTTCAACCAACTGAGGCACCAAAGACAATGCACATATATGAGCCTCGAAATGAATAAAACAGTTCTCTTTGACATTGTCAGAGAAAAATCTACCTGATGCTACGACATAAATTGTAAACTTTACAGCCTATTAGGGAAACAGAGATCATTATCGCCATTTTTTGTAATGATTTTATGTACTTAGAATGATATGAAAATTATCAATATCATGTATATTAGTAGCTACATTTATTAAACAAAAAGAATAACGATAGCTACTTTTAACAAGCCCTACGGTATCTGAGCAATCTGTAACAGAACGTATGGACAATCATGAATCACACTCCATCTGGTTCTTTAGCGGGTGTATCTTATGCTTATTTTATCTACTCTCATAGTTTCAACAAAAGTTTCCACTATATGTTGATCATTTCCCTGAAACAATACTACAGTTAAACAAAAAAAAAAACATCATATTCAACATTTCCATAACATTACATTGAATATTTTCCTTACAGAGTACGATCAACCCATATTTAGACAAAAAGAGGGGAAAAAAAAACTTTTACAATGTATTTTTGCAAACCAAGTTAGTAAAAACAGGACATTTCGAAGGTATCTTAAACTTCAACTGCCAAATGTTTCCACTGATTACTTCACTATTTCTGCAACAAAATGATTACGGTCATTTCCAATTATACAACATCTCTAAGTGATAGTTATTGCTAGGTTCAAATAAAACCCTTTCAAGCTTCCAAATCCATCTACCATTTGACACCAAATTCAAGAAGAAAGGGTGCTTCACTATGTACTCACTGACTTCAGGCTTTGCTACTTTTTCTTTTCCTGTCACATCAGACATCATCAAATGGTGTGAAGAAGTACTAGAAATATATAAGAGAAAAATGTAGTATTAATATCATCAGCAGAAACTTTAAGTGTAATAACAGTTTCACTTTCAAGGGCATACAAACATGTCAGTGTGGCTTGAAATAACGCTACATTTATTGAGAACTGTACAGACTTCTTAGTGGAACAAAATGGCATTAATATAAGTGTTCTTAAAGGTTAAATAGGTAATAAGTTCATTTCTGATATTTCAGTACACGGCACTACCTGTTATCCTGTTCAAGAAGGTAAAAATAAAAGAGACGCTCTCGAGATTACTTCACGGAAATAACACAAAAGAACAAAAGAAAGCATAGTTGAACACCTGGCCATATATAGTTGCTCGGTGTGGAACAGTACGTGGATTCTGCACCAATAGCTCGTCGTGTGCATGTTGCAGAGTAGGTATTAATCCTTCTCCCAATAACTCTGAATCTAGTATCTCACTAACCTGCAGTTGGAATTGAAACAGCTTGAACTTGATACCAAGAATTCAATATGGTTTCAAAGTGGCTTCAGTATTAGACCCTTACCTAATAACTATCCATTGCAGACTGCACAATGGGCCTTATTAGATGGTTTGAAAGTAAGCTCAATTATGGGTCTAATGTTAGTTTGCTACAGTTAATTGGCCCCAGGTGGATGCCTTTCCTTTTCCTATTTCTACCTTACCTATTATTTTTTCAAGGCCTCCAGATTGTCTGTTTGTTTACATCCCAATCACTAGCTCATTCCTCAGCAGATTTATGGTGAAACTTAATTATTGGCTATATCATCCAATTTATCCATTGATATTTCATAAGTTGCTTTCGCTGGTGAGTTTTTGCAATTTCATATAGTTCTGGTCAACTGAAGCTTGTGTTCATGCATCAGCGGTTTTCCTTACATTGTTGTAAAGTTGGAAGGACAGATATTGTTTTGTGAAGCAAAGTCTCACTGGAGACAAATCACACCGAGGACCTTGGTGACAAGGAACACATGCCAAGAACAGTTTCCAAAATGGAAGTCAGCAAGAACCCTCAGTGAAACCACAAATAAAACTAAATACCTAGCCCCACTTGCAGGTTTTGCCCAAAGTTATCCGACTATCAAATAATTGTTGCCTAAAGCATAAGTCATTGTAGAACAACCACCATGGCTACAGAAGCAACCTTAAAATGCCATAATAGTTGTCCATTTCTCAAGATAAAGAAAAAAGCTGAACTCCGAACCTAAAAAATTTTGGTATACCAAGACATATACGATCTACCAAGACGTAGCTCCTACTCCATACAGAATCTGACTAGGATTGTGATTTCAAGATCCACAAACGACACCCTTATGAAATCCTAGGATGTGATCTGATTGAGCATGGCTAACCACTAACCTTATTAACATTGAGTTACCTCACGCCTCACTTGTTAGTCATTCAAATGGATTTCAACATGGTCTGTCCCCAACCTTATGGCCCACCTAGGCGAGCTCAAATCCTACCTGAGGCTCGCCTGAACCAATTAGATGAATGGGCAGGCACTCCACACACTAGTTGATGTCAAGACCAAAATTGAGCACTTTTATTTCCTTACTTCTAAAAGTAGGGGTCGCAAATAATCCTGTAGGCCCAAGCCGGGCTCAATTTAAGTTGTTTTTTTAAAAGGATGTGATGTAAATTGAAACATAAAAGTTTCACATTTTTAAAATTTATAGAGATTTCTTGGGATTGTGATCAAAATCTATACGTAATTTTCTAAATAGGACATAATTAGGGACCAACTAAAGCCACCCAGCCCGATCATGACAGAATTTGATCAGGCAGAGGGCTGGCTGGCTTTTGAGATTTTGGTTTGAGGTTCGAGCCCAAGCCTGACCAACACCAAGCTTGAAAAAGACCGGCCATTGCCATCCGTATCTAAAAGAAAATCCACTAATAATTTTTCTCTTTCTAGGAAAATTTTCACTTCACCCTACCCAGCATTCGATTACGAAAATAGTATCTACCTCGTGCAATTGATTCCATTAATGAATTGCTCCGATTCAACAACATCTAAGAATATTCTCCAGTCATTTTTAAGATAATAACAATAACATGCTATGGAGAATTCAAAAAATGTGTTGCTTACAAGAATATCGGCATGAGAGGAAATATCGAAACCAACTTTCACTTCATCAGAGCGCTTAGGGATGATACGTATTTTCTTTTCCAAACCATTAATGTGCAAAACTTTACGCAACAACTTAATCATGGGCAGATAAGTCTCGCATGCCGATACAATCCCCTTGGTACCAACACCTTCCTTTGCACCACTAGAATCCATTGCCCGTGCAGCCATCATTGACAGCAATCCAGTTCCAGCCCTGTACATAGAATATATAAGTAGTTTTAAAAAGATAGAAGGGTTATTAAGCCCCACAACATTAACAACCTAATTGAATCCCCAGTTTTTGTGGGGACCACATGGAGATTATCAAAGGGCTGATTTCCTGTGAGGATGTTCATCTCTCTTCACTGTGTAGATCATCATATCCAGAAATCGGCCTATTCTAGAACTTGTAACCCCAACAGAAGTTAATCAGAAAGCAAAGGTCAAAAAACGATGCAAGGGCTGATTTTTCGCGAGGATGTTCTCCACACCATGTAGATCATCCTCAAAAAAGATCAAACTCTTCTAAAACTTCTAACCCCTTCAAATATTGGTAGCAAAATAATGGCACAATGGATGCCTTAAAAAACTTCAAATTTCAAGTTTTTGAAGGGCTTAATAAATTTCAGAAACAACTAGTAGGGTTAATAGAACTTTAGTTATTTTGTTAGGATTTGGGAAAACTGAAAATAATGTATGATATTCTGAATTCTACTTTGCAAGTGGATTTGGCATTAAAGAAACTTTTTGCAAATTGATTATATAATCTTTTCTATTTTTCCTTTTTCAGTTTAGGACTTCTCTTTATATTCTTTTCTGTGTATACAAGTTGTAAACATCCACCAAGTTGATTTTGGTGGATGTTCACTATTGAAACTGATTCTATTATCCCTAGATTTGATATGTACCATGTCACTTGTTTTCACATATATCATGCCTGAACGTAGGTTTCTAATTGAAATGCGAAGTGTTAGAAACTTTCAAAATTTAAATGAGGTTGAAGATCTGTAGTAGGCCGAACCCAAGAAACCATTTATTGGTATGGTTTTCTCTTCCATTAAAAAAACAAAAGTTTGTAACCAAGACTATGATGTAGAAGATCAGTGCATAAAACTCAACATGGACCGCATATAACAACAATTTCATTTACATGTTGTGGCGAAGGATTGCACAAGAAAGAATATCCTTTGGATGAAAGGAAATAATGAGGATAGACTGAAAGGCTAGGTTTCATATCACATGGGACATAAATAAGGGTAAATGGTTGGTTAATGAGTTTTGCGTGGATCAAAACCGTGCTTTTGTCACCCTAACCAAGCAGGTTCATAGAACAAAATGGCATATGTCTGCTGCAGCTAGAGACTTGGCAGAAACTTTTGTACAGAAAAATATGCAAGTTAGCAAGGTTGAATCGATTTTTCGTGGGCGTTCTTCCAATGTATGGTTTGACTGAAAGGATTGTTGGAACCATTTGAGGGTGATTAGACACAGAAATTTAGAAACAGGAGATGTGCTAGCTATGTTAACCTACGTTTAGTAGAAAACAACTAAGAACCCCAAATTTTAAATGCAGTTCAATGGGAAAAGGATGGGAGTGCAACAAACTTTTGGTAGGTTTACGCACGTACACTTATGGCATATAAGCGTTTTGGATTTGTAGTACCGTTTGACACAAGATATAAGACAAATAAGTATGATATGTCATTCGCTCCTCTTACAGGAGTAAAGCATCCGCATAAATCAATTTATTTGGTTGTGCACTGCTAGAAGATGAGACTGAAGGCACATTTGACCTGGATCTAAGCCATGGGAATCCGCCAAAAATCTACTATTACAGATAAAAATTTGGCAATAACGACGGCGATTGTACAAAAAAATTGTAATACATGTCATCATTTTTGTCTCTAGCATGTTAAAAAGAAATTAGCAAATAAATGATCATATGTCCTATTTTAGAAGTTTTTTTTTTTTTTTTTGATGAAGGCAATACTTTTGTTTTAGAAATTAATTTTCAAACAAGCGACGAAGAAGTGTACCAGAGATAAGTTGAAGATTTTGAAGAGCAACAATATTCTATGTTGATCGAATTTGATTTACAGAGATATAAGTTAAAACAACTATACGACAATCGAGAGAGTTTCATACCAGCTTTATAATCGAAGGCATGTTCTTCGTTGGGATGAATACAACACAGCAAAATGAAACCATCAATTCCTTCTTAGTTGGGATCAATTCATTTTCCGCGAGAATGAAATGATGATCTTACTTCATTATGTTTTATTAATCCCAATGAAGAACGTGCATCGATTAAAAATTGGTATTCAACTCTTTTGAATCTCATATAGTTGTTTTAGCCATTCATTTCCTATAATCCAAATTCAATCAACACATAATGACATTGCTCTTCAAAATTTTCAATATATACTTATACCTTATTACCAGGTACATTTTTTATCGCATGTTTAAACTTTGACTTCATAATTAGGACATGTGATAATTGCTCTACAAACTTCTTTGTAATATAACAGAAACAAAAGCAATGGCATGTATAGGAAATTTTCTTGCAACCGCTATTGTTATAGCCAAGTCTTGATCTATAATAATAGAAATAGGACTCAAGCATCCCATTACTTCAAAACATGTCTCAAGCAACCAAACAAAGGTGCCTTCAGTTTCATCTTGTAATAAAGCACAATCGAATAAAATTGATTGATATGATCGTTCACTCCCGTAAAAGGAGTGAATGAGACATCATACTTATTTGTCCTCTATGATATGTCAAAACAACTATCTGTCATAGGTGAATGTGCGGCAACCCAGAAATGGTTTGTCCAATGTTACCTGAAACGCGGTTCGTTCCGATACGTGGTACGGGTACGGGTACGCGGTAAGCTACTTTGTGCATACGCAGTACGTTAGGGGTATACCTCTTCGATACGCAGTTTTGGGTCGTGGTTCATTTTAGAACTCTTTTTCAGGATGCTATAACTATAAAAAAATATATATGTCTTATATTACGTATATACATAGACAAACCTACAACCAAGAGGTTCATACTCATCAAGAAATAAAAACTAGTTAACTAGGTAATCGTTTAGACTTTTTGTTTTTTAAATTTTAGAAAACTCAAGGTGAAAGATTTGGGTACGCCAAATTTAGAGTACTAGTTTGCTAGAGTACCCAAAACCGGTACGAAGAATCCGGTACGCGGTACGCAAGGGGGGGTAGAGTTTCCGGTAACTATGGGTTTGTCATCCTTCCATCCTCATTACATAGAATTGCACTAAAGAATTTGGGTTCTCAAGTCTCGTCTTCCAAAAATAGGTTAGCAAAACCTGTTGCATCCCCTACTTCTAAATTTTTGTGTTTAACTGACCTCAAATGGTTCCAAAAATACATTGAATCAAACCCAAATTGGAAGAACTCCCACCAAAAGTCCACACAACTTGGCTAACTTGCATATTTTGTTTGCAGAAGTTTCTGCCAAGTCTCTGGTTATAACAGACATATGCAAGTTTGGTCTCATAAAAACCTGCTTACATGATTGTAATTTACGCAAACTCAATCACCAATTGATTACTGGTTAGAGCATAAAATAATATGGTGCATACAGCTACACCATATCAATATCTTATAGATAAGGATTAGGATTAGTAGTTTGATTAGGATTAGACTTTGAGATTGTGGGGATTTATTTCTATTAGAGTTCATCTCTGATTAGGATCCATTGGATGTGAATATGTAATCACATATACCTAGACAGTGTCATGTAATCTCAATCAATAAAATCTCCACTTCTCTAAAATTATTACAACCATTTACCCATATTTATGTCTAGGGCGATAAGGAACCTAGCATTGCAGCTTGTCCTCAACAATTCAACCATCAATAAATTCTCCACTTCTCTAAATTTATTACAACCATTTACCCATATTTTACCCATATTTATGTATAGGACAATACCGATCCTAGCCTTGGAGTCTGTCTTCATTGTTAATTCACTCTACTTGGTTTTACCCTTGACCCAACCTTATTTTCTATTCTACAGTCCTTCGCAAAAAACATGTAAATAAAAAACTCTTGTTAGTTCCTGCCCACATAAGAGTTTGATATACAGATCTATTGTGTATACTAAAACATTTCACCCTACCAACACTCATCATTTTACTTATAAACCTAAATTGAGGCAGGATATGGGTAAAAAAATCACATGATACAAATATATTCAAATATGTGGATAATAGAATCAGTTTATATAGTGAACCTCCACCAAAATCAACGTGGTGACTGTTTGCAATTTCTATACATAGACATTTTCCACTAAGAGGATTATTTGTGTTTCCCTTAGAACTGATAAACCAAGACAACAACATAATACGGGCACGAATTTGATGGAGCAGTAGATATAAAGCCTTAACCATACACAACGCCTACCTGGTTATAACATAGATATATAAAACTACCAGAATTCCTATCAACCACTAACATAAAAACAAGACAAATCCGACAGAAGTAGAATCTAATTGTTAATAAATTAGTCCCATCAAACTGAACTATGTCAACTGTGAAGGTTGTTCGCCGCACTACATTGCAGTACTACTATGGTGCCTCTGTCAAAATTGTTTGAATCCAAAAAACTACAAACCCTAAACAAAATGCCCTCTCCCGGAATGCGTACAAAGGTGAAAATTTAAGGTAAAATTTTGGAAATATGGTAGGGATGACGAATTGTATTACCCAATGTCAAGAACATGGCATGGCTTCGTTACAGTCTTCTCGATGGCTGCACGGAAAGCTCGATTTCTTGGGGAATCATTAAGCATGTCAAGATAAGATGTCGATGACAAAAGAACTTCCGGTGAGTTTTCTGTCTTATCGTCCTCTTCGACTACAACCCATTCTGAGTTACCCGTTAAAGGGTCCAGTTTCAGTTGGAAAATACACTGAGATGCTCCTGAACTCATGCTTCGGACGACAGTGCCTGTTCTGCGACTGAGTGATGAAGGGCTGAGACGTGTTGGGAGATGAAGTGTGAAACTGGAAATCATCGCAAAGGAAAATGCTAATCTTATTACATTTTTCTACTGCAAACCTTGCTGCAAAGTCATCCTACGGTTCTTAAATAATCTCACACCCCTAGTGATTTGCGTCATTCCCAAATTGACGTAAATACCCTCCTAACTAGCCTTTGTAGTAAGGTTGGCAGTAACTTTGCAGTAAGTGTAGCATCACCGCAATGCAAATGTGTTCATCTAATGTGAAGATGATGTGGCATGTGGATGGAAAGACATCTTCTAGTCCATCTTCTTGTTCTAGAGGTTTACCAAGAGGATGTCTTCCTATCCTGGTCAGCAAATTCAGTTAAAGATATTATTCTCTCTCCTCTACTTTAGCAAATCTCATTTAAGATTTCATTTTTTCTTTCCTCCTTTACAATTAAAAAAATAAAATATTTAATTAATTAAATGCCACATAGGCAAGAAAAACAAGCAAACCACATTTGTATTTGTATTGGAGATACATTTTTCTCTTCAACATAAATTGTGGAGTTTTTTTCTCTACATAAGAAGCAAGTCTCAAGAGGATGTCTTGAGAGCCACACCACATAAAAAAAAAACATAACAGATTTGCATTGGAGATACTCTAAGGTGTTGATATTGGCGCTCATGAATTGGAGTTAACCACCTGACAGCTTCTTCTAGTATTAAAAAAAGGAGAAATTAGCCCGAAGGCCTAAAATGGGTTCAAAGAGAAAAAAGCCCCCATTTTTTGTTTAGTTAAAACTCGATTTACCTCATTAATTTTTGTGTAAAAACCAAACTTATATTTTTCTTTGAGGTGATGATACACATACTAGAACTTTTACTGCCATTCTTACTACCAAATCCAATTTATGGGGGTAAAAAATGCAGCAGATTTAGCATTTTCCTTTTCGTTGTAGTAACTCAATTAACTTTATTGTTTTTTAGGGGAATTTGATTTTATGATTTTTTATTTACCAATTTTACCCTGTAAACTTCTTTTTTTCTATTTGAGTGTTGTTATTAAAGCTCCCATTTTGGTCAGAGGGATGCTCAAAAGTTCGGCCTTAAGCCAAAATTTGAATCTTCCCTTCATTTTATGTTTTTCCTGGGGGTGATTCCCCTCACTAAAGACAAGTAAACATACCCCACCTGCAAAAACAACTACACCCCACCACTTTCACTCCCACCACCACCACACCATAACCACCACCTCTAGCACCATGTCAGCACCACCACCTCCACCTCCCCCTCTATCACCATCATCTTCCATTTCTTATTCTCAGTTATCTCTCTCTCTCTCTCTCTCTCTCTCTCTCTCTCTCTTTCTAGATCTCCCTTTTTCTCCCTCTGAAAGAGAAAAAAATAGATTTAGCTACCATTTTCTATCTAAAAGAGAAAAAATGGAGATGATAATGACGACGATAAAAATTCGACAATACAGAGCCATAAAATCTAAACAATTTCAACAGGTTCTTGTTGAAAACAAAATTGACAGGTACCTATCGAAATATTTTTTGATTTTTTGACAGGAATATTGCCGAATTTCAGAACGAAGGTGACATTGGTGGCTGCAATGGACTTTCATCTTCTTTCTTCATTCTCGTTTCTCTTTCTCTCCCATCTCCCTCTCTCTCTCTCTCTCTCTCAGTTCTCTCTTTCCAAATCTCTTTCTCCCTTTCTCTCATTCTCTCTAGATCTTCCTCTATCTGTGTCTCATTCTCTTTCTCAACATCCTCTCTCTCCAAATCCCTTTTCTCTAGGTTTTTCCTCCCTTCTCTCTCTCTCTTTTCTCTTTCTAGAGTGGTGGCGATGGTGGTGGAGGTGGTGGTGTTGCGCGTGGTGGTGGAGATGGTTGTGGGAATGGTGGTGGTGATGGTGGGGTGTATTTAGTTGGGGGTAGTGAGGCATTTAGTTGTTTTGGAGAGGGGTGTAGTTGATTTTGGTGGGGACCCGTCCCCCTAACCAATTTACAATTTTGGGAGTGCCTCTTAACTGAGTGAGCCCTCATCCAAACTAGGGAGCCCAATAACAATAATTTTCTATTTTGATATATCTATCAAATATTTCTTTACTACTACTACTATAGACGTTAAATTTTTGCACCCCATGTGAAAATCACCAACCATTGATACACCTCGGGATACGTGACTCTGAGACCCTTGAGAAATTTGGTCAAAATTTTTTACTCGAATTGGCGTGGAATTAAGCGTGAGTATTTGTGGAAATGTGAGGGGTGTACACAAATTTGGTGTACCTTCTTTACAACAAAACTTAACCTTTTTTGTCTTATTAGCTTAAAGTTTTAAAAATAGGTTTCATTTTGGTGTGATTTGGGTGTACCAAATTTACATACAACCCCACCCCAACGTTGACACGAGGAGAAAAGGTTTGTTTAAAAAAAAGTTTTGGGTTAATAAAACCCACTTGGCATCTTGAAATAACAAAGGGGGGGTGATAACACCCACCAACTATTTTTTTTTCTCAAAATTAGTGACGGCTAGGTGTGCCCTAGCCGTTTGCACATTTGTGCCCCAAATGGCCAGGTGACCTAGCCGTTGGCCCCTCTACACCCTCAGCAGCTAGATCCCTCTAGCCGTTGACTACCTTTCTCCTCACGCTCCCCTCCCTAGTGGTCAGTCGCATAACGGCTAAATCTCTTAGCTGTTGCGAATTCAAAATCACATATGCTTTGCAATTTTTATCAAAGTACCCCCCAAACGGCTACATGGTCTCGCAGTTGGAGGTTTCTCTCTCTTTTTTTTTCTCTCATCGAAGCCATATATAACTGTTAGATGGTCTGGCCGTTGCCCCATTTTTCTCTCTCTTCAATCGAGAGGTTCGTCTCGGTTGGCGTGTTAAGACAGATGCATGTACCGAATGGTTAGAGGTGCTCTGGCCGTTGGTGCACTTTTCTGTCTCCTCAACCCTCTAACGGCGACATCTTGTGTAGTCGTTGCCCCCATTTCTCTCTCCTCTGGTGGATAAGGATGAATGAGGGCCTTTGATATTTTCACCACTTTGATGATCCAAGGGCTGAAAATGGCCATCCCTTTTCCCTTTTTCTATAAATAAAGAGGTATACCTAAAGTACCCTTATTAGCAAAAAGCACACACTCTATCTGTTCTAGTTTTCTAGGGAGCAGTGACATGGAAGAGAGTGAAAAAAGAATATTTTTTAGAATTCAAAATGTTATAACTTTTATCTACAAATTAAAATTTTGACAAAATTTATATTGTTGGAAAGCATTCTTTAAGATTTTCAAAATGAGTCGAGATAACAATACCAAATTCCGAAAAAAAAAATGTAATCGACTGCAAACTCAGATTGCATAATAAAAACCCTAAATGAGTATGCAATTAGTAATTTGCATAGTTTTGAGCATCTGCACTTTTTTAATCCTAAATGTATTTCAAATATGCATGTTTTGATGTTCACTATTGTGTGTACATAGATTCTTAACCAAGATTTGAATAGTAAAAAACCTATATCAGTATGCAAGTTATACTTTGCATAGTTTAGTGAGTATTTGCACTTTCTTAAGCCTATATGCGTTTCAAGTTTGCATGTTTTGATGTTCAGTAAAGTATTGAAGTTCATGGTAAGCATATTCAAATCTAAGAAATCATATGTGCATACCTATTTTCTATAAATCCAAGGATGCAAGTTGTATTTGCATAGCCTACTTTAGAGCTTATACATTTTGTAAAGGAATTTACAATATCCAAAAGATTATTTCTACATTCTATTAGATTTGCTTTAGCAAAAATTAGACAATCATCTGTGAAGAGAAGGTGACTAAAAGAGGGGGCTTATTTAGCGACTCTTATACCATGAATAAGCCATTTTGACTCAGCATCAAGGATGGTTCTTAATAGACCTTCCATAAAAATTATGAAAAGGTTAGGAGATAGGGGATCTTCTTGTCTTAGGCCTCTTGAGGGAAAAATTTCTCAAATGGGATTCCATTGAGAACTACAACTGTGGTAGTTTTACTAATGCATTGAAAGATTAGAGAACACCAATTAGAGTTAAAACCTATCTTACCCATTATTGCTAAAAGGAAATTCCACTTAACCATTTCAAAAGCCTTGGACATATCTAGTTTCAGGCCCATCAAAGTAGATTTTCCTATTTTTATCCTCATAGTGTGATTCATTTCATGGGCAATGATTACATTATCAGAAATTTACCTCCTGGGAATGAAAACAGATTGGTATGGAGAAATAATCTTCTCTAGAAGAGGTTTTAGCTTATTAACTAGGATCTTAGAGATAATTTTGTATGAAGTATTACAAAGGCTTATAGGATCTAAAATTAGGAGGAGCTTGGGGGTGTTTGATTTCGAGGATAAAGGAGATGTGAGTTGATTGAGTTTTCTTTTACAAATGAATTTTTGGTTCTGAAAATTAAAACATTGAATCATGTCCACTGTATCTCCATCCACCAAATCCCTTTTTTTTTATAGAAAATAACTGGAAATCCATTAGATCCAGGGATTTATTTTGTGGCATCCCAAACACTACAAGTCTTATTTCCTCACAGATACGAACCTTGGTTAAGTTTATATTATCTGAATGAGAAATACTAGATGGAATTAGATTAGTAATGCTAGCAGAACAATCACGAGGGGTTGAAGAGGTTGAAGCCAAGGCTTGAAAATAAGTAGTAAGGCAATTAGCAATAGATTTTTTATCCTTAATTCAAACACCATTTGAGGATTCAACACACTTTATTTTATTGGCTTTATTCCTACGATGTGCTAGAGAGTGAAAATAATGGGTATTTCGGTCTCCTAGAGTAACATCTTTCTCCCCTGCTTTGATTTTCTAGAACTCTTCCTCCCTATCGTACCACTTTTCAAACTCAACACTAATGGATTTCAGTTCATGAGAGCTATGGGAAGAGGAAGAAGAGGTATTGAAGTTATAGATTTGAGAAAAGTTTAGGGTGGGTAAAAAGTTCCCCAAGTTAAACGAGTTTTATAGGGGGTACATTGAATCTATATATTAGTGGATATATTAGGACTGAAATGTTAAGGAACTGCATGCATGTGGGGTCCACTTTGATACATTTCAAGGTGAAATAACGTCCTACGATTATTGGAATTAACCGTTTTACTTCGTAGCAAAGGTTAGGGATGAAACTATCACCTAATTTAAATTCTAAGGGAAATAATTAAGTCACTAACTAAAAATCTCTACGAAGAGTATTGACTTATTCGATTATTAATTTGCGGAATTAAGAACTAGAATCGAATATTTCAGTCTCTAGAAAATTAAGAAATCAAATCAACACAAGATGAAAAATTTGCCATACAGTTATCAGGTCTAACCGTAATAAATTGTAACTATGATAAGGGATCAAACTATCACCCTATAAAACTTTCAAGTGTAAAGTTAAGACTAGAAACAAAAACCTCTAGAAGAATATTGACTTTTTCGAATCTTAATATGCGGAATTAAGAATAGAATCGAATATTTCAATCTCTAAATTAAATAAGAATTTAACATAGGAGATTTTTGTTGACGAGGAAAACCCAAACTGGAAAAAACTCTAGGACCTAGTCCAGTCAAAGATCCACTAAGAATTAATGTGAACTTACTGATCGATATACCACTCGACATACATGATTTATGACTCCCTCTACGTTCTGATCAGCAACGGCTTCAATTCAATCACAGCTTCGAATCCACGAACTGCTCTTTAGCAATCACGATGCGTCTCTAACTTGAAAATCCACTAAGTCCCGCAACTTGTTCTTCACTCGAATCCACGAGATACACTTGATCTCCTTCAAGTAAACACTCACCGAAAATCCACCGGTAAAAACTTAATATTCTAAGATTTTTGAAGGAAGGATTTTTTTAGGCTTCTAAACAACACACCTTGATTGATTCAATTACTAAATATGTAATTGCATCACTTCAACTAACTGAATCAATCAAAATAAGTTCTTCATAAAATAGAAGATACTAGAACTTGAAAACCATAAGATATGAATGTAGATCTCTCCAAGCTCTTCTTTTGATGTGTGTATATCAACCTTGATGATAAAATATCATTATATAGGTGTTAGGGATGAGCTACACAACTTATAGAAGGTCTGGGATTACTAAAAGTCGGTTTAAAAGTTTCTCAAAAATTTAAAACACTTTTTAGGAAGTTTTTCATGTGGCTAAAGCAAAAGGGTTCGAACTCAAATAAAAAAGAAAAACTTTCACCACAAACACAGGAACCAAAACGAATTCAAGTTCGAACTCATTGGGTTCAAACTCAAATTGTTCCTATTTTTGTTCTTTGGACTTATGGCTGCCAACAGAACATGATTAGGTTCGAACTCTAACCCTAAACCATGAGTTCTAAGGTGTTTTACACCTTGTAACCTATTCCCAAATATTCCTTAAGTTGTATCATTCCTCCGAAACAACTAAATCATCTATTTTGTACTAACCACCTATTATTCATGAGTTTTCTAGGTCACTTACCATCCTAAGATGAATTCCGGTGGTGAGTTGAGTTGTTGGTGAGCTTTTATCTCCGATTTTTAAGTCTTCATAAAGTTAAATAACTGAGACGACACTCTAACTCTGAAACTCAAGTACAAAGGACTTTCATTGAGTTTACTTTTGACACGTAACTTAACAAAACCCATACTGTAGTACCTGCACTTTTGGTCTATTAATGCTACGAGGATTTTCCTCTCTCTCTTTTGCCCTTTTTGGCCGAGGGGGATGACTTTTGCATCTCTCTCTAAGAGTCTTATGTTTCTTTATTTGATTTGGAGTCGCCACCTGATTTTTAGGGAATCGGGACCCTATAGTTAGAAAACTGTTCTTAGCCTTTTCTTTGAAAAATTCTAATGGCGGTCTTCCTTAGATTGGTCTGCGATTTAATATTCTGAGTAAAAGAATTAAAGGAAGTTTATTAATAACTTATTATCTAGATTAAAAAAAATCTAGATGGTATCGGTAATAGGAGACCCCCATAACACCTGCAGGTACCATTGATTTCCGACTTGATGAGACGGTGGAAACCGATGTAATAGACCTAAAATAATTAATGGTTAATTATTGAAAGATTTAAAAAGAAATATCTCTTTTGGTGCATTAATATGATAATTTTTGCATGTTTCAAATCTAGTATTTTTAGATAGTTTGCACCTACTGAGTTTTACTCACCCCTAAATTCTCCCCCACAGGTTACGTTGAGGTGAAGAATTCAAAGATGTATAGATTAAGAAGCAGATAGCTTGTGTTATCAAATTTGTATAAATATAACTGATAGATTAAACTACTATTCTATCACTTGGGATAAGGGTTATTTTGTATTAATTCTTATTGTTTTAACATTCTTATGAACTTAGATATTAAGTTTTAAATTGTATAATTGATGTATTAATTTACATTTAATTTTCGTCATGAATAATTAAATTAATTAGGTTTTATTCGAAATTGTATAATTCACATAATTTATAATGTCAGATTTACAAAACGGTATTTTTGGACATGTTCCGTTCAAAATTGAGCCGAGTCTATTTCTGACAAAATTATAGATCTCAATTTTTTCTTTTCAAAAAAGTATTATAAATGTATTTTGGATTTTTGGATTGAGAGTAATTTCTCTTCAAAATTACTGATTTTGTAAATATTGTTAAAAAACTAAAATTATATTTTCTGAGTTTTTACACGTCTGTATCAGTATTTCGGATGCATATTTGGGCCATTTGTGTTCAAAATTGGCCTTCGGCTATTTCTGATGATATTGTAGATCTGTGAATCGAATTTTCAGAATAGGTTTATTTGTAAACTTTGGATATACGGTTAAGTAGATACGCCTATTTTACTCGACTGTATGCAGTTGACACCAAAATTGTTTTTAAACATTATATTTTTATTTTTTTTGACTTGGATTGATTTTGACGAGTTAATGGGCATTGACCTAAATATTGGTTGACTTGACTTGACTTTGACTTAGCTAGAGACTTAAGTTGACCTTGACTTGGACTTGGTTGACTTGGACCTGACATTAATCACGCCTTGGTTTTCGGACTTGGCGAATCGGGTCAGATTTAGAGTATCGAAAATCGGAGTGTGACAAAATAAGTAAATAACTATAAATAAACAAGAATTATAAACAAGGAAAATAAGTGCTTTAATTTAAATAGTAGAAATATTAGAAAGTTAGTGTTAGTAACTTGAAAGTAAATGACGAGAAATATAAATAAGATAGATATAAGGATGAATGTTCACTTTGGAACAATATATAAATGTATAAGCAATATTTACAATTTAAAATGAGCACAAGATTTATGGCTTTCCAGACAATCTAATTTAGATCATCTTGAAGTTTAAACAAGTTTATAAAATTTCTATACTTGGGTTTATGTGATAGATTAGAAAGAAATAGGCTTTAAAGTCCCCCACCAAAAAAAGGCGACAACACTCCTAATTTAGTAAGAGTGTTGTGGCTAGAAACCGGTAGAGTTTCGCCTTACTTTGATAATTGTCTAAGCTTTGTAGAGATGGTTTTTGAAAGTCTCTAAATCCAAAAAAGACACACCACTCCTAAATTTTATAAGAGTGTCGTGACTACAATGGGTAGAGCTTTAAATGTTGGAGAAGAAAGCTAGCACTTAGGTCCTAAAAGAAAAAGAAAAGAATTTTTCCAAGAGTCTTGGTCTCTTCTTTGTTCTTCAAGTCTTCAAAGGTTTCTCTCTTTTGTTGATGAGTTGCTCTCTCTAAATTTCTTCTCTCAAGAATTCTTTCCAAGAGTTATTGTTACAAGAATTTCCTCCTAAGACTTATTGAAAGTCTAAATGTGCCCTACGGTTAATGGATTTAACCGTATGTCAATGTGACTGTGGTTAAGGATCACACTATCCCTTAATTAAAAGTTACTTAGGTAATAAGAGTAAAACAAAAATCTCTAACAAGAGTATTGACTTATTCGATTCTTAATATGCAGAATTAAGAACAAGAATCGAATATTTCAATCTCACAACAAGTATGAAAATATGCACAAGAGATTTTTTTAACGAGGAAAACCCAAACTAGGAAAAATCCCAGGACCTAGTCCAGTAAAAATCCACTAAGAGTTATTGAAAACTTACAACCCGATTTACCACTCGATGGACATGAATTACGACTCCCTCTATGCTCCAGCAGCCACGGTGCACAGTTCTTCCACAAATTCGAACTCCATGAATTTGCCTCTTAGTTGATTATCAATTCTCACCCATACAACTTGGAGTCCACCAAGCCAACGTAAACGAGTTGCGCATACAATCTGAATCCACAAACCAACGCCTCCCACAAATTTGATGCGTCTTCAACTTAAACTCCACAAGTCCCGCACCTTGAACCACTACTCGACTCCTCGAGTATATCACCATAAGCTTGATACTTCAAGCTCAACCACCGGAAATCCACCGACAACAAAACTCAGGTTTTGAGTTAAAATGGGAAGGATTAAAGCATGTACAACAAGCTTGGAAGCTAAAGGATTAGAGTTGAAACTCTCCCAGAACTTATTGATGAATATGGTGAATGGTTGAATAAACATTGATGGTTCAATCCCTATTTATAATGGTGAATTCTAGACATAGATCTGAAATGCACTAAGTATGATGAGTGCATCTCTGGATCTAGATCTAGAACACACCATTAGTAATGAGTGATGTTCTTAGATCTAATCTATGACACTCTCACCCACTAAAAGTTGTTTTCCACGCACAATAATTCCCCTAAAATATGCTTAAGAGGGAATGTGCAAAAAAGTGAAAAGGAATCACTTTACAGCTCACAAAATAGCTGAAATCGCACAGATCTGGGCGATTATTTCGAAACTAACTTGTTGGTTTCGAAACCAAAAATCATCTGGCATCATTTTCAACTTTAGTTTTGAAACCAAGGCTGTTGGTTTCGAAACCAACTTTTGGCCACAGTACAAATGGTCACAGTTTTCTTTAAAAGCGTAGTTTTCTGACAACATTCTTCTAAACACTATTCTTAAGGGGTTTAGACATCTTTTTCCATTCCGTACTTTCTTATATGATCTAATATAAACTAACCACATATGGTATTGAGTTTCTAAGTCACTTACCATCCTAATATGAGTTCCGGTGGTGAGTTGAGCTTCTTGGAGTCTTTTCTTCGAAATGAACTGAACGACTCACTAACTCTAACTCAAGTTACATTGACCTTCTTGAGTTTACCTTTGACACGAAATTCGACAAATATGACATGAGTGAACTCATGGACCTAACAATCTCCCCCTTTGTCATTTTCGTGACAAAGCCATACATAAAAAAATAGTATAAAGAACCTTACCCATTACAACTCGTATTTTCTTACACATGACTCAATAGAACTTAAAATACGGATTGTATAAAACACCATGTTTCCTGCACATGCTCACAAAACAAGTCAAGGAATATTATAAATTATTAAATACATACCTTGAAGAATGTTTAGAGCATTTGATGAGAGTAGAGATAATATCTCTCCCCATTTGTCAAAGCTTCTCCCATCTTAAGATATCTTCCAATGGTAGTGAATTGAGCTTTGCACAAGTCTTCTCTCCTTCACTATAAGTCTTCATTGATTAGAAATGTAGAGACAACTTGCTAACTCTCATTGACCATATTGAGTTCGATTTGACACGGAAATTAACAAAACCCATGAGGGAACTTATGGACCTTACAATCTTCCCCTTTGTCAATTTCGTGACAAAACCCATTCCTAAGCTCAATGAGAGATAAAAGACATAACTCTCCTAAACAAATAGAGACATTAAACTCTATGGGATGTCTTTAACTTGTTTCATGCACATGTCCACAAGACACATCAAGGTACCATGGAAGTCATGAATATAAATAATGAATAAGCTTACTCTCCCCCTTGATACGTGCTACAAGAATCTCTCCCCTATGTGATATATCTCCTATCACATAGTATTCCCCTTGCAAAGACAAAAACACATAATTCTCCCCTTTTTTGTCACAAATAGACAAAGGATAGAAGACAACAAAAGTACAAGGAGAAGCTGAAAAAGACAATATATGGAAACACAAATACAAGCCAACCAACTATAAAGATAAATATCTAACTAGTTTTCAACCAAGTAGATAGTTAGATAGACAATAAGAAAGTATGGAGGAAGGCCAGTAAAAACATGTCACACGCTACAAAATTTATCAAAGCTAGTTACAAGGCGTATCAGAGCTAAGATAAGAAATAAAACCAAAGTGTGTGAACCTGTCCTGATTTTAAAAACCATTGGAGAAAATGCATATTTTTAGATTTTTCAAATATTAGCCTAATGCAAATAATGAGCATGCATGCACAAATATATGCAATTAAACAAGACATGCAAGTTCCCCCTCAACCAGATCATGAGAAAGATTTAAATCTTTAAAACTCATCTAGTTCAACATACATCAACACTCAACAAATCTCACTATCAATGTATGCAAGTAGATAAGTTTTGTTGTATCTAAATCATGTTGTCAAGGCTATCAATAGTACAATACACAATCACAATCAAAATTTCTTAATCATGTAATTGCAAAAATTTATTCAAATATAGCCAAGCTAGTTCTCAATAATGAAAATCACAACACTTAATATCATGATTATGTTGTGTGTGTGTTTAATAGAACAATATCATAATGTGAGACTATCCTAAAAGAAAAATAAGATAAGGTTATCCATATTACCAATTTCTTCAAATCTGAACCTTACCCAGCATGAAAGAAGCATCTCACTTTGTTACCTATTAATGACCTTCATGTTTGAGTTTGAATGAAACTAGAGGAACTCAAGAGCATGAGACATAGATCACCAACTTGTTCCCAATACTTTCCTTAAACTTGTAAGCGACTCTTATCCGAGGAGACACAACCAAGAAAGTACCTATATTGGAACCAAGTAGGTCACTATGAGGTTAATATGACGAATAAAGAACATCGAGTTCCCAATCTTTTTACGGGATCTCACTCTTTTTGATGTTCAAACACCGAGTTTAACATTTTTTACGAGAACTCACTCTTTTGGTGTTTCACCAAGCTCAAAATCTTTTACCAGAGCTTACAGTTTTGGTGATGTTTCATAACATGATATAACAATACTTTTCCAGCACTTCATCAAAACACAATATCCTAGTGAGAGATAGTCCAACCAGCTAGTTCAGTCCATCAATGAATCATAAGCTTTATTTCTAACCCATCCAATGACTCAACTAGGATAAAATCACACTTACTCAAGAGACTCTTATGTGCACAAGATTTATAAATCAGTTAAGAGAGTATGTGGATTTAGAGAAGAGATTCACAAGCTATATCAAAATAAAGTAAAGCAATTCAGATTTGTGAAATCTCTTATATGTTCAAGTATTCTATAAAAGATAGCCAACAACAACAAGAATAACACTTAAAACACATCTATATTAGAATGCAATTTTATGAAAGCAAACTAATCTTCAAAACTCACTCTTCAACCCAAAAATGATATGCAATGCAAAATAGGAGAAAAGTGAGAACATAAACCTACAGAAAAAAATTCTGCTTGATGTGGTTGACTATTAATAGTCACCACTTGTGTAATAGCTTGTTTCTCATCCAATAACAAAGGTTTATACACTTCATTCAGTATTGAAAAGAAAACAAGATTATAAACACAAAAATATACACACGTCACAAAAATGATTTGACAAAAAAATGGACATGCTGTAAAGTATGATACTTAGTAGATGGAATGTCATATTCAAATGCAATAAGAACTTATCTACAAGTACATACTACACACACTAGAATGCATAACAAACAACTAAAATGCAAACTAGTAGAACACTCATTCAACTACCCTAATAATATATGCAATCAAAACAAGGGGAGGAGTGAGACCATCAACAATCAAGTAATGGTACGACCACTACCACAAACCAATAAATACTTAGATGACTTATCAGTATTATATGTAGTAAGAGTTTCAAGACTTGTCAAATCACTTTTTCTTACCCATATGGACTTGAGCTTCTTGAATGTCTTCATTTGATTCAAGTCCATAGAAGTAGGTTTGGTTGTCTCAGACACAACCTTTTTGGTCTTGTTTCTCTTCCTTTTCTTTGAATAAGATTTAGATCCAAAGGAATACGTACCTTGCTTGTTGTTCTTAAGCTTTCCAATCTCTCCAGCCAATGCTTGAGCCTTATTACTCAAAGAATTTATTCTTTTTAGAGGATCTTTATTGATATTCTGAGAATTCTTGCATTCTTCCAAAAAGAATCTACATTTGTTCTTCAAATGACCCTTATAACCACAAAAAGAACACACATTAGTAACATTAGAAACTTTAGGCTTACCTTGGGGCTTACCAACATGATTTGAAATGTTCTTTTGAGGTTGAAGATCTTTGGCTTTTATGAACTTAGATCCTTATGGAGGTGAGGAACTCGTAGAAGCATCATAACCCAAACCTCTCTTGTCATTGGTACTCTTGGCTCCATTTAAGAGATTGTTCAACTTGTTTGATCCATTGTTGAACTTGGCAAGCATCTCATTGGACAAAGTTAAATCTTTCCTTGACATTGTAAGTTCTTTTTCAATACATTTAACTTTTTCCATAGATTTAGAATGTTCATTCTCAAGAAACTTGATTTTATCAAGATGTCTCTTGATCTCCTCATCAAATTCCTTATCTCTTTGTGTTGCTTCATTCAATTTGAGAGTCAAGTCATTCTTTTCGGTCTCCAACGAATATGTCTTCTTTGTAAGTTTTTTGTTTACCTTTGACAACTTTTCACACTTTTTCAACATATTCTTGAATAACTCTGTAGGATCAACATCACTCTCACTATCACTCCGAAGATCATCAGATTCAGTTTGTATATCACCTTCATGATAATTAGAGTGATCAACAGAGGCAGTCAAAGCCCATAGTTCAGTTTTGTTCTCTTTACTGCTTCCAAGAATACTAAGAAAATCTTTAGAATCAGTATATAAATCTTCAAAGAGATCATAAAAAGATTCTACAAAGGTAATAAAAGCCTTAGTGGTTTCTTCTTTGATTTCACTAAACAATATAGGCCTATTTATTGCACTACCTTCTCTTTGTGCTTCCATAGGTCACAACAAGGATCACACTTAGGTTGTTAAACCCTACAAGTGAACCTACTCTGATACCAATTGAAAGTCTAAATGTGCCATACAGTTAATGGATTTAACCGTATGTCAATGTGACTATGGTTAAGGATCACACTATCACTTAATTAAAAGTTACTTAGGCGATAAGAGTAAAACAAAAATCTCTAACAAGAGTATTAACTTATTCGATTCTTAATATGTGGAATTAAGAACAAGAATTGAATATTTCAATCTCACAACAAGTATGGAAATATGCACAAGAGATTTTGTTAACGAGGAAAACCCAAACTGGGAAAAACCCCGGGACCTAGTCCAGCAAAAATCCACTAAGAGTTATTAAAAACTTACAACCCGATTTACCACTCGATGGACACGA
>MVGT01001144.1:104135-129453 GCA_002174775.1 Macleaya cordata
GTAATGGAGAATCTGACAAATGGAATGAATCTATTGAGTAAAAAGTTTGATGCATTTACACTTCAGACCACTAGGACCAACCAGATGATCCCTCTTATGAGTATTACTGAACCATGTCAAAGTTGTTCTAGCATTGATCACTCCACTCATGTTTGTCCGAACTTTAGTGCTCAAGAGACCTCTGATGTGTGCGCTTTTTCTACCTATAGAAAACCTACGACAAATTCATTTAGCCAAACATATCATCCAGATACTAGGTATAACCCTAATTTTTCACCTCGGCAAGATATGCCCCAATAGAATTTAGGTGGACCCCAAGGTTTTCAAGGTACTCAAAATAGACACCCACAACATCAGGGTCAGATGGTCCAACAGCGGCAATTCATTCCTTCTCAGCAGAATCCAAACAGAGAATTAGTTTTTGATCCCATAAGTAATTATGTTGCACTGGTCCCACCCCACTCTACTGGTCCTAATTTAGCGGATACAATCCAAATGTTGGCCCTGAACTTAGAACAATCCAATAAGCAATTCAATCAGAGGATCCAAACACTTGAGGCCAATCTAGATCTCCTAACTAAGAGCCAGTTGCAAGTCCAGAATCAGTTAAGTCAACTCACAACTGCCATGACTGAGAGACAGAGAGGAACCTTGCCTAGTCAACCTAAAACAAACCCTAGGGGTAAAGCTGTAAATCAGATAGGAACTACCTCTACACCTGACCAATCTAGTGATCATGTTAATTCCATTACTACTCTTAGATCAGGTAGGAATGTAGACAACAAGGTTGAGTTACCCACTGAGATTGATAATTCTACCTAGAAGTCCTCCCCTTTTCAGGTTGTTAAGGAAAGTTCCAACTCTAAGCCTTCTAGTTCTGCTCAAGTAGTCCAGGTCCCACCTGCACCATTTCCCTCTAGACTAGTCAACAATAAGAAGGAATCTCAATATAATGATATTTTGGAAGTATTTCAAAACCTCCAAATTAATATCCCATTTCTTACAGTTATTAAGCAGATTCCATCATATGCCAAATTCGTAAAAGACTTAGTCAAGAGGAAAACAAACATTCCCAAAGAAGCCTTTATAGCCCAACATTGTTCCTCCTTTCTCCAAAACCAAGCTGTGGTCAAACATAAAGACCCTTGTACTCCCACTGTCACTTGTAGGATAGGAGAACATTTTGCAGACCAGGCTTTGTTAGATCTTGGTGCTAGTGTGAATCTACTACCTTATACAGTCTATCAGCAGTTAGGATTGAATGATCTTAAGAAAACTGATGTGAGAATCCAATTGGCAGATAGATCGGTTAAGATCCCTAGGGGAATTATTGAGGATGTAATTGTTAAAGTAGCTGATTTCTATTATCCTGTAGATTTTATTGTGCTAGATACATTGCCCACCCAAGGTAAACAGATTCCCATCATCTTAGGTCGTCCATTTTTAGCTACCGCAAATGCTTTGATCAATTGTAGGAATGGAAACATGACCTTGACCTTTGGGAACATGAAAGTGGAAGTGAATGTGTTTAGTTTGATGAAACAACCAGGAGACCTAGAGTCAGTTGAGGAGGTTTGTCTCCTTGAGTCCTTGTCTAGTCAAACCTTTGAGCATTCTTATCCTGAAGACCAATTGCAACAATGTTTGACACATTTTGGAGCTGGTTTTGATGAAGAAAGTTATTTCAGAGAGGTCAACTCTATGTTAGACTCTGTTCCAGTTATAGATACACCCAGGTATAAGGCCCAGTTTGAACCATTGACATCATTAGAAGCCTCCACTACTGTGACTGAGAAGAAGCCACCTAAGATAGAGCTGAAACCATTACCAGACACTCTAAAGTACTCTTATCTTGGTGAATCTGAAACTTTACCTGTAGTGATTGCTTCTGACCTGACCCACGCCCAAGAATCCAAACTACTTGAGGTCCTTAGAGAAAATAAGGAAGCCATAGGTTGGACAATAGATGACATCAAAGGCATTAGTCCGTTAGTGGTACAACACCAGATCCACTTGGAGGATGACTCTAAAACCTGTAGGCAACCTCAGAGACGGCTTAACCCTAACATGAAGGAAGTAGTGAGAGCAGAAGTTATCAAACTTCTTGATGCTAACATTATTTACCCAATCTCAGATAGCCAATGGGTAAGCCCTGTCCAAGTAGTACCTAAGAAGTCAGGAATTACAGTGGTTCCTAATGAAAATAATGAATTAGTCCCCACTAGAGTTCAAACTGGATGGAGAGTCTGCATAGACTATAGGAAGCTGAATAGTGTGACCCGAAAAGACCATTTTCCTCTTCCTTTTATTGACCAAATGTTAGAGAGACTTGCAGGTCAGGCCTTCTATTGCTTTTTAGATGGTTACTCTGGTTACAACCAGATTCCTGTTCACCCAGATGACCAAGAGAAAACCACATTCACGTGTCCTTTTGGCACGTTTGCTTATCGTCGCATGCCATTTGGCCTCTGTAATGCACCTGCTACATTTCAGCGGTGCATGATGAGTATTTTTCACGACATGGTCGAACGTTTTCTTGAAATCTTCATGGATGACTTCTCCATCTTTGGTTCGTCTTTTGAGGAGTGTCTACACCATCTTTCACTTGTGCTGAAACGTTGTCGTGACACTAACCTAGTTCTTAACTGGGAAAAGTGTCATTTCATGGTAAAGAAAGGGATAGTCTTAGGTCACACCATTTCTAGTGCAGGGATTGAGGTAGATAAGTCCAAGATAGAAATTATTTCCAATCTTCAAGTACCCAAATCTGTGAGGGATATTCGAGCTTTCTTAGGTCATGCTGGTTTTTATAGGAGGTTCATCAAAGACTTCAGTAAGATAGCTAGGCCCTTGACCCATCTCCTTGCTAAGGATGCACCTTTTGAGTTTAGTGAGGTATGTCAGGCAGCTTTTGATCAGTTAAAGTTAGCCCTTACTACTGCACCCATTATCCGTCCACCTGATTGGAACTTTCCGTTCGAAATTATGTGTGACGCGTCAGATTTTGCGGTCGGGGCTGTTTTAGGACAGCGAGTGGATAAGTTGCCATCTGTGATTTACTATGCGAGTAAGACTCTTAACGAAGCCCAACTTAACTATTCGACCACCGAAAAGGAGTTGTTGGCAGTCGTTTTTGCCCTCGATAAATTTCGATCATATTTGATCGGATCTAAGGTCATCATTTTTAGTGATCACGCAGCGTTGAGGCATCTTCTTTCCAAGAAAGATGCCAAGCCACGGTTAATACGTTGGATCCTACTCCTTCAAGAATTTGACCTTGAAATCCGTGACAAGAAAGGTTCGGAGAATGTGGTCGCAGATCATTTATCTCGACTTCTTGTTGAGTCTGTTCCAAATTCACCTCCTATCTCTGACTACTTTCCTGATGAGCAATTATTTGAGATCTCTAAAGCACCATGGTTTGCAGATATTGTGAACTATTTAGTGACCAACCAAATTCCTAGTCATTGGTCTAAGTTAGAGAGAGACAAGTTTTTAGCCAAAGTGAAGGAATACTTTTGGGATGACCCCTACCTGTTTAAGTATTGTCCGGATCAAATTATTCGTAGGTGTGTCCCAGATAATGAACAACAGTCTATCATTTCCTTCTGTCATGATCAGGCCTGTGGTGGCCATTTTAGCTCAAATCGAACTACTGCAAAAATATTGCAGTCAGGATTTTATTGGCCTACCCTTTTTAAAGACACTCATAGTTATTGTTCAGCCTGCCCTAGATGTCAACAATTAGGGAGAATAACCAAAAGGAATGAGTGGCCCCAACAATCTATCCTTGTTGTTGAAATCTTTGATGTTTGGGGTATTGACTTCATGGGTCCTTTTCCACCATCCTATGGTTATACCTATATCCTTCTGGCAGTAGATTATGTGTCCAAATGGGTAGAGGCCTTAGCCACCAAGACCGCTGACCATAGAGTTGTGGTGAATTTCTTCAAAGACCTAATTTTGCCTAGATTTGGTACACCTAGAGCCATCATTAGTGATAATGGTACTCATTTTTGCAATAAAGTCTTTGCGAGCCTCATGTCTAAGTATGGGATAACCCACAAAGTTGCCCTATCTTATCACCCACAAACAAATGGTCAAGCAGAAGTGTCAAATAGGGAGATTAAGCAAATTCTACAGAAGACTGTTAACCCCAACAGAAAGGATTGGCCACTTCGGCTATCTGATGCTTTATGGGCCTATCGTACCGCATTTAAGACCCCTATAGGAATGTCTCCGTACAGGTTAGTCTATGGAAAAGCTTGTCATCTCCCTGTTGAGTTAGAACACCGAGCCTACTGGGCTATTAAGACCATGAACTTTAACTTAGATAAGGCCGGTGACCGTAGGAAACTCCAGCTCGATGAATTGGAAGAGATCAGAAATGATGCCTATGAAAGTTCTAAGACTTATAAAGAAAAAACGAAATTGGCACATGATAAACACATTCTTAGGAAGGAGTTTTTCCTTGGTCAGAAGGTCCTCCTATATAATTCTCGTTTAGAATTATTTCCTGGTAAATTACGGTCACGTTGGTCTGGTCCTTATCTCGTTCGTAACATTGCGAGTCATGGTGCTATTGAAGTAGAGGATCCCAAGAATGGTAAGTTATTTAAAGTAAATGCTCATCGTCTTAAGCCTTTCCTTGAGATTCACCCTAGAGAGATTGAGGAAGTCTTACTTGTTGATCCTCAATACCAGTGAGGACTTGTTTGGGGGTGTACCCCATTTTCGTCTGGCTGAAGACGTTAAACTTAGCGCTTCTGGGAGGCAACCCTCACTTCAGTTGTATCTATGTAGTTAGTCTGGATTGATTTTTGAGAACTCTATTTAGATGTTTTTCACTCCATCTCACTAGCTCCGTAACTGCTTAGATTTCAACTTCATCAGCGTAGGATTTCTTTTGACTCTATTTTGTGTGCTCTATTGGTTAAGGTGTTTGGGGGTAGTTTTGTCTTTCCCCACTCGTCTGACTAACGTCAAACAACTGAGGTAATGTGTTCCAATTTTAATCTTTCTCTTTCAAACTGTATTTTGTTCCATATTTCTACACTTTTGGTGTCATAATTTTTACACTGGGGACAGTGTTGTCTTTTGTTTGGGGGTGGGAGATTATCAAATTCGTACCTCTTTTGAAAATATAGAGTCATTTTCTTTTGTTTTATTTAAAAAAAAAAAGGTTTTCAAATTTTCTCAGCTTTTAGATTTAGTACCCTATCAATGATGAGATTGGATTACCTGATGATTCAACTCATGAGGGCCAAGGGTTGTTAATGTATAGTTTGAAGTTTAGTTTGTTACTATTTTGTTATAAGTATAATCTTTATGTCATAAGTACTTGGAAACAGAATTATTGTGCACAAACAGCCACCTAGTTCGATTTGAGTTAAAAAGTAGTTAATTTTTGAGGAACCAGAGGAATAATAGTGGAGACTTAAACCCTGTGAGTTTAGAGCCTTTCATCTTTGTATAGAGTATTTACGCAATTCTGAGTTACAAGATGACTCATCTTTTTCTTGAACATCGTTCTAATTTGTTGTTTAGTCTCATTATTCTTCACTTTGGTTGATCACTGAGGATGACATTTATTTCGAGTTACGAGAAACATAGGTCTTGTAGTCTATTTGAAGCTTGAGCATCATACTAATCCTTAGAAATGACAAAAGGCATTTTTAATTTCTCGTTTGGGCCTGTTAGACCACCTTGCAGAATAATTCCGTTAGAAACCACTTTGAGCCTTGCACAAGTTAGCCTTTTCTTTGTTCACCATTTTCACCTACTCTCTAAAAAAAAAATATATATCCATACCCATTTGTGTTTCTGAATAGTGTTAGGAAGGAAATAGATGAAGGGGAGAAATGAAAAGCCAAAATATGAGAAGCTTGGAGAAGACGATTATTGTTAGAAAATTCAAATGTGGTCAGCAATTCAAAAAAAAAAATAAATTCAAGAAAAATATTCGAGAGAAATTCACAAAAGAGCTCTCTATTCCAACAATGAAGTGTAGAAGATGAAAAAAAAAAAATCCCTTGGAGTTACTTTGAAGTCCTACCTTTTCAGAAACACTTTTTGTTTTACAATTACCATTTTCTTTTTAGCCTAACCCAAGCCCCATTACAACCAAATAAAGTCCTTTTAGATCTTTGGTGAGGTGTGATAGAAAGTAGATGATAGATGAGAAGACGCTATGGTGAGTAACTCGACATTCTTAAGTGATCAACATTCTTTCTATGAGACTTATTTAATTTTTCTATATCCGTTGTTCTTCAAAGTATGTGAGATGTTTGGATTTTGTACTCTTTTCCTCACATGCAAGAGAGAAATTACCCATATCAGAGTGATTCTTTCAGAGAGAATAACCTGGTAAGATTTGAAGTCAAAGCGTATTTTCTGAAGGTAACTTAGGAATTCTATTACTTGTATACTAAATTGTATTAGGATGGCTGTTAGCACACACTTTTACTCTATTTCTAAATACTTAAGAGGTAAAGTCTATATTTATACTATTTTAGTACCTCTCTAAATTTGTAAAACTTCACATTTACACCCCTTGCCTTTCATTTAGTTTGATGGCAGAAAAATCCTCTGAAAAAAAAAAGGGGAAAAATCATTCTTTTTAGTTTCGAATTTTGTGGGTATATTCACTGCAAACCCTCACGAGGCTATAACTCGTCCACTAGGGGAAACCTAGGGGTTTAAGGGCTTGTTGCATATGCTAAATGCAATCGAAAGCGGTCAGCGAAAGTGACGCAGTCAGTTTTTGTACAGTTAGAATTTTTGTTAAGTTTTGGTAGCTTATCTCTTTTTCTTCTCTCTTTTGCTCGAGGACTAGCAAAATGCTATTTGGGGGTAGTGTGATAAGCACTCAAAACTGTAATATTTGACCCTTAAAAAAACATTTTACTAAGCCTTAGAATTGTTAAAAAAGAGCTAATTGTTATCATTTTGTATTTTTATAGGGATTAAGTTTGGAAGTTCACAAAATGACTCAAAAAGCATGTGAATCAGCCCAAAGAAGAGAAATTGGGTCACTTTACAACACAAGAGGCGGTTGGCAAAGATGGCTTGAGAGCTAGTTGTTCACGTAATAGGTCCTGAGTTCAAACCTTAGAAGCTGCAGAATTTTAAATATTTTTGGAGTTTTTCTAAGAGCCTGAGAAGCACTGGATCAGAACCTGAGCAGCACTGGATCATTATCTTCTGGCAAATCCAAGATTCAGATTCAAATTCAAGATTCAGATTCAAATTCAAATTCGAATTCAAATTCAAATCTGCCTTATCTTATCTTTACACAGATCCATAATTCAAATTCAAAAATTTGAATTAGTCTTTTATCCTCCATCTGTTATCCTAACCGTCTATTTTTAAACCCTAATCAATTTGGGCCGTTCAACTGCTGATAATTTTTGAAGACCATTGGATCCTCCAGAATCATCTCAACCGTTGGTGCAGCCTCCAGAAAAACTATAAATAGAGGGCATTTCCATCAGTTGTATTCATTCCAGAGTACTAAGAGTTGTAGTACATTGAGAGAGAAATTGAGAGTTTATTTTCAGTTTTAGTTGTAATACATTTAATTCAGTAATGCAATTTTATTTCTCTTTTTCTTTCTTCCATATCATGTCTGCTTAATTTATTTTCAAGAGAGGGATGAAGCCACCATGGCTGACATGTATTTAGTTTAGTATTTATTTTTCTTATTTATGTTTTCCTCCAGAGAGACTTCTATGAAGATCTCAATGATCAACGCCTCCTATGGAGCGTTGGGGGAATCATAAATCTTTGTCTATAAAGTTTATATTCCTTTTCTTCAGTTTTTTATTGATTAAAAATAAGGAAAGGATTCTATGTGATTGCCTTCTAGGTAATACAAAGAATGCCTGTTCTTATTTACATTAGAATAAGGAAGAAATCCTGGTGGATACATAGATAAAGAGTAAGTGAATGCTAAATTATTTACATGGATCTGTGGTGGTGGATTCCATTCTCTTGAGAATCCATCCCATTTGTTCCTAAATTATCAGTTTAGTTTAGTTTATTTATTTATTTCAGCAATCCCAAAATTATTCTTAATTAATCACTCCCTTTAACCTCATTAGTTTAATCTGAAATTAATCTATTTTCATCGGTTCTCTACTTGATTTGGTTCGATATCCTACTTACCGCTTTACTATTTTAGTAGAGAAGTTGCTGGTTTTTGTATTGGTGTAAGATCTACAACGACAATTTAATCTCAAGATTATACACCTTTCAATTATTTTTTTGAATTGTGTAACGGTGAGGGGAAAGAAAGGGAGGGAAGGAAAGGAGGGGAAGAAAAGAAAGAAGAGGAGGGAAGGAAAAAAGGAGAATGAAGGAAATAAGGGGGGTGGGTCCTCTCGTTCTCTCCCTCTCTCTCTTTCAGTCTTTTCTCTATCTCTCTCTTTCACTCTTCTCTCTCTTTCTGTGATTTTTAGGTGGCCGGCGGTGGAGGTGGCCGACGGTGGAGGAGTGGTGAAGATGAAGATGATACTGATGTTGGTAGGTATGGGGTGAACTATTTAATTTTAGTGGGGTGAAGAGAGATAATGGGTGTTAGGTTAGTTTACCCCCACACGATCTCCTTAGTAAAATTGAGTAATAATTTAGATGGAGATTTTAGATTAAAAACCCATTTAACTTGTCAATCCCCAAACATTGTGAGGAACTCCTTTAACACCACCATTTTCAAACTTTTCAAAATTTGCACGTGAATCTCTTCCATCATCCGATGGACAGTCCAAGGAAGGGATCTGTTCCCTTGCGTATGCCTACCCCAAATCAGGGGGAGATTAGAAGGAACTGGGGGTCAAGGGTGTCCACTGGAAATGGAAGCCTCCGCTCCCCAAAGTCCTCTGGATCTAGATTTGGACGACGAATATACATACGACTGAACCGGTTTTCTCAAACATTTAGAAGAATCTCTCTTATCCAAGTTTAGGTCCAACCTTGAAGCAGAGAGAGTACACGGCTGAACCGGTTCTCAAACATCAGCCGAGGGGTTTCAAAAGGAAAACTCTTGTACCCAGTTTAGTTCCAACCCAGAACCAGAACCAGAACCAGAACCAGAACCAGAGAGAACTCCATTTAGGAACCCAATTTGAAGCCTTGTAAGCTTTTAGCTAAAAGCTGCGTTTTCCTAGATGTTCAAAAACCCTAATAAAACCCTCCATGGAAGAAGAAGAAAGAACCACATCACCATCACCACCACCACCACCACCACCACCATCAACACAAATAAGGAGTTACAGTCTTCAGTTCTTCATGTCAATCGTCTTTCGATTACCTGAGCTCTAAAAATGGCGAGAATCAGAATCGGTTCTTGAAAGATGTTACATTTGCTGCGCAATTTTAACGGCGTAAGACTAAGAAACTCTCATCCAGTAAGCATTGTCTTCTTTGTTTCTAAACCTAATCGATCACTTAATGTTCTCCTTAATAATACTTCTTTATCTAATGGACACTCAAATATTTCACCTATCTGGTTCACTGGTTTTCTATATTTGATTCGATTCCCTTTCTCAACTGAATCAAAACGGAATAATTTTCGAGAAGATTTGAACAGAGAATCGATACGTCAGATCGTTCAAGAAGAACGGTGGGACGATTCTAGAGTTGTTGAGTTGTTTGGTTCTGTTTTAGCCCCAGTTAGGGTTTCTAGAGTTTTGGTTGAGTTAAGGAAGGACCCATTTTTAGCTCGTAAATTTTTTGATTGGGCGGCAAAGCAAGATGGTTTTTGCCACACTACTGAGTCATATTGTATTCTTGTTCATATACTATTTTCAGCTAGAATGTACTTTGATGCCCAAGAAGTTTTGAAAACTTTGATTTGTTCGAGACGGGTTTTGCCTGGTTTGGATGTTTTTGATGTGTTGTGGTTGACGAAAGGTGTTTGCAATTCGGGGTTTGGAGTCTTTGACGCGTTATTTAGTGTTTTGACGGATTTAGGGTTGCTTGAAGAAGCGAGCGAGTGCTTTTCGAGGATGAGAATGTTTAAGATTTTCCCAAAGGCACGGTCTTGTAATGTACTTTTGCACAGACTTTCGAAGTTGAGCCGGTCGAATTTGCCAAGAAAGTTTTTTGAGGACATGATTACAGCGAAGATAGTCCCATCAGTTTTCACATACAACATTATGATTGATTTTATGTGCAAGGAAGGGGACTTAAAGACTGCAAGGAGCTTGTTTTTGCAGATGAAAGAGAAGGGTTTGACACCAGATGTTGTTACATACAACTCTCTTATCGATGGGTATGGGAAGTTTGGACAGTTGGAGGAAACAGTATGTATATTTGAGGAAATGAAGTTGGCAAGTTGTGATCCTGATGTGATAACATACAATGCCCTAATAAACTGTTTCTGTAAATTGGAACAGATTCCTCCGGCATTTCGGTATCTCCACGAGATGAAGGAGAATGGGATTAAACCAAATGTTGTAACCTATAGTACATTTATTGATGCTCTTTGCAAGGAAGGGATGATGCAAGAAGCAATCAAGTTTTTTGTGGACATGAGATTGGTTGGTCTCACCCCTAACGAGTTTACATATACTTCTTTGTTAGATGGGAACTGTAAAGCTGGCAATCTTACCGAAGCTTTAAAGCTGTTTAGTGAGATGGTGGAGGCAGGAAAAAGTCTGAATATTGTTACCTACACTGCTTTAGTGGATGGGCTATGTAAAGAAGGGAGGGTAGAGGAAGCCGAAAAAGTTTTCAGGGCTATGCTAGAAGCTGGTATTGTTGCAAACCAGCTAATCTACACTGCCCTGGTTCATGGGTATTTCAAGAATAAGATGGCAGAGAAGGCCATAGATTTATTAAAAGAAATGAGTGAAAAATGGGTGAAACCCGACATATCTTTATATGGAACAATCATCTGGGGTCTCTGTGACCAAGGAAAGCTTGAAGAAGCGAAGCTTTTAATGGGTGAAATGACAGAATGTGGTTTAGAGGTGAATCATTTTATCTACACAACATTCATGGATACTTATTTCAAGGCAGGAAATGCCTCGGAGGCTCTAAACCTCTTAAACAAAATGCAGGAATTGGGTGTTGTCCCCTCCATTGTGACTTATTGTGCCTTGATTGATGGTTTATGCAAGGCAGGGATGATCCAAGAAGCATCCAATCATTTTGAGAGGATGGCAGATATGGGTTTACAACCTAATGTATTGGTGTACACAGCTCTAATTGATGGCTTTTGTAAAAATAATTGCTTGGAAGAAGCCAAGAATCTGTTTCATATAATGCTGGAGAAGGGTATGGCTCCAGATAAAGTTGCTTATACATCTCTGATGGATGGAAACTTGAAGCACGGAAATCTTCAGGAGGCTTTTGCTCTGCGGGACAGAATGGTGGAAAGTGGTATCGAGCTTGATCTTTATGCTTACACTTCGTTAATATGGGGACTTTGTCAAAGTGATCAAGTGCAAGAAGCACGGGCTTTACTGGATGAGATGATAGATAAGGGTGTTCTTCCCGATGAGGCTGTTTACGATTGTCTTATGAGGAAGTATCACCAGCAAGGAAATATGGATGAAGCTATTGAATTACAAATAGAGATGTCGAAAAGGGGTCTGATCGCGAGTATTAAGGTTGATACTGTACCAAATGAACAAACGTGAAGGACATATTAAAATGCATGCTCACCACTAATTTGTTGGTGTTGTATGGAAAAGTTCAATACACAAAAACACATGGTTCTGTCATAAAAGTTTACCATTAGGTCCATATTGGCAGTGTTCACTCATTTACGATATTGTGCTTGATGATGGTTTGCTCGTGCAGTGAAGATCAGGTTTGCTTCCTTCTTAGTTTAAAATCAACTTCGTTATTTGTTTTCCTTGTTAACAATAATATGAGTTTTTGCAGATGAAAGCCTATCTAGGTGAGGCTGGAAAAGCTTGTCTAGAAAACAGACAACTCATCACCAGCATTGAAAGTTCAAAATGGGAATTGGCGGAAACTGAAAAAGAGTTGAAGTGGCTGAAGGGTGCCTACTGCCATTTCTTCCTCTGAAAAGAAATTTGAGCAAAACCAACGGAAGATGGCTGAGCTCCAAGCTGATTTGGATAGTGAAAGGTTTGGTTTTTACTTAAACTTCAATTTCAGTTATTGGGGCGACATTTAATCTAGAAATTTCAATTTTATGCATAATTATTTTAAGACAACAAAGCCTAATATAATTCATGATCAGAATATTGAATTAACCTAAGGCAAGACAGGGCAAGCTTTAGAAATTCGGTTTTGGTGGGGACTGGTCAGGCTTAACCACATAGGGTGTCAACGGTTCAGTTCCTGTTCAGTTATTGAACTACCCATAACTGGAAGTCTGAAACCTAGTAAATAAGTCGGATCTGGTTCTGGCTTCTGTACTCAAATAGGTGGAACTAGAACCAGGATAATCGGTTCTGGTTCCTGTTCCTCTCAGTTCTTTGGTATTTCAGTTCTCCAATATCAGTTCCGCTCATGATAATCGATTCTCCGATATTTAGTTCTTAAATACAAAAAATGTCGAAAGTAAGAGAAAAATCAAAGGAAGAAAGTCAATATTTCTTTTGAGTTTGTTCCATCAGATATCAAAGGACCCAGAACCGGAACAGGTTTATAACCTGTTCTGTTCTGTTCTGTTACTGAAATCTATGGAACTGGAACTGGGACAATCGGTTCGAGTTTGGTTCAGTTCTTGGGTAAACAGGTATGACACCCCTAGTCAGGCTATGGTTTGAGGTGGTTGTATGAAAAATTTCAATCAATTGAAGCTTTGAAAAGCTTTGAAATGAGTCTTGGTCTTTTTTGTTGTTGTGGGGAGGCAGTTTCCTCTTTAATTTTTCTTTCCATCATGTTTAATCTGTATATTTCTGAGAAGTGCAGCTATGTTTTCTTGTTCTTCTTTTCCAACAGGGTGAAAGCTTGATGAAGAACTACTTGAGGTTAATAATAAGGTTGCAGAGATGAGCTTGGAAAGTAGGGAGGCTGCCATCCGGAGACTCCAAGATGAGATTAAGGAGTGCAAGGCAATACTCAAGTGCAGTGTCTGTTTTGACCGGCCAAAGGAGGTTTGATTTGTTTGCTTTTGAACATCACTGTCCATATGATTATTATGCACAGGAAGTATGCACTTGTACTTTTATAGTGCCAAAACTTGATAGTTACAGTGAGGACATTCTTGGCTAGTAATTGTCGCACCCACCAAATCTAATTTGGCCACCCTTCTAAAGAAAAACACTATTGACGCACCATAGCGAAAACCACGTCTGATTGAACTCCATATGTGCACCCTCATGGTCTTCTCCCCCCTCTCTCTCTCTTAGAGATTGACAACTCACTGCACAGGAATTTGATGCTTGGCTGGAGGTTGCGAACCCCAAGATTCTTCTTCAACCTTAATTTTCTTGTAGATTATCACTCCAAACGTGCAAATTTTTTAGATCTTCATACAGTCCTTTGACTTCCATCTCGGTTCATCATTTAGGGTTTAGTGAAAATAGCTTATTAAGTAAGTTGGCCCACATTTCACTTAAAAACAAGTGGGTGCCTACACATAGTGGATGGGTGCGACAATTATCCCCCTCCATTCTTACTTAACTTCCAAAACTACCTTATAAAGTTATAAGTTTTCCCTATAAGCAAAATTTGTGATCAAAATTTTAAACTCTTTATTTAATAAAGGATATATATTTGGCATTTAATCAATTCTATGATTAAATGACTCAATTCTAGCATTAAGGTGACGTTTGGGAATACAAAGTAAGAACACTTATGTATGTTTCTAGCAAAAGTGCTTCTACAAAAAAAAGTCAAAAGTAGGAACTTATGTAACAATGATATGGCCTATGGGTATGCGTGTTGATATTGGACACTGGTACAAGGTGTCGGACACGGTGAGTTGGAACATGCCAGAATGCAGACATGGCCGTAAACAAAAATATATTCTTGTCCCAAATTTTATTTTATTTTGATGAAGTTCTTGTCCCATTTATTATGTGCTTTATTTTTAGTTATAATTTGTACTTTTAGATCTAATATCGTTACATAATACACACAAAACATCAACCTAGAACAATATATTATGTTTTAACACGATTATGTGCAAGTACGCACAAGATATACATACAATATCTAGCATTATTATGTGCAAGTACCCGCTGAAGTGTCCACAACTATAGGACACATGTCAACACGGCAACAATCCAGAAAATTGTCGTTTCCTTCTTACATAGGTAGGAACAAGTTAGTTCGGTAAGACATTGAATCATCAATCAAAAAGTAAATATGACAATTCAACATTAAAAAAATCATGTCTTAAAAGTTTATATTGTACTATCAATAAGCATATTAATAGATTTTTCTTTATTTTATGATTCATAAGAATACTATGTAAATATCAATTTCAAATAAAAACACTTAAAAAGAATAACCATATAAAAAAACTACAATTTGAATACATTCTCAATTAAATTCTAATTGTCATACTAATATCAAACTTCACATAAGCACCTTTCGTTTTGTACAATCACAACGCTACACTAAGTTCCCAAACCAAGCAGGGTATTAATACAATAATACATACTTGGGTCTCTATTGCTTAAATTGTTAATTTAATTTACAGTCCGGGATCGGCGACCAAGATTTTGTAGCTTAGATTTTGACAAGGTTACCAAAAAGAAAAAAAGATTTTGACAAGGTTTTGCAGGGTCCGCAAAAGGATGATGCAAGTGTGTGACGATGATCTCCTCACCATAGGGATCATCCCCATTTAAAATCACCTCGTTTTGAAACTTCGAACCCATAAACCATCCAACTTTTGATTGGGTTAAAACGTAGGATTTTTAGAATGATGTGATTTTCAGTGAAGATGATCCCTATGATGAGTAGATCATCTCCATTGGAAATCAGTCATTGGATCATCTCCATGTGGACCCTACAAAAGTATTGGCTACAAGATCTTGGTTGTTGATTTTAATTCTTTAATCTATATCCTAATTCTTTAATTCATGGAGTCTTTATTGTTTTGTAGTTTTGGCAACAACATTTTTAGAAGGTAAGTAAAAGAAAGAAAGTAGAAACTCTTTAGGTATGGAAGAAGAGAACTGATTTTTCTTTAAAGTCTAAAGCTAAAAAAATAAATAACTTCGAAAACAAGTCACTTTTAACTTTTGGAAAGATATTTTCTGTTGTGTTCACATACTAACTTATTTGCTTTTTTACTTAATTGAACAAAAGGCAACTTATAAGTCCGATTGGATTGTTCCCAAATGTCACCTATATAGCATGCCTTGTTGTCAAATAACTCTTGACATTAAATTAGCAAGAACTATTGATTCCATATTTCTGCTCTCATTTATACAAAACAACATGAGAAAATGTGTTGTGTAGATCATAAACATTATTTTTATTTTTGCACATCAGACTTCCCGAGTATCATACGTGCGGGGGAACATGCAGACATGCTTGATGTTCAAGCATACATTATTACATGTCTTAGACTGGTTGCATCCATATCATGCACGAATGCACGATTGCTTATGAGTATTTATTTGATCCCATATGCGAATCAAGCTTCTTTCTTCACTCAGGAAACTGGTTCCTTGTTCATTTATGGGTGTTTCTAATGAAATTTGTTCTCTTGTATCTTGGGCAGGTTGTAATTACAAAATGCTACCATCTTTTCTGCAATCTGTGCATTCAGAAAATTTAGAGATCCGCCATTGGAAATGTCCTGGGTGTGGAACTGCATTCGGGCAAGGTGACATTCGGTTTGTGAATATCTGACTGTTTAATCTACCCATAGTGATGGACTGTTCATTAGAAGTTTGTCCCAATTTTGAAGCCCTTTTTCAAGTCTCACATATATAGCATGTTCGATATGTAAAGACTAAAAATTATAAATGTGCGAGAACCTTTCTCAGTGAATGGTTGTCATGGATTTGATCTCTGATTTCATCATTGTTAAAGGTTATATGGGAAATGAAATTATTGATGCTTGAAATTTCATCATCATTGCGTTCAATTTTGGCTTATCAGTGTTCACCATGAAAGTTCAAACTGGTGTGCAATTATCAGTGTTCACCATGAAAGTTCAAACTGGTGTGCAAAGAGCAAATTCTCTTCGGCTGTCAGGAAGAATGAAGAGACGAGAAGAGAACCATTGGATCTCTGGCTATCATCCTGATCCCTGATTGCCTAGAAGATTTTGCTAGAATGAATACGAAATGATATGTTATATTATGCTACTCTGTAAGCTAGAGGAACTTTAGCTCCGCTCTAAGGAGAGGTAAAAACTTGATTATTGTTTGTAGCAGGTGGGAGAATATATTTTTTTTTTTTTGGGGTTGCCTAAATAGGTTTACCCGGATTATGTACATCAGATATGTTTCTTCTTTATTAACGTGTCAACGAGGGGCTTTTAGGGTACCCAACCCTAAAAGATGGTAGCCTTCCTCACGCCTCGCTTGAGGGACCGGGTAGTGCTAAACAGTATTACCAAATTTTAGGAATCCATCGGTAGAACTCGACCCTGAAAATCTACTTTAGAATTTGGAAGGGTACCAGGAGTCCATATATGCACGCAATCAATCACATACTTCGATGTGGGACATAAGGATAACAAGATCTAAGATTAATGATTCTGTTTTATCCTTTAGAAAAAAGCCTAAAAGAGTTAAAAGACGAATGCATATCCACTGCCGTAAGTGAATTTGTGACGGTCCATTTGAATTGTGGGATTCATGCAAAAATTCACAAGGATCACAAATTTCATTGTCTAAAATTAAGTAACCGGAGCATAGAACGGGAGCGTCAGAGCGGTCAATTAAAACATATTCCAAGTTGAAAAATGTTTTTGGAGCGGGAGCGTCTACCACTTTATACAATTCTGGTTATTGAGGTTAAAATTGACAATCTTTTTTGGTCTATATAGAACTGTGGTATTCTTTTAAGTGGCACTATGAAAGAATAAGGAAAGAATTCCGGGGAGAAACTCCATGGAAGTGGAGAATAAGACTTAAACACATTATTTTTTTTCCCCCAAAGTCTTATCACTGGGCCAACTCATGTGGGTTAAAAGAGTATAGGACTTGTAAACTGAGCTTTCTCCCACGAAAGGAGACATTTTAATGGTTCAACCTGGCCTATGCTGTCCTGGAAGATGGATAAGTTTTCAGGACCTACAAAGAATCTTGCGATCTGATCGCACAGCCGCAGGAGTGTACAAAAAATGACCCAAATGTGGTCCGGCTTATTAGAGAACCTTTTATTATTATAGCACTCCCCAAGGGTGGCTCTATTTTTATTGGGGGCTGATATTGGGGAAGTTGTTTTGGATGGGGGAAGCTAGGGGTGAAAGTTGAACGGGTTGAGCCCGACCAACCCATGACCAACCCGACATTGGGTTGGGTTTGGTCATGATTTGTTGGTCATGGGTTCAATCATGGTCAGAGATTCTAAAAACCCGAAAATTTTCGGTCGGGTTCGGTCAAAGGGCTTGGTCAGCCCAACCCAACCCGAGCCCGACCCCTTCTATATATAAGAATTTTTTTTTACTTTATATATGTTATATTTATACCTTATTAGATTGTATTAGGTGATTCTTTAGGCAACAAATTAGGAATACTTTGTCATTCAAATCTATAAATTATAAGTTACCTTTTATTTTTCAATCCACTTTGGCATTCTTGGTTATTTTTCACTTATTAAGTGGTTTTTTATTTTAGCCTTTGTTGTGTCATACATTTAAATGTAACAAAGAAATTCAACCCGAAATAGCCCGAAGTAACCCGATCAACCCAATTTAGCCCACTTGGGTTGGGTTGGGTTGAGAAATTCTTCGCCCGAAGTTGGGTTGGGTTGGGTTGAGGTTTCTGAACCTTGGGTTGGGCTTGGTCAGCACATCAACCGAACCCAACCTGACCGACTTTCACCCCTAGGGGAAGCTGGTTAGGGGAAGCTTTATATAATGTTACCCCACCAAAATACACCCCATCTTACCACCATTTTTTTTGTTTTATACCCCACCAAAAATACACTCCACGACTTCATCTCCCTCGCCAAGAACCCTCCACTGCCGCCTCCACCGCCACCACCAACAACACCAACAACACACCCAAAACAACGATCAACCCACTCTCCGAAATTTCTATATTCCTCTCTTTCTCTTCATCCTCACTAACAAAAAAAGAACAAAAAAATAAAAAAAAAAACAGATCTGGAGAAATTAAAATTAAAAAAAATTCAAGTTCAAGAAAAAAATCGACCATTTGTGGTTGAATTTTTCGCAAAATTTTTAACTTGTGATCGTCAAAAATTTTCAATTCTTTTTCCTTTGTAGATCATAATTTTTTTATGGTTGCGGTGGGTGGTGGTGGTGTGTGCTCGGATTGGAAGATCTAGAGAGAAAGAGAGAAAAAAAAAATTTCAATTTTTTTCCTTTGTAGATCTGAATTTTTTCAGGGTGGCGGTGGGTTGTGGAGGTGCGTGCCGAGATCGAGAGATCTAGAGAGAGAGAGATCCAATTTTTTAAAATTTTTATTTTCCTTTGTAGATCTGAATTTTTTCATGGTGGTTGTGGGTCGTGGAGGTGTATGCCGGGATCGAGAAAGAGAAAGAGAGAGAGAATATGATGTATTCTTTTGCCGATGAGGGTAATGGGTTCTCGAATGATTTTGGTTTACTTAGAGCATCCACAGTGCAAGCTAAATTTAGCAAAATTTTCTAAAAAGTAATTCGCAATGCATTGTCTAAAAATGTAAATTTAGATTAGCAGGAGAGAGAATTGTGAAAAAATAGACAACATGTAAAAATATATACAAAATTAGATGGGCGGAGTTTCAGAGTGAGCCTGCCATCAGGCGGTATCTGAGAGTGTGCCTGGTCGCCAGGCACACTCTCAGAGTCCGCCTGGTTCCAGGCTAACTCTCAGAGTCCGCCTGGTTCCAGGCTAACTTTGAGAGTCCGCCTGGTACCAGGCTAACTCTCAAAGTCCGCCCAGTTTTTTTTTTTTTTTTTTTTTAAATCTTACCAAAATTCTTTTTCTTTTTTTTTTTTCGTTTTTTTCTTTAAAAAAAAAATGTTACCGTTACCAAGTGAACGGCAATATTTTTTACCGTTGAATTTTTTACCGTTAGAAATTTCTCTATTTATAGTCCTCTTTCACTTTACAAACTTCTTAGCTGAAACTACATAGCATACTTTCAAATTTCAATCTCAATTTCTTCATAGTTAAATGGAGAAAATCACCGTCTTCACCGTTGATTATGAGACTAATTTACGTAGATAACTTACCTCTCATAGATGTAGTCCAAAATTACAAGAATTGAGGGGAGAATCTCTGAGTTTTTTGGGTAGAAGAAGACGGTGAAGACGGAGAAAGAAGGACGGCAGTTAACTTTTTTTATAAAGTGTAAATTTGGTTTGGTTTTAACTGGTTTAAAAAAAAAAAAAAATGGGGCGGTCTTTGAGAGACCGCTCAGCATCAGGCAGTATCTCAAAGCCCGCCCAGTCCAGGCGCACTCTGAGATACCGCCTGTTGCTGGGCGCTATCTCAAACACCGCCTCATAAGTTTTTTTTTTTTTTTTTTAATCTTTTGGACTATTTTGGACAACGATGCATTGTGAATAGGGTTGTGTATTTCTACAGTTTTGAAAGGTTTTTAACTTTTACACAATGAAAATAGACAACACGACTGTGGATGCTCTTAGTTTGGAGGTACCACACTAATTTGTGTTCGAAATTTGCCTAATGTCCTAGCTGGACTGCTTAAGGAATTTATGTGATTGGTCTGGATGAGTTTTAAGTCCTACTAAGTAGCCTGATAGTTTTCAATTGACTTCGGGGTTCTATATGTTTGGTTCAGCTAGACCTGGAGATCTCTGATGGCTACTTTCAGTAGTATTTTCTTTGGATGGATTCTTTTTGGTTTAGGATAAAGTTTTTCAAAGTATTTTGAAGGAAGTGTTTCCTTCACTCAAAGAATTAGAGAGAGAAAGTGGTTTTCTAAAGAGAGAAAGTAAAGAGTTCTAGAGAGAGAAAGTGAGAGAGGATTCTTTACTCCAGAAGAGTTCCCTGATCTCTAGATTAGTTCAGATTAGTTGTTGAATGAGAGGTTTACACAGACTTACTAAATTTAGAAGTCAAGTTCTTAGCCAATCAGTGATGAACACTTGTCTTCCACTTTATAAGTGCTTCACAATTATTCATTTAGTCCTTTGTTGTCAGGTTACCTTTCGGAAACCTCTTTTCTTGTTTGATTTCCTTTTGGAAACCTCTTTTTCTTAGTGAGAAAGTACTTTTCTCTACTGGAAAGCTTAATCTGAATAGGTACTCCTATATATTTTTTGCGACTTTTGAGGTTTGGGCCTTAACTATAACCTTGCTCGAATAAGTTGTGGGGGGCCTTAATGAGGTCTAGGCCTAAATCATGACCTTGCCCGAGTAGGCTTCGAAGATTTGATGCTCGGAAGGGCTTCGAGGCCTTTATGATAAATGGCGCTTTAGTTGCTCTTGTTTCTAGTCACTGCTCTGAACTCTTGGGCTGCACCTTGTGTCTTGGTCTGTCTTCTCTCAGTTACTAGGATTGTAACCAGTCATTGCATTATGGATTGCGCTATCTCTGCACTGATGAGATTGGTTTCCTGCTCATGTCCGTGCTCATCATTCTGAAGTTAGTTATTGTACTGTCTAGACTGCCCCTAGTCATTATATCTTGGTCTACCATTTCTGCACTGATAAGGTGAGTCTCATGGTTTGTGTCAGAGATCTTTCTGAAGTCGAACCATATATGTTATAGACTGCCCCGAGTCATTGCATCTTGGTCTGCCATCTTTGTACTGGTGCGATCAGTCCCCTGCTCGTGTCCGAGTCATTCTGAATTCGACTCCTATCCTTTCTAGACTGCCCCTAGCCATTACATCTTGGTTTGCCAAATCTGCACTGATGAAGTCAGCTTCTTGCTCGTGTCTGAGCTGGTTGTTATGCTCATTTGAGCTATCCCCGAGTTAAAATATTCTATTGTTTTGTCTCTAGTTTCCTGTCCCTGTGGCCTAAGACTTGGTCTACTTCATTCTGTCCTTAGTCTTTAGGGTGCGTCGATTGTTACTAGGGTAGTCTTACATATTGTTCTGCCCTACTCTGTACGGACTAAATTGATCGGGCGCCCGATCTGGTTGATTCGACCTCTTGTGGCTATCGGCAGTTGTCGGTCAGTTATCTGACCTAGTTCTTCCTACCTGCATCTCAGTCTGGCACTGTTTGACTGTTCTAGCGCCTGTTGTGTGACACCTCAGTTCCCTAACACAGGATGTCACCGGCAGTCCACAGATAAGACTCAAATTCGGCAGAGTCTCCCAATAAACTAAGCCTTTCATCATCTGATAAACACAGTGCATACTATAAAAATACGCAACGGAAGTAAACAAAATTAAGTGTATGCACAACAATGCCACCCATTTTTTTTTCTTACATAACCATACTTATAACTGTGATAGGATATAAAATTATACTTGTTGTTCCTGTCATAACATGTATAGAGAGAGAGAGATAAAAGTAAAAGAAGTATTTCATATACAAACTTATACAAACTTAAGTAGTACAAGGCTCCCGACCCAAGCCATCAAATAAAGTATAAGTCTCAAAACACAAAGTAGACGTAGTAAAGCATCCACTGTCACTGAAGAGAGGGAAAACCCACATCGAACCCAAAAACACGAGAATCCCTCGCCAAGAGTAATATCTCACAGCCTCGTCAAAGCGTCAACTGTAAAAACCACAAGAATGATGGGTGAAAAACTCAGTAGGTAAATCAACCATCCTAATCCCATAAACATGTAAAGGTAAATTCGACAAAGGTCCATATAGTTATAAAACATGCATACTATATATTTGAAAGTCATTTTATAATTTCGCATATCCATCGTGGGGGTGGAGCTGGATACCCAAATCCACAAGACGAGTCCGAGGCACAAAGCGACAATCCGCAGGACAGCACCCAGAACCCAAAATGATAATTCCGCAGGACAGGAACCAAGGACCAAAGCGATAATCCACAGGACAGGTCCAAAGCCCAAAGCCCAAAGCGATTTTGTAGTAATTCTGCAGGACAGGTACCAAGGACCAAAGCGATAATCCGCAGGATAGAGGTCCAAAGCGATTTGTAGTAATTCCGCATGACAGGTACCAAGGACCAAAGCGATAATCCGCAGGACAGATCCAATGACCAAAGCGATTATGTAGTAATTCCACAGGACAGTACCAAGGATCAAAATGATAATCCGCAGGACAGATCCAAGGCCCAAAACAATTAAGGAAGTGTACCAATCCAACCACACAACACACGAGCACCTTGTGCCATCAAGGCATTCACGGTAAAAAAATATATCATTTGTCTCTCAAGAGCATAATTAGTCACACAGTAAATTTCTTTAACTTACAACCACATTCATATGTTTATCAAGAGTAAGTCAATCATTTTTAACACTCGTGCCTTTTCTTAACAACACTCATAAAATTCTTAACAACATCCAAGACATCCATTCATCATGAGAACATGATAAGAATTCCTAAAATATGATGTTAGCATCAAACAAGATATTCTTAATTAACCACGTCACAATCACTAGATCCGATAAATCATCATAAAACCATGTAGTAGTTTTGAAGTCATGAGTTTCATGCATTCAGGTGAGGTATAGATAAAGATATATCTTTAGAACATTTCCTTTCCCAATTTATCTATTTTAGTCAAATAGTAACATACCATGCTCTTCATATAAAGTAATTATATAGAGTTTATAAACATGATTTTGAAATAATGTGGTATTATTAAGATGGATTGACCACCTACCTCTAGCGATACAAAAACTGATCCTCGTTATCTAGAGAGTAAGCAACACCCAGCTCACCAGCTTGGGAAGGGGAAAAAAAATAAAAGAAACAAATATTAGGTTCTAGTACTTAGAACCAAAAATCACATAAATAGGGGAAAAGTATAAAGTTTAATAATTTTAGTTTTTAAATCAAGGTGCCATAAAAGTACCTAAGCAGTCAGGATCGGGTTCGACAAGGACTCGCCAAAGGGCCGATCCCTGAGCCAGGCGAGTCATGGCCGAGTCGCTCGGCTGTGACTGGGCCGGGACAACTACATACCACCCTTCCCCCATAGTATTATATCCTTATATCTTATAATTGTTTTTTAAGGAAAAAATCAGATTAAACAAGTTAACATAAATAAAGTTTATTTTGAAAGAAACATCAAGTGGTGACAGCAGCACGTGTGGACTGTGTGTGGTGGGTGTAAAGCTCGATTCATTTACTAGGAAAGATGCCTTTTGTCTCTTAATAATCATGTCATCTTCTTCTTTTTTTCTACCGTCATTTTTTATCGAGTCTAATGTCATCTTCACCCTACCTCTTTCAAAAGATGCTTTCTTTATCAAATTATATTAATAATTTTTGAACTTTATATATGTAAAGTAATACCTTTTTATTTTTGATAATATAGTCTTTTATATACATATAAATGTTTTTTTTTACTGAGTTGAGTCTGCTGACTAGTGTTGAGTGGAGACCATGGTGGAATGGAGAGAGAGGAAGAAAAGGAAAGGAGAAGAAGAAAAAAAAAAATCGAAACTGCTGCAATGACCGTGAGCAGCTGCTGCATCTCACCCTAAGAAGAAAAAAGAAGAAAAAGAAGTGCTTAGGGTTTATTGTCGAGATCCCCTAATAGTCGAGGAGGAGGAGGAGAAGAAGAGAAGAACTGAAGAACAAAAAAAAAAGAAAATCGTACCTGTTGTCGAGCTTCCTTCCCCTTCTCCCTCACTCTCCTTTCTCTTGAAGTTATTAGGGATGAAGTGTGGGCTTGAAGTTAGATATTAGGGTTTTTTTTTAAATATATTACAATGGCGAGTTGATGACGAGTCACTCACCGAGTCATTCCATCTGAAAACTCGTCCGAGTCAAGTGAAACTCGCCGAGTAATTCGCTTGAACTTTGACTCGGGGGATCGGGGCAGGATCGACCTACCCTCGAGACCCGAGTTACTCGTGAGTTACTCCGAGTTAACCCGATCCCGACTACTTAGAAAAGTACATAAAGTAAGAATCAAGTCAACCAACAACAATTTAGGGTACTGCTTTAGACCTCACAGGCTAGTCGGATTAGTACTTCGCCTATACCAAAGAAAAATCTTAACCATCCTTTTACCGAATGATAAGTCAAGGCTATCACCTAAAGTCCCAAATAAAGTGAATTTCACCATAACTCTCCAATATAATTTAAAGTTTTCGAAACAGTTGAAAATAAGTAAACCAGCCCATAAAACCCTTTGTAAGCTTAGGATTTATCATCAACAAGTAATGTGCAAGGTTCCTTTGTGTTTCGCATCATCCAATAAACCTAAATTAGGTGAGTTCCACCTTTAAATAGTTACTAGCATCCCCAAATTACCCAAAACAGTCCACAAAAGCTCATCTAAGTCTAAGGATCACCATCCACCATATTATGCAAGATCCATTTTATATTTTCCATTATCAAACATCATTCTTCACCATGAAACTAGAGAAAAATCAGTCCAAAAAGTTCATTTAATAGCTAGCTTACAATCCAAGTGGAGTTACAACTCACTTTCACTAACATGGAAATCTACTCTTATCACAAAGCAAAACTTTATGATTTCCTCATCAAAATACTTTCTCATTTCAACAAGAAATACAATCATGGTTAGAGGGACTGAGAACTTACCTCAATATTGGATGAATCTCTCTCCAAACTCCTTTATCAACAAAAGATTTAGCTTAAGAGATTAACACCTTCACCAAAAATTCGGATTTTGGTTAAAACCCTCATTTTTCTTCACCAAAACTTTCAATTTGGGAGGTGAGGGTGTTTCAAACTTACCTCAACTTCAAAATCATACTTAAGACACCATCTTCTTCACCATTAAACTACTTCTCCTACAAGATCTACATCAACAAAGCAAATGGGAAAAAACCCTAAGTTATTAAAAAAAAGATTCAGCAAAGATAAGAGGTTTTAGGGCTAGAAATTTCACCCAAGAGAAGAAGAAAAAAAGGAAGGGGAGGTTGAGGCCGAACCCCCCACTAGATCTGCTCTCGATCTCTCTTCTCTCCCTCTTTTTCCTTCGTCTTCTTCTTCTGTTCTTCCTCACGGTTCAGATGTTGCTGCCGTTTTTTTTGTTTTTGTTTTTTTTGATTCTGCTCCTCTTTCTCTTCTCTAACGCCTCTCTCTCACTCTCATTCTCTAAAGACCACTATCTCTCTCTCTCTCCCACTCTCTAACGATCTCTCC
>MVGT01001144.1:129541-147066 GCA_002174775.1 Macleaya cordata
CATAAGGAGAGGGACGGTGGGTTTCTAACCCACAACAAGCGGGTTCGCAGGTTGAGCTGTGGGTCAGGCCAACCCGTGGTCTAAAACCAAATTAAAAAAGAAAAAATATATCTATTCTACAAATTTTAAGGGCTAGGGTCTTACATGTTGCGCTCTCCTACTGGTAGTCGAGCATCAGTTTTGTACGATCTCGATCTCTGTTGGCTTATCTTTGGATAGAGAGTTTTATGGCTGGTGAATGGTCCCGTCTTCTCTGGATGTCATCGTACGTCACGATTGTGAACCCCATGATCGAGGTCATGAGTCCAAAAATTAAAAGAAGTTGGGAAAATAGTAATAGTATTCTAGGGGCACATCAGGGGAAGTTACAAGGTAAAGCCGACTACAAACATCGTTCAGGAGTATATAGCTTATGAGTAGTTAGTCCTGAGCTCCGAAGAGGTCTTCTACCACCATGCCGAGTACTACTAGCCATTGGCCGAATACTGAGTATAAATTATGAAAGTTCTAAGGCCCTATAGTTATTAGATCCAACCGTATGTAATGTGACTATGTCTAGGGATCAAACTATACCCTAATTTAAATACTAGCAGTTAGACTAAGTTGAATAAAAATTCTCTAACTAACAAGAGTATTAGCGTATTCAATTCTTAATATGCGAAATTAAGAACTAGAATCGAATATTTCAATCTCTAAAGTAAATAAGAACTAACACAAAAGATTCTTGTTGATGAGAAAAATCCAAACTGGGAAAAACCCCAGGATCTGGTCCAATAGAACAATCCATTATGAATTAGAGAAAACTTAAAACCGTTAACCACAGACAGACACAAACTCCATATTTTGATCAACCGATCTAGCTTTCACATGATCCGAACTCCATAAACCACTCCTTAGTCGATCACCGATGCATCTCCAACTTAAACTCCTTTAAGTCCCGCACCACATAAACACACTCGAATCCACGAGCACACTACCACGAACTCAAATCCTCAAGTTCAAACCACCGAAAATCTACCAGTACACCTAATCTAGGGTTTTAGGTAAAGTTGTGAAAGATTTTGTCATCTTCGAATCTCAATGATCATTCTAATCACTAGATAATCTGTAGTAGAACTCAATCTAACTAGAATAATTAATGGTGGTCAAAATTCAAGTTCTCCATCAAGAAGATATCAAACTAGAATGCTCAACAAAAACTTGGAAACCTAGAATAAAATAGAAAAACCCTCCAAGCTTGTGTTGATATGTGTGTTATTTGGTTCACTTTAATTATGAATCCAAACACCCTTTATATACTAGTAATTTTCGTCCCAATATGTTTTGAAAAGTTTCAAAATAATCCAAGGTCGGTTAGAAAACATACTCTAAGAAGGAATTGAGTTTTAGAAACTTTTCTTGGGATTTCCTGCGTTGGTTTCGATATGAACAAGCCTCATTTTGAAATCAGAAACCTTCCTATCGAAAGTATCAAGTCCCTATCGAAATCAAAGCTATCTGTTAGCAAACAGAACATATTGGTTTCGATATGGAAGCATTAGTTTCGAAATCAACACTATTCACAGTAAATCACTATTCACAACATATATTGATTTTAAAATCAAGATGTTGGTTTCGAAACAACTAACTTAGGAATGTTTCTATCAATGTTTTAAAAACCGGACCAGTAATCGAACCGGAAAAGCTAGTAGGTTGGGTCAATCTGGTTCAACCAGTGGGTTAAGTGTCTTTTGGGAAATGCTAAAACTCTTAAATAACAATTAGTTGTATAGTAATTATACTATCATAATGACAACAATCTAATAGTAGCTGAAATGGTAAGAGGTTTGTCACTTTAGGGTCCTAGGTTCAAAACCAACAAGCTCATTTTTGCAAAATGTAAAAAATTATAACACTTTAACTTAAAAAAAACCGGTTTAAAAATCGATTGGGTCACTTGGTTCACTGGTTCAACCGGCCGGGTCGACCGGTTCACATTTAAAAAGACGGTTTTTGAGAAAATTACTGAGTTAATGTTGACCCGAACCGGAAATTTGACTGGGTCACCGGTTAACCGGTTGAACCGGCCGGTCCGGTCTGAGTTTTAAAACACTGGTTTCTATAGTGTGAAAACATCGATATCTTTAAAACTTCCATTTAATGTGGGGACATCATATTAGAGTCTAAATGCAACTAACCACCTATAGGGATACTAAGTATCTAAGTCACTTACCATCCTAAGATATTTTTTCGGTGGTAGTGAGTTGAGCTTCATGCAAGTCTTTTCTCATTTTCTTTAAGTTTTCAATTATCAGAAATGTGGAAATGACTCACTAACTCTAACTCAAGTTTTATTGACTATATTGAGTTGATTTGACACACAAATTGACAACCAGCCATAAGGGAACTCATGGACCTAACAAAGCACATGTTGTTAATCAAGTCGTAGATCTCGTCACCGCGTCAATCAGCCAGGCTACCGTTAAGGATCTCGCGATGCTTGCCTCAACTGCATCACGCGAATACCTCATTTAGCACGCGGTCATTCCACTCGTCTACTATAAAAGCCAAGAGATAAATGATCTAAAAATAATCTCCTCTACCCCGAGAAATGATCAACAAATGACCATTCTCACACTAAGCTTACCCCTGATCCTTTCCACGGAAAAACCATCTGTTACGTGATCACTAACGCTTTGTGTAGGAAACTAATCAACTATCCAATCGGAAAATGATCCATAGACCGCCGGAGGAGATCACAATGCCAACACAAGCAGGGGATACTCTAAACCTTGTCTTTTGCTGCTTTAAGTATTCCAACTAACTTTTCATATCAAACATGTTTTATCTATTTTTTGACAATTATCTTACTATTTTACTACTACTATACCATTATCTCTAACCATTTTCGTTATTTTCTTAGCTTTGTTTATCTTATCATCTTGATCCCTGAACTGACTTAAACATCGGAGTGTCCTTGCAGGTACACCCCCACCCGCTGCTGATCGGATTGAGAAAGATGCCCAACTATCAAGAAGCTCACTTGCTTAGCCGAGGTCATCATAAAAAATTACAGCCACAAACACTCTTTTTAATTTAGGGTCTCTTAAGGTTCAATCCCATTTTTTAATTAATAATTAGGGTTAGTCCCTGTTTTTTTTGAAACAGTTGATTTGAGTCCCCTTTTTGGGTGAAAATCTTTACTGTTCGTTTTCTTGTGCATGCTTGTAATGCACATTTATTTTTCTAACATAAATACCCTCACATTTTCTCATGTGAGTTACTCATGAATTTCCTTATCAAAATATGCATTTTACTCTTGAATTGATCTAGACGGCTAGGGTTTTGAATAAAAATCAACAGTTTATGTTTGCCAAGGATGATTCACGTCCAATCAATTGTTACCCACTTCTATATGCTACCAAAGGTGGGAAAAAGGGATTCTTCCAGTGAGATGATGTTAGGGAGAAAAAAACTAGAGTTTCTTCCGTCTATTCATTGTTTGGTGAAGGAAACAGAGTGTTCGGGGAAGAAATTTGAGCATATTTTTTGGGGGTTTAGGGTCAGATCGAAGTGGCGAGCTTGATTTTGTTCTCCATTTTAGATGATTGAAGTTGATTTTGTTTTGCATTTCTTAGTTTAAGATCGATCCACAAATTTGGCACTTCGCCTTGCAAAGACACTGTAAAAACATAAACCATACGAGAAAATTTAGACTTAGATCCCCACTGTAAATGATAAAATTAAACTTTTAGTCCTTCCACGCTATTGATGATGAATCAAAGCAGTAATAAGGGATAAAATGCATACTGTGCTTCATCTGGTCATAAATGTTTAATTTTAAAAATACTCTTACCTTGCTACAAGTATTTGAATCCGAATTACCACCTCCACTCATTGTCATTCACCTCAGCCTAGCAATGAACGAAACCCTAATCTGTTTGCAAAAACCTAACAATTGCAAATTTCTTCAAGCAATATGCACTTCTCCTTGAAAGATAATTGTGTTTGGATGGGCAAGTTGGATTGGGAGATGAACTCTTCGGCCCAAATGATCATATTCTTGGTGGATATGAACGTTGGATGAGGGGATATAGATTCTTGCCACGTGTCCATATCGATTCAAGGATAAAATGGGTATTCTGATAAGAGAATTCATAAATAACTCATATGACAAAAATGTGAGGGTATTTATATCAAAAAACACAGTGTGTTAGAGCGTGCACAAGAAAATAGACAAATAATAATTTCCATCCAAAAAGGGATTCAAATCAACTATTTCAAAAAAATGGGGACCAACTCCTAAAATTGTTAGTGGGGAGGGACTACAGGCCAAAATTTCTTTTAATTAATTGTTGTTTCCCACAGGCGACACTAAAAATGTGGTGACAATTTTCTGTTTAGACCTTGGCTGAATAGACATCTTCTTCGATAGTAGAGCACTTTCCTCGATTCGAACACTAGAAGATGCTTTTTGTAAGGCCTCGACTGAAAAGTCCTCTTCCTTGGTAGTATAATTTTTTATCGATCTGAGCATCAAAGGACGGGGGTGTACCTACGAGGATGCTCCGATGCCTAAGTCAGTAAGAATTCGATGGTTAACGAATAATATAGTAACGTAAATAAGGAATCATAACAGTATAAGGAGTTTATGCCGTAAAAGACCGATTTATCAGAGGAACTTCCTTGGATCAACAAACAATGTTGTTGATTGGATCATATATGACCATTAGGTGTGGATTTTGGTTACCAATTAAGTGTTCGATCTGGATAGATCTTGACTATTAAGCACTAGATTTGGATTGATCTGGTCTACTGGACGCAGATCTAGATTGATCTTCAGTATTGAGCACTGGATCTGAATTGATATGGTCTATTAGGTGTTTGATCTGGACTAATCTTAGTTGGTTACAATGTTAAATGGTTTCTTCATGGATAGATTTGGGTTTTGCCATATCTTGAAGATGGAAGAAAATCCCCTCAATCTGTCGTGTCCCCTTCTGCCTTATACTGGTGATTTATTTATATTAGAGGATAAGATGACCTTTACATATATTTTCTCTTGATTTTCTGTGCAATTAAGGATTCTTGACTTTAGGAGCTCAGCCAAGAGAGCACGGATCAACACAAAGCTCGGATCTGACCTACCTCAGTGTTTAGATCTGGCTTGATGACTTAATGTCCGAACTAGTATCTGACCTGGTGATTGACTTGGTGTCCAACCTAACCTAATATCCGACCTGATGTCCGACCTGGTGTCCTATCCTCGGACTGCCTCGGGTTTCTAATCGGGTTAGGACCTCAAAATCTAAGGTCCAAAGAAAGATCTTCCATTAAGGTTCTAGAAATCCTACGCATGATGGGCAATCCTTTAAGGAGGAGGCAAGAGTACCTTTGTATAACCCAGGCAATGTACGCAGGTACGGAGCTCCACTAACGACTTTAGCCATGTGGTAGCCTAGGAGTAGCTAGTTAGGCCAGGGCTCTTAAAAAATTATTATGCGCGAAGATTACATTCGTGGTGTATGGGGTGGCATACCTGCTTGATTCTGATGATTGTAGAGCATCTTCCGTACCCCATGATGTTGTCCTTATCGTGCTCCACTAGTCATGTAAAGGGGGCAGTTGTAATCCCAAGGGCGATCCCACCACGCCTTTGCATGCCGTGACCTCCAAATCAAAATCTCTAGGCGATTTCCCCTATTTACATTCCTTTGAAGTGGAGTCGATCATCTGACTCGGCGTCGCTAAATCTTCCCTTACGTAAACATAAATGGGTGGGATAGACCTCTAGATACCATCCAAGGGTGCCACATCAGGTGGAACGTTGCCTACGGTGATGCTTCGTCATTCATATCATAGCTTCATGGCTCGCGTGGCATATACATAGTGTTGAAAGATTGTAACTAGTACCGCATTGCGTTGTATCATAACCTAAGAGACACAATATTCAAATTGGTAGTATGGTTGTGAACATACATAACCTTTTACAGAAAACTTGGTAGTGTACGGGTTTGAATGTACACAACCTTTTGTAGTTTAAAATGTATGTTACACATACACAATCTTTCTAATTGAAAGTGTGTATTTGAACGGACACAACTCTTTGTACATATAGCTACCAATTAAAGTGTGTTAGATAACTACTAATTTTAGAAAAGTTATAACTCTTCAATTGGGAGCCATAGTATTCACGTGAAGTGTTATAACTCTTCAAGTTAGTACCCATTCATACTCTATAAATAGGGTACGTAATTTGTGAGGAGGATAATATACAACAATTGAAATCTCTCTCTCTTTCTTCCCCCTTGGTACATAGTCTTGTAGTGTGCTTCCTTATAATAAAATTCTAAGAGAATTTCTAGTTTTGCTAAACCACAAATTCTAGACTTTGTTGTATCTTGGAAGTGATTTGCGTAGAACCCATTAGCAACTCTATACGAGTGGGGGCAAATATCACTTTATGGAAAGCGATTAACGTGCCTCAAAGTCTTTGTATCAGATTCTTCAATATTAAAGATCTAACAATCTTAAAGTGATATTTCTCGATGAAGAAAATTTTTGAATCAATGGCTTACAAAGTGATGAATCAAGATGTCTGGAAGCTAGACAAGTTCGATGGAGCAAACTTTTCTCGCTGGAAGGATAAAATTCTTTTTCTTCTTACTGTTCTGAATTTAGTGTATGTTCTTGATCCTAATCTTTAACCACTACCTGAACCTAATGATAACGATACAGAGAGGATAATATCAGATAGAAGAAAGCGTCAAGAAGATGAACTAATTTGCAGGGGACCTATTCTGAATACATTATCGGACTGACTATATGATCTTTTCACTCCAATTATATCGCCAAGAGAAAATTGGAATGCGTTGGAACACAAGTATGTAACTGAGAAAAGCGGTACAGATAAGTTTCTTCTATTTAAATTTTTTGAATTTATTATGGTTGAAGGAAAATCCATCATGGACCAAATTCATGAGTTATTGGTCTTAGTTTCAAAGCTCCGTGAACTTAAAATAATTGTTCCTGAATTGTTACAAGTGGGGGCTATTATTGCTAAATTACCCCCATCTTGGAACAATTACAGGAAGAAACTTTTACATATGTCAAAAGAAATTAGTTTAGGGGTTATACAAAAGCATATACAGAATGAAGAGGAAACTCGAAATCGAGATAAGATGTTTTCCTCTAAATCACAAGATACCTCCAAAGTTCACAATGTTGAAGAGAGCAAGTTTAAGAAGAACTTCAAAATTAATAATAAAGGGAAGTTCAAGAAGAACAAATAGACCAACCCCAACAACAAACATAAAAGTGGACCTTGTTTTAATTGTGGAAAAAAGGGACATTTTATTCGTGATTGCAGGTACAAGAAAAATAGTGATCAGAAAAATGTCAATGCCGATAAAACAAATAATGCAAACTTAATGGAAGAAAATGTCACCAATTTGGTTGCAATGGTGTCATTAATGCAAACTGGCATGATCACTGAGTTGCATATGGCAACAACAATAAAATCCTCTGACTGGTGGCTCGATTCTGGTGCTACAATTCATGTGTGTAATGACAAAGCACAATTCAAAACATATGAATATGCAGTAGATGGTCAAGAGGTGTTGATGGGTAATCACAACTCCGCCAAAGTTTTGGGAAAAGGGACAGTTGAACTTCAGTTTACTTCTGGGAAGAAACTCACTTTGACAAATATACTTCATGTTCCAGATATTCGAAAGAATCTTGTATCTGCAAATTTGTTATATAAAAGCAACATTAAGGTCGTGCTTGAATCTGATAAGTTGATTCTGACAAAGAATGGTGTATTTGTTGGGAAAGGGTACTCATGTGATGGAATGTTTAAACTGAGTATTAATATTAATGAAATAATTTCTTCTGTTTATATTGTTGAGTCTTCTTCTATTTGGCATAGTCATTTAGCACATTTAAATTTTAGATCTTTAAAATATATGTCTAAGCATAATTTAATTTCTTGCCAAGATATTATACATGATAAATGTGAAATATGCGCTCAAGCCAAAATTACAAAGAAACCTTTTCCAAAGGCTGAAAGGAACACACAATTATTAGAATTAATTCATTCTGATATTTGTGAATATAATGGAGTGTTAACTAGAGGAGGAAAGAAATATTTCATCACCTTTATCGATGATAGTTCTAAATATACATATGTATATCTAATGAAAACTAAAGATGAAGCCTTTGACTTTTTTAAACGTTACAAGGCCGAAGTAGAAAATCAAAAGGATAAGAAAATCAAAATTCCTCATAGTGATAGAGGTGGTGAGTATTTTTCTGGTTATTTTGATTTATTCTGTGAGGAGTATGAAATTATACATCAAAAATCTGCACCTTACACTTCTCAACAGAATGGTTTGGCAGAAAGAAAAAATTGGACACTTACTAATATGATTAACTCTATGATGATAAATGCCAAGTTACCAAATAATCTTTGGGGTGAAGCACTTCTTACTGCTTGTCATTTGCATAATCGAATTCCATCAAAGAAAATGCAAGTTTCACCATATGAAATTTGGAAAGGGAGAATACCAAATTTAACATATCTTAGAGTGTGGAGGTGTTTGGCTTTTTATAGGCCACATGATCCTAAAAGATCTAAATTGGGTCCTAAAGGGATCAAAAGCGTTTTTGTAGGATATGCAGAAAATTCTAAAGCATATAGACAACTTAATTTAGACTCTAATACAATAATTGAGTCTAGGGACATTGAATTTTTTGAAAATAAATTCTGTTATAACTCTGAATTAGAATTTGTACCTTTAACTCAAAATAATTCAAATGTTAGTTCTTTCTCAGATAACAAGAGAAAAGAACCTGAAACTCCTAATGAACCTAGAAGGAGTCAACATGCTAGAAAAGAAAAGACTCTAGATTATGATTTTATCTCTTCACAAGCAATTATGTTTTTAGTGGAAGGAGATAGAAATTAAGTTCTGAATAAAATACCCATCATACTTAACATAGAGGAAGATCCTAAAAGTCTAAGTGAAGCTATGGCTTCAAGAGATTCAGCCTTTTGGAAAGAGGCTGTGAATGATGAGATGGACTCATTACTATCAAATCAAACATGGACTTTAGTAGATTTACCACCAGGATCTAAAGCAGTAAGTTGCAAATGAGTATTTCGAAGAAAGTATAATACTGATGGGTCTATTCAAACATTTAAAGCAAGGCTAGTAGCCAAAGGCTTTACACAGAAAAAAAGAATAGACTACTTTGATACATATGCACCAGTGGCTAGAATCACATCCATTAGAATATTATTTGCTTTGACTTCCATTTATAAATTGCATGTCAACCAAATGGATGTGAAAACTGCATTTTTAAATGGTGACTTAGATGAAGAAGTGTATATGGAACAACCAGAAGGATTTGTTCTTTCCGGAAATAAAAATAAAGTGTGTAAAGTAGTCAAGTCTCTCTATGGCTTAAAGCAAGCACCAAAACAATGGCATGAAAAATTTGACTCTATAATTTTGTCAAATGGGTTTAAACATAATAATGCAGATAAGTGCATTTATTCAAAATTTATGGTTGACTATGGTGTTATTATATGTTTATATTTGATGACTTACTAATTTTTAGTACTAACATGAAAGGGATATTAGAAACTAAGAAGTATCTAAGTTCAAAATTCAAAATGAAAGACTTAAATGAAGTAGATACTATCTTAGGAATTAAGGTGAGAAAGCATAGTGGGGGTTATGCATTATCACAGTCACATTACATAGAAAAAATGCTTAAAAAGTTTAAGCATTTAAATATAAAGGAAACAGCTACCCCTTATGACCCAAATATGATAATATTACAGAATTCTGGTAGATCAGTTGCACGGCCTGAGTATGCTAGGGCAATAGGAAGTTTAATGTATGCAATGCATGCCACAAGTCAGATATTGCATTTGTTGTATGCAAACTTTCAAGGTATGCTAGTAATCCTAGTATAATTCATTGGAAAACAATTGGTAGAATTTTTGGTTATCTTAAAAGAACCATTTATTTGGGTTTATTTCACTCTGAATTTCCAGCAGTGTTAGAGGGATATTCAGATGCAAGTTGGATTACAGGTTCTAAAGATAGTAAATCTACATCTGGGTGGATTTTTACTATTGCAGGAGGAGCAGTTTCTTGGGCTTCTAAGAAACAAACTTGTATAACACACTCCACTATGGAATCAGAGTTTATAGCTTTGGCAGCAGCAGGCAAAGAAGCAGAATGGTTAAAAAATTTGTTATTTGAGATAGAGTTATGGCCACAACCAATACCATCTATTTCTTTGTACTGTGATAGTGAAGCTACTTTGTCTAGAGCTTATAGTAAAGTTTGCAATGGAAAATCTAGACATGTTAGTTTGAGACATGACTATATCAGACAATTAATAACAGATGGAGTTATTAATATAGTATATGTAAAGTCAAGCAATAATTTGGCAGATCCGCTTGCTAAAGGACTATCAAGAGATATAGTCAAGAATACATCTAGTGGAATGGGGCTGAAACCCTTTCATCAAATTCATCAGTAATGGTAACCCAACTTTGACAAGAACATCACTAATTCAAAGTTTAATGGGTAATAACAAGTTACATATATATGATTGTTTAAGCACTGAATTAATTATATAACCCATTCCAAGATGATCAGTGCAAAAATGCTACGTAATAAGGATGAGTTCTAAACTCTTAATGAGGTTTATATTAGTTATGATGTCTACAGTAGCATGGACATAAAATAAATCCTCACCTATATAAACATAAGAAGTGGTGCCGCTTCTACCAAGAGTTCGGGTTTTCTCTTGTAAATGTTCATGAAACCAGGATGGAGCACAAAGCCATAATAGTGCAAATGAGTTCAGAATTTTATAAGGAAGGAACTATGATATAATTATGTGTGTGGTTTTTCCTGTTTTAGCAAAAGAAGACTTGGTTTAAGCTAAGGCCACCTAAATCTTTGTTAAAATTTTGATTTACTTACACTAATTGAAGGTTTAAATCGAAAGATACCTTCTTGTATGCATAAGGATATAATTATGACTATGAGAGTTACAATCTAGTGGGGGATTGTTGAAAGATTGTAACTAGTACCACATTGCGTTGTATCATAACCCAAGAGACACAATATTCAGATTGGTAGTATGGTTATGAACATACACAACCTTTAACAGTAAACTTGGTAGTGTACGGTTGTGAATGTACACAACCTTTTGTAGTTTAAAATGTATGTTACACATACACAATCTTTCTAATTGAAAGTGTGTATTTGAAAGGACACAACTCTTTGTACATATAGCTACCAATTAAAGTGTGTTAGATAACTACTAATTTTAGAAAAGTTACAACTCTTCAATTGGGAGCCATAGTATTCATGTGAAGTGTTATAACTCTTCATTTTAGTACCCATTCATACTCTATAAATATGGTACGCAATTTGTGAGGAGGATAATATACAACAATTAAAATCTCTCTCTCTCTTCCCCCTTGGTACATAGTCTTGTAGCGTGCCTCCTTATAATAAAATTCTAAGAGAATTTCTAGTTTTGCTAAACGACAAATTCTAGACTTTGTTGTATCTTGGAAGTGATTTGTTTAGAACCCATTAGCAACTCTATACGAGTGGGCGCAAATATCACTTTAAGGAAAGCGATTAACGTGCCTCAAAGTCTTTGTTTCAGATTCTTCAATATTAAAGATCTAACACATAGACCTGCCCAGAGTCATGTACATAAAGATGCTAACAAACTTAATATGGTATTAGAACAGGTCCACACGTGATAGGTCCAAAGGTCACGCGTGCTCCACATCAGCTAATAGAGTTTCACATGTTATGCTCAAAATAACATAACACGTGATGGGATGCATTGAGAATAGTCTCACATGAAAAATAAGATGAAAGCCTTGCAACTAAATATATAAAGATCCTGGGCCATTCCACAAACTTAATATATCAAAGCGGGCCTATTAGATTTTGTAGGCATCTAACTCAAAAGCAATTAGCTATGAAGGGAGTAGCCTAGGATCTTTATTATATATTGAGTTGCAAGGCTTTCATATTCTTTCTCATGTGAGATTATTCTCAACGGAGGATAAGAGTGGGAAAGAGTATAATCGCATGAAATTTATTCTTGTTCTTTTTGTGGTTGGGGTCTTAAACCCTACTCATCTTTCAAAAAAAAAGAGAAGAAAAAAAAATTAAACGATTAACTTGAAAATTTTACAAAAATGATCTATATATGCAAGTCGTATTTATTGAAAAAATGTATCGTGAGGGAAAGAAAAAGAATATTTAAGGTTTTAGGATAAAACTAGATGAGGAAGATCGGAGAGTACTTTAAGACATGTTAGATACAAACTCAAAGGCTTCAAAAGGGTATAAACGTATGAAAAAATTCTTCATATAATTAGTTGTTAGGAATAATCCCTTAATTCATCTTCATGTGATTGTACAAATATGTTTCAAAATATTTCAATAAATTTTTTGTGGATGTCTTAGGTTTATGGGTATGCAAGTTGGTTCTAATTCTATTATTGGACATTTGGACTAATCAAAATTGGAAAAAAATGTGACGAGCGCGAAGCCAAAATTAGAACGAAAATAGGAGCGGGAGTGCTGGAACATTCAATTAAATAATATCTTTAGTTGCTAAATGCCTTACACGCGGGATCCTTGAAGCAAGGTTTCGAAACGGAAGTGCAAAGTTTCAGAAGGTGGAGCGTTACCCGTATACCATGACTATAGTTACTAAGGAAGATACCAATGTTTTCAAATCCAGACTGGACTCACCGGTTGAACAAAAACAGAAATTTTTAAATATTGATGGAAATTAAAGTTATTCATGTAAAACTGTTTTTCACTTGATACACTAAATCGAACAGTAATATATAACTAGTCTCGTGTGGCACGTTCAATGAACGTGCACTTTTTTAAAAATATTAGTTTTAATTTTATAAGTTTTTAGAATTTTTTTAAGTGTTTTCTTTCTTTCTTTTTAAGTATTTTATTTTTTAGAAACTTTTTTATTTAGTAGAAATTTTTTTTTATTTAGTGTTGGAAATATATATATATTTTTTATATATTGGGCCAGGTGCTTATAATGTAGATTTTCTTAATCCACACCTAAGAGGTAAGAGTTATGTTAACCCAAGGTTTCATCTTTATAATATACTTACAGATTACTGGGTCAACAATTCGAACAATTTAAAAGAGTTGTGGATGTCCCTTTGGTTCGTGATCTAAAAACTTCTTTTCAAAATCTAATTTACACTTAAACTAAACTATATCTTGTATCATATCCAAAATTACATTTTGACTTTACTATAAAATCCTATATGATTTTATTGGAAACACATAAAACAATATTTTTTTGTTTTACAAAATCCTACAAGACTTTATTGTAAATCTTAAAACAGTTTTGAATGTAGTACAAGATGCATATTATTATAGGCGTAAATTAGTTTTTGAAAACAAAATTTTGAATCACGAACCAAACAGGCCCTTAATTTCCAGAATTCAATTCCAAAGAATTTTATTATCAATTCCTACTATTTCTTTTTTCTTTTTTCTCTTTGTGTTATTTTATAATTTATATAACCAAATCGTGCCTAGTTAAAACCCCACATATCTGACTTTACATGGGTGGTGTTATGCTCTATGTCAAGAATCAAGATCACGTTGTATATTTGGTGGCAAGGTAAAAAGAAAAAGTCTAGCGGATCTAGCTTTTTAAATAATCATAAATTAATGCTACACCCTTCCACGCCAAAACCTGTGCATTTTTTAGGACCAACTTCCATTGATTTGGGCCGGAGATTCTTTGAAAGATTCCTTAAAAATCCATACGAGGAGTCCCGATCTTGTATTTCTCGGACTTTTTCTTGCTGTCCAACTTACCTACTTTTTTTTATTTTATTAGGGATAATGGCCAAAACATCCAATATATAACTTTTTTAATCCATTTAGTACACAACATTTTCAATAAAACTGAAATACCTTTTTTAAAACTTTTTGAATCCGTTTAGTCCTTTTTAAACTTTTTTAAATCTATTTAGTACATTCCTTCCTTTTTTAATATTCCTGTTTTACCCTTATTATATTTCTCAATCACATTTTTGTCTTTTTCAAACTTGTACAGCTGTATAAGAGAGAAATGTAGTTATCTTTTTCGTTTTAAACTTTAAAATGCTATATCTCTTCAACTAAAATTCAGATTTTGACAAAATTCATATATTTGGAAAGCACTTTTTGAGATCTTTGAAACTAGACCAGTCAAGAATGGTTTTTAAAAAAAAAAATTCACGAAATTTATTCATGCTAAAAGCGTTTTTGCATATAAGTTCATGCAAAAACGTTTTTGCATATGAGTTCATGCAAAAACGTTTTTGCATAGATCTACAAAAATATTTTTGCATATGCTAAATCATTATGTGAAATATTTTTGCATAGATCTATGCTAAATCATCTGTGAAACATGATTTTGCATAGTTCTTGCAAAAATATTTTTGCATGAATTTTATACAAAAACTTCATGCAAAAACGTTTTTGCATAGATCCATGCAAAAACGTTTTTGCATAGATCCATGTTGAATTTTTTCTTCTTCTATTTTCTATCTCTTTCTGTTCTTTTTCCTCTTCTTTCTCTTTCCTTTCTTTTCTCTCTCTCTCTCTCTCTCTCTCTCACGTCCCTCTCTTCTCTCTTTATCCTCTCTTTTCCTTCTTTTCTTTCTTTTCCCTTCCTCTTTTTTTTCTTAATCAGATCTTTCTCCATTCTCTCTTATTCTCTTCTCTCTATCTCCTATATTTTCCCTCTTCTCTATCCTGATCTCTTTCTCTCGATGTTGATGGTAGAAATTATATGTCTCTCTTTCTCTCTCATCATCATGAAGATCTTTTGTTGACTGGTGAGTGATCGATCAATCGAAGCAAAAGAAACAAGTGAAGATCGAAAGCAGCAAAGCTTATTAATGTAGAGAGAGAAATAGAGTTTCTTATTCGGTCAAATTTTAATTTCCATAAGTAATTAGTTAAAGGGCAGATCTGTCTAAATTTTGTTTTTGGACTAAATAGACTCATATAAAATTTGGTGGACTAAACAGATTGAATTAAAGTCATAATGAATGTATTGGACGATCTCCCTTTTTTTTTATGAGGGACTATTGTCAACAGGGTACAATGCAAGGGCGAAGATATATCACCAATGTGAGATGAATTCGAGCTCAAGTATGTTCTGTCAACAATAACAGATTTTACCAACTAATCCAACTGGCACTTGCTCTTATCGGTGATTCTTAACCGTTAGATTTAGGTACTTTTTGGTCAGATTAAATAGTCTTACAGTTAGCTTTTCTAAGCCATGAACTAAATACAGTAACTAAAAATTTAGATCGAAACTTGGTCAAAATTAAATAAAAATAACAAAAATAGTTTTTTAGAAATACGGCTAAGGTCATGTTTGGATTGCAGGAATGGAATCACATATTTGGAAATGTGATTTATAGGGAGGGAGAATCACAAATCCACCTTCCCCATGGTTTTGCTATTCCCCATTTATGCCAATTTTAGTATTTGTTTTTTGAAAATTACTTTCCTAAAAATAGGATTCTAAATTTAAAAAAGCCAATTAAATACTGGAATGGAATCACATTAATTTTTGAAAATGCGATTCTATTCCCGTCATCCAAACATAGCCTAAGAGTTTACTTTAAAAGACAACGTAATTTCACTTTCTTTGTTGAGAGCATAAACTTGGAATAAAATTCACATTTAAAAGAAAAATAATGGTTTAATTTAATCATTTTGATTTCAAACGCCATTTGATCACGATCAATGGAGTTAAAAGACGATCTTAAAAATTAATTTGAAAATAAAATACAGATTTGATCATGTCTAATAATTTAGACCGCACTAACGGGGCATCGGTTGGGGATGTTTGAAATTTAGACATCCTTAAGCCCAAATTGAGCCATCCCTCTCATATTGTGCTTCTTAGGGAATTTCCCCTCTCCAGAAACAACTAAACCTCAGCAACCCCCATCACCATCGCCACAACCACCACTTCACTACCGCCATGACCTCTACCACCACGCGAACAACACCACCTCCACTACCACGCCACCACCACAACATCACCACTACCACTACCACCACCACCACTACCACCACCACCACCACCACTGCCCTTAACTAGGCGATCCCTCCATTCGAGCTGGGAGCTCCTTTTGACAGCGGTAATATATATCTATCTATCTTATCTTATTATATAAGATGACTTCAAATAAGCCGCCTCTTTTGTCCATATTTCATGTCATGCTTTTCAAAAATACTTTTTATGTCCTTTAGTTTATAAACTTATCTCAATTTTACACTTTACTTACACTTGTTCTAAGATGAAATGATGATCTTATCATAATGTGGGTCCTATGAGTCACTCGAGGGGATTGGACACAGCTCCCCTGCGGCTTAATTAAGCCATAATGGTTGTCCATTTTCTTTCCTTTTTTTTTTTTCTCTTTCTTTCACCTAACTCTTGCAAATTCCACTCCACCAATTCTTTATATTTTATACTATAAGAGGCTTCAAAATAAGTTGCCTCTTTTTGTACTCCATGTTTTAAGTCACACTTTTCAAAAATATCCATTATGTCTTTTAGTTTATAAATTTACCTCAGTTTTACACTCCACTTACACCTGTTCGATCTAGGGTCCACTCAGATATGATCCAAGGCTAATTTTTTATGTGGATGATCTTATCATCATGTGGCGGGTCCCCATGAGTCGCTTCAGGGGCTTAGACACAGCTCCCCTGCGACTTAATTTAGCCGTAATTTGTGTCCATCAGTCCGTTTCTTATTCTTTTGTTTTGTTTTTTTTCTTTTTCTTTCACCCACTCTTGCAAATTCTACCCCACCAGTTCTTTATATTTTTTGTATGTCTTATTCCTACACTCCGTGGATATCACATAATGTGGCAATGATCCCCACCTAATGTAGATATCACATAACATTATCAAAAAGGTATAAGTGCAGTGTAAATTATGGAAAAAAATTAAAGAATTTAAATGGGGTTAACCAAATCACACGCGCGTAGCGCATGGGAGTGGGCCAGATATTTTAGCCCATTATTTTACTAATTTAGCACACTATGGAACGACTTCTCAATTTCGTTGACCTGACAACACAATAAAAGAAACTGGTTTATTGAATCCACCGTCATTTTGTGAAATTTGGAGTTGGGTGGGCAAATTGTTTACCCAGAATATATATGAGAAACTCTATATGTATTTATTGGTATATATTTACTAGGGATAATAGCCAAAACACTCAATATATAACGTTTATAATCCATTTAGTACACAAGATTTTTAATAAGACTGAAATACCTTTTTTAAAACTTTTTGAATCTGTTTAGTCCTTTTTAAACTTTTCCAAATCTATTTAGTCCATTCCTTCCTTTTTAATGTTCCTGTTATACCCTTATTATATTTATCAATTACCTTTTTATCTTTGTCAAACGTGTACAG
>MVGT01001144.1:148369-169523 GCA_002174775.1 Macleaya cordata
CGTTTTTGCATCAGTTCTCATGCAAAAATAATTTTGCATAGTTCATGCAAAAACGTTTTTGCATCAGTTCTCATGCAAAAATATTTTTGCATCAGTTCATGCAAAAACGTTTTTGCATCAGTTCTCATGCAAAAACGTTTTTGCATCTGTTCCTGCAAAAATAGTTTTGCATAGTTCATGCAAAAACGTTTTTGCATATGCTGAATTATTATGTGAAATATTTTTGCATAGATCTATTGGATTCGAGCCAACTATAAGGGATTTATCGCAAGAGAGAGAGAAAGCGAGAGAGAGAGAAAGAGAGAGAAAGAGAGAAAAAAGGGTAAAGTGGGGTAGTACGTGGTGAAAGGGCAGATTTGTCTAAATTTTATTTTTGGACTAAATAGACTCATATAAAATTTGGTGGACTGAACAGACTGAAAAAAAATCATTTTGGACCTTTTGGCCGTTCCCCCTATTTACTATTCTTCAAATAAAAAAAGTACCATTTAGTCTCCTAAGTGTCCTACCTATTGTTCAAAATACTTTGCCTGCGTCCTCTTACACATTTTTTTTTTTTCATAAATATACAAACACATAATTAAATGTCCCACCTGGTAGAAATTCTAAGCTCCCCCCTTAGTCATAGGTGAGCTAAATTAGTACAAAAATGGTATGAAATATCCATCGCCTTTTAAATAAGACAGAAAAATTTATTTATCAAGCACGAAATAATGTGGTGTAGATCATGAAGACTATAATTAAGAGTGTTGTTATTGACACATAAGTTTTTTATTAGTTGTGGCCTACACTTAGGGGTATCCATAAATCTATCACTTTTATCCCACACTTTGACGGGGAATATCCCACTTCTAAACATTTAGTTTTCTTTTTAATAAAAAAAAAGCTACAAAATTAACCCTTCATTCTTCCCCTCTTTCCCTTTTTCCCTCTTTCTTTTTTTCTTCTAAAAAACCCTAGAGTAGAACCCACGACCCTTTCAGGCTGATCTCCAAATCAAACGCTTTTTTTTTTGTTTTGAGAGAATTCATCGAAGGAGAAGGGCGACGGCTAGGTCGAAGCGACTGAATCCACCCCCTCCACCACCGTCCGACGAAGAATAAATTTCTCAAGTACAAAAACATGAGAAAATTCACTAGCACGCGTTTAGACTCGTCCATGGATGAAGGAGCATAAATGGGAGGTTTCGGCCACAGGTGGAGGAGACTCAACACTAACTCTCGTCCGTGGATGAGAGAGTCTTATAGGTAGGTCAAAAATATAGAATAAGTTTCTCAGGTACAAAAATAGGAGAAAATTCACTAGCACACGCTTAGACTCGTCCGTGGATGAAGGAGCCTAAATAGGAGGTCTCGGCCACGGGTGAAGGAGACTCTATGCGAAGGCTCGCCCGTGGATGAGGGAGTCATTAGTGTTGGACTCGGCCTCGAGCGGGTGAGTCTTTGCATTACGACTCGTCCCCTGCGTGGCTGAGTCCTGTTCGTGTGCCCTAAATTTCAATCTCGTTTTTTGACAAAATAACAATAAAAATTTTAAAAAATTGTGACAATACCTTCGAATGATGTGATTGAGAATTATTTACGAAATTTGAAGAACCAACCGTCTCATCAATTGAGTTTTTTTTTACAGATATCACTCTTTAATAGAGTTTTACTAGAAATAGAATCATCCTCCATAAAAAACTGTGTGAAATAAACCCTATTTCATAGGAATTTAATGCTCAGATGCTTGAGGCTGAATCAACAACGAAAAATTCGTTGATGATGGAACGAATAATTCGTTCATGAAGGAACGAATAAATCCGTTGAAGATGGAGTCGATTTTTCCACTTTCACTCTTTAATCTAATCCATTAAGTCCTAATAATAAATTCTTTTTTAATTATTAATTGGTTGAAAAATAGTTTAAAAAAATAAAAAAAGAAGGCCACCCCGAATAAAAAATATTTTTATATAAAATTGATTAAAATTAAACAAACTTAGGCCACAACCTATAAAAAAACTGAAGTGCGAATAACAACACTCATAATTAAAGGCCAAAGATAAACGAGGTACACAATTTTTAACTGAATTACTGCACAATGTTTACTTGAAATAGATAATCCAGATTTTATAAAATGGTTAGTTAATCATATAGAAAACCATTTTTTAATTGTATTGTCGGTCGGCTTTAGTTAAAGGATCGAGGCGGCCGTCTCGAACCGACAATACAAATTTAGTAAATTTAATAAAAAGTTAGCCATAATTAAACATGCATGGAGGTTGGTAGTTATGAAACTTCTTGGAGTACAGAATCTAGCTATACTCAACCGAACATAAAATAACTAATAAAGTCGTTATTGGTAACTTTCTGTGTCTACTGTCTGAAAGCAATAACCGAATATGCGAATTAAAGAATTTTCATTTACTGACCCCCCTAGAACACGCTTGGTATATGCTCTCAAAGAATATTCCATATTTTAAGCAATTAAAACTAGTATAAATTTAAAACCCTTAGCTAATAACTTCTTCTCATCATAATCATCTGATCTTACTTATAATAATTTTACCTAATTTGGTTTTGGTTTGATGATTATTTTTTGAGCCCTACTGAACTGAAAAGCTATATATTTTAGAAATAATGAAATATGAAAAGAAATTGAAGCAACAAATTAAGGAGACCTTACCAGAATGGCGAGACAAGTTCATATGTTACAAGGACTTGAAGAAACTGCTTCGGCTTATTTCTTCTTCTTCTTCTTCTTCTTCTTCTTCATTGGTGTTAGACGGAGAGCCGAAGAAGGTCGAAGCTGATTTCATCTACGTTTTAAATGAAGAGATTGACAAGTTCAATTGGTTCTTCACTGAGCAAGAAGAAGACTTCATTATCCGTCATGAAGTAAGTGCTTAATTTAATTCTTTAGTAAGTTTTTGGGTTGTGATACGCCTAATTAAGTTTTGACAAAATATTTTGACCCTTGATTTCAATCATGTGAGCTGAGGGGTGACGTGGAAATAGAAGGATTCATTTTTCAACAGGTTGTAATTTACAACCATCAAAAGGTTTTGTGCGGCACAACTAGTATATATATCTTGACCCTTATTTTGTATGGTTTTTATTTGATGGTATTGTGGTAAAACTTGATAAATTTTTTCTATATATGTTCTATAAAATAGGACCTATGGGTCCAATATTTTAGAATTTTATATAAAATACGACCTAAATCCGAATGTATATAGTTTGACACGAAGAAGTTCAAACTTATTTTTAATTTCATTAATAGTCTATTTGGACAAGGGATTTTGGGGGTGGGATTTTGTGGGACCAGGGATTTGGTGGAAAAATTATGTTATATTTTTCCTTAAAATCCCTGGTCCCTACAAAATCCCTCCTTAAAATCCCTTGTCCAAACAGACTATAACATATTTCACATTAAATTTTCAGCACTTATGGGCTGGTCTGATTGAAAATTAGGTTAGGTTCAAAACTCAGTTCTTTGGTCGAATTCATGAATGGGCCTACTTATTGATCGGTTTAATTCGAACAACTCACTTCTTTGATAAATTTGTACGTATAATCTGTTGTATCCTTTTTAGCTTCCTATCAATAGCTTTGAGAAGTATATATTAAACAATAAGAAGAAAAAAAAAAAAAAATTTGGTTGCAGAGATTGGAACAGAGGATTCAGAGGATGATTGCTACATTGGGACCAAATGGGAGCCATCCTTGGGAAACAGGTTATAAAGAAGAAATGAGAAGAATCAGAAACGATATCGTTAATTTGCACGGGGAAATGGTGCTCTTGGTGAATTATAGTAACATCAATTACACAGGTTAGAGTGAGATTAATGAAGTTAATACTTCATGTATTTATTTTGAATTAAGATTCAGTTGTGTTGTTTCTTCTATTTTTTAGACTTGATCAAATATGGAATCTGAAAAATATTTTTCAATCTCTAGGCTGTTTATTTTTCTTAAAAATTGATCGAGCACTTAATTTCAGTTTTCTACATATTGAACGTGGGTTTCGCTGGCAGATTACAATCTGGACTCATCAGCTAGGTCTGTGCTATAATCCCAACACTAAAAGAAAAAGGGGGTTTTTAAAAGCTAAAGACCAGAGGTTTTCAAACCTAAAAACTGTGGTTCATAGTCCTATGGCTGTATATCCAACATAGGCTGTGGTTCAAAAGTACAATGAAATACGAAGGTTTTGTAAAATTTTGGTGATAGCCTTGATTAAAACTATATATTCTAAAAAACTGTGGTTAAAAATCTAACCTGCAACAAAAATCTTATCACCAAACATATGATGCATATCTTTGTCTAACTCCTACCTATTATCCAATAAACTTTCATAACAATAATCCGATTCAATTTTGGAAACTGAAGAAATAATTAAGAACTTAATTGGGTGTTGCAGGCCTAGTAAAAATCTTGAAGAAGTACGACAAGCAAACCGGAGGTTTCTTACGTCTCTCATTCATTCAAAAGGTGTTGCAACAACCCTTCTTTAAGACTAATAATGTCTCGAAGCTTGTTAAAGAATGTGAGAACACCATAGAAGCAGTTTTCCTGATGCTGAAGGAGGATAAAAGAAGAACAGAAAACGATACTACAACTGCAGTTGGACAGAGTATTTTCAGGAATACAATTGCTGCACTGGTGACCATAAAAGAGATGAGGATAAGCTCTACTTACAGTCAATTTTCACTTCATCCTCTCAACTCGGAAGACTCTGAAATGATTTAATCTCTCCAAAATAAGTCTGCCATTTTACTATTCTCTAATCCAAAAGAGATGCCAAAGTATCGTTTCTTCGATGAATAGCCTTTAGTTCGTATGTATATGCTCTAATTCAACTTTTAGGTACATAAGTTGATTGAAGGACTGATTAAAGTATACAAGTTTACAAAACAAAATCTTTAAATTTTTAAAGATATGTAGCTAAATGTTACTATAATTCTAAAGTTGTTAAATCGATGTTCCTGATGGTAATTCTGTATAATGTCTTACTTTTTATTTGAATTATATAGAATCACTTTGACTTTAATTAAATTACACATAACGAGGATGCATGGTTCTTAACTATTATTAGAAACCTTATAAACACAATACTGGAGTATTAAGTTTGATAAAGATCTTAATGATGACTTTCCTACTCTTTTATCGAATCGAACATATATATAATTGGTGGAGACTGGAGATACAACCCATAAATCATTACATTAGATCTTCGTGGAATGATCAAAATAGAACCATTATGATTTATAACAAATAATGTGGAATAAGCATTACATTAGAAATTTTTCCTATATCTATAATAACGCAACCATACTCGAGTGATGGAGGAAACTGTAGTGCAAAGATCCCAAATTCTATGCAACTTTGCACTCTCCCAGGAACAATATTAAATCTAACAATATAAATAAACAAAGTAGAAACTAAACAAATAAGAACACAAGCAAGAATACAAGAGACTTACGTGGTTCGGCGAGGTGCCTACGTCCACGGGGCAGGAACGATTCAACTTCTTATTCAATAAGATCAGAGTACAATAGTTTTAGCACCACAAGAGCTCTCTCACAAAACCTAGGGTTTCTCACAACTCTCTGATGCAAAAACTACTTCGGGAAGCCCTATTTATAGATTCATAAGGGTTCCCACGAATTAGAAAGAGTTATACTTCGATTGGGACACAAAATAGAAATTTTCGCAACTCCACCGCAAGAAGGTATCGATACCCCTTTTATGGGTATTGATACTACGGGTCCCTGAAGTGGCCTTTCCAGTGGGTATCGATACCCACTTATGTGAGTATCGATACGCACGTCACCTGTTTTCAACGATGATGAATTCCCAGCAGGTATCGATACCACCATTTGTGGGTATCGATACCCACTTCAACTGATGGAAAACGAGCCATAGTCCAACAATCTCCACCTTGGCGAGATTTCACGATCACCATCATCTTCAAGTAACTCTTCCAACAAATACCTCCGATCATGCTCCACCTTGACACGAATTCCATCCATGTCTTCAACTTATCGATCCTACCCTCAAATTGCGCTTCAACAAATGCAAATAGCACCAATGACCTTTCGGTGCTTCAATCCTCCACGAGGCTCCAAAGTGCACTTTAAAAGTGCCAATCACCCGAAGGTGCTTCAAACTTTAACAATGTTAACCAAACTTAGGCAATGCCTGAATTTGTCTCTAGTTACTACCTTGGTCAATATATCAGCGAGATTATCAGCTGTCCCAATTTTTACCAACTTGACGTCACCGTCTTCAACTACCTCCCTCACAAAATGGAAACGCACATTGATGTGCTTCGTTAGTGAGTGATGAACTTCGTTCTTCGCAAGATGGATTCCACTTTGACTGTCGCAATGGACATCTACTGATGGCTGGTATGAGCCTAGCTCATCTACCAAACCTTGCATCCACATTGCCTCCTTGATCCCTTCAACTACAGCCATATATTCTACCTCCGTTGTTGACAAAGCTACAGTTGACTGTAGGACAGACCTCCAGCTAACCGGTCCACCAGCAAGTGTAAATACATAACCTGTAGTAGATCAGAATTTATCCAAGTCACCTACATAATCAGAATCCACATAACCAATGACAAGCTGACCAATTGATTCATCTCGCTTGAACATCAAGCCAACATATACAGTACCCAAAATATACCGTAGAATCCACTTTACTGCCTGCCAGTGCTGCTTTCCTAGATCATGCATATATCTACTAACCATGCTGACAGCTTGTAAAATATCGGTTCTAGTGCATACCATTGCATACATTAGACTCCCAACTGCACTTGCATATGGTACCTGCTTCATGTACCTTCTCTCTACTTCCGAATATGGTGACATACTAGCCTTGAGCTTGAAGTGAGAAGCCAAAGGTGTTCCAACTAGTTTGGCCTTTCTATCTATTCCAAAACGTTGCAGGACCTTCTTCAAATACTACTTTTGTGAGAGACAAACAGTGCTTTTGGATCTGTCTCTCTGTATCTCCATTCCCAGAATTTTCCTTGCCTCTCCAAGATCTTTCATCTCGAATTCTTCACTCAACTGTGTTTTCAAATGTTGAATTTCTTCCTTATCCTTAGATGCGATGAGCATGTCATCAACATATAAGAGTAAGTAAATATAGGAACCATCCTGGAGTACTTTGAAATACACACACTGATCATATCTACTACGTGTATATCCCTTTGCCAACATAAACTTGTTAAATCGCCTGGACCATTATCTAGGAAACTGCTTCAAACCATATAGAGATTTTTGAAGTTTACATACCAAGTTTTCCTTACCAGCAACCTTGAAACCTTCAGGTTGACTCATATAGATTTCTTCCTCCAAATCACCATGCAAAAAGGCCATTTTCACGTCGAGTTGTACCAGCTCGAGATCAAATTGTGCAACAAATGCTAGTAATAATCTAATTGAAGCATGTTTAATAATTGGAGAAAATACCTCATTGTAGTCTATGCCTTCCCTCTGTGCGTAACCCTTAGCTACCAATCTAGCCTTGAACCTTATGCCATTAGTGCCTGGAGCTGCTTCTTTCTTCGTGTATACCCATTTGCACCCGATTGCTTTTCTGTTCTTAGGTAGTTGCACCAACTCCCAAGTGTTGTTCTTGTGAAGAGAATGAACCTCCTCACCCATAGAATTCTTCCACTCTTCAACTTCTGCACTTTGAATTGCCTGCTTATATGTGGAAGGAATGTCGTCATCTACAATCGGTAGTGCATATGCTACCACTTCAATGTATCGTTTCGGTTTCTGAATCTCCCTTCTTGGTCTTCTTGCTGCTATACTATTTGCTGGTTGAGGCACCTCTATAGGTGCCTCTTCATCTTCTTCAACTAATCCTCACTGTCTGATGCAACAATGGGATCTTGGTCTGTTTGGACAGACTTTGCAATATCAACTAGAATCTCTATAAACTCCACCTACTTTTGACATCTCTCTTTCTGATCTACCTTCTCTGAATTTGGCTTTGTCAACATTGCAGCCTCATCAAATGTCACATCTCTACTTACTACCATCTTCTTTGATTCAGGACACCATAGTTTGTATCCCTTCACACCTCTTTTGAACCCTAGAAAGATTGCTTTCTTCGCTCTAGGATCCAACTTATTTTCCTTCACATGATAATAAGCAGAACAACCAAAAATACGTAAGTTATCATAATCAGAAACAGGTTTATCAGTCCATACTTCCATTGGAGTTCGTCCTTCATTTGCTTTTTTAGGTAGACGGTTCACCAAATAGCTTGCATACATTATTGCATCAGCCCAAAATTCTTTGCCCAAACCTGAGTTGGACAACATACATCATACATTCTCCAGTAGGGTACGATTCGTACGTTCTGCTATTCCATTCTGCTGTGGAGTCTCTTTCACTATAAATTGATGTTCTATACCATCATCAACACATATTTGCAGGAACAGATCAAACTTGTACTCACCACCATTGTCTGATCGAAGCGCTTTCAATTTCCTACCTGTTTTTGTCTCCATCTTCTTCTTCCACTGTAGAAATATTTCCATGACTTCGTCCTTGTGCTTCATAGTGTACACCCATACTCTCCTACTAAAGTCATCAACAAAAGAGACAAAATAGTGTTGTCCTCCCAACGATGCCTTCTTGGAAGGTCCCCAAACATCTGTGTGAACATAATCCAGGATGCCTTCGGTGATGTGCTTTGCAGTGCTAAACTTCTTCCTAGTTTGCTTTCCTTCACACAGTCTTCACAAAATCCCAGTTTACTAGATTTTGTTCCCTTTAGTAACCCTTGCTTTATCAACAACTGCAAGGACTTCTCTCTAGCGTGTCCTAACCTCATATGCCATAACCTTGTAGTGTCATCTACAACACTATCGGAAACTGCTGCTCCACCTGTCACTGTACTCCCCTTTAGGAAATACAGATTCCTCTGTTTCTCTCCCTTAATTACTACTACTGCATTGGATAATACTTTCAAAACTCTCACTACACCAGAATCGCCATTTTTTAACGGTCATAACCGTTACTAATAATTTTTGTAACGTTTATAAATGTTAAAAATATGGCGTTATAAATAATGGATGGTTTGTAACGTTTATAATCGTGACACAATTTTAATTTTGTAACGAATATAAACGTGATTAATTGATAATTCTAACTTTTTTTTTTCAAAATAAACCTTTCATTAAAGTTTGTAACGTTTATAACCATTACAAATAATTTATAACTCACGCTTATAAGCGTTATAAATCTGTAATCAAGTGTTATAAATTTGACACATTTGTCACGATTATAACCGTGACAAATTCGTTGCTAATAAAAAAATTCTATTTTCTTGGCTTATATTTGAATGACCTGTACCTGCAATTAAAGCCCCCACTATCTCCAACATATAATGCACCATAACCAGATAATAAATTACATCAAGAAGACAAAATTTGTATGACCAACGGATCATAATTGTTTCATAATGTTCAGTCACATTGTATCATTCTTTGAATTATAAACCAAATTACATCATGAAAACAAAATTTAAACCAAAATGACAAATCGTCCTGAATGTTCCTCCTTGAAATTCATTATGAGAAAACTTTCTGCTCAAGCCTTTTCTGCTAATTCTTTCACCTGAAGTGTGGAAACAAAAACCACAACTTCATTAATAATCAGTGGGGACAACGGACACACATTAGACCTGAAGTGTGGAAACAAAATTCTCGTTCTAGGAAACATAACAATAAACAACGGACACTCATTAGATAAATGAAATCAATATAATCCAGATTTATAAATTGAATAGAAGCCATTTGAAGATGAAGACAATTAATAGAAAAGTTGGATTTTTTTCATTTGGAACTACATTTGAACTATCACTTTGCATAATAAAACCAAAGACCAGAAGAATTTTTCTCAGTTAATAGCATAAAAACTGAGAATAAAAAAACATGTCAAAACCTAGTGAAATCTTATCAATATCATCATTAAAAAAATAGAACAAAAAAAAGGGTAATCAAACTTCACTCACCTTAAGTACATTAAGGACCCTTAAGGTAACCCACTTCTTCAAGGTTTATCCCTAAAAGAAAGAAAAACACAAGACCATAAAGAATTAAATAAACAACCTAAATATAAATCTCTCTTCCAACTTGATCTTAAGCTATTTTCACCATCAGAATTGAAATTTTAGTTTTAGTGTCGAAACCTCCAATAATAATTGGATTTAATAACATTACCTTAGGTAGTTCTGTGTCTAAATTCTCAAAATCAAAACTAAAAAAGGGGTTTACTTTGTCACTTATGTATTCTGGTGTTTGAATTGATAAATTACCAAGTACGACTCTTGGATTGATTTCAATTATATATGCCATGATTTAGGAATCTCTAGTTATTTAAAGACTCCATAAATCTAATATAACTCATAAGTCTTCAAACTACAATGGAAATGATAGTTCTCTTTCTACTATAGAACTCTTTAAGTGTAGATTGAAAGGAACAAATAATAAGAACTCAAAATTGACAATTTCAGAATAGCTATATTTCCCAAACATTAAAAACGACAACCCTATAGAACTCTTTAAGTGTAGATTAAAAGGAACAAATAATAAGAACTCAAAATTGGCAATTTCAAAATAGCTATATTTTCCAAACATTAAAAATGACAACTAGAATACTAAAAAGGAAACAAATAGTCTGTTTTGCATGGTTGTATCACTGTTATAAAAGTATAAGAGCTAGAATTCTAGGACTTACTGGAGACTTATCAAAGTTTCAATACAAATAGTTTGTTATGCACCTATTACTAATTGGAAATGTACTCATACCTCTCTGTCAAAGATGATTCAATTGTGTGGCCTCACAAAGACCCACACTTCGCTTTCAATTCATTGCAAGCATACTTATACACATCCCACACTCCACCAAGTGACAAGACACAAGTCTTATGTATGTACTACTAGTATGTTCTTCAATAATAAAAAAACACTAACTAGTAATTCTCGATCTTTATAGAAATAATATTATCCATACACAACCAAGGGTCACATCTATAAAAAAGAATGTTATTTGGAGTGACATTAATGATCGGAGAAATGAAGTCAAAATTCAAAAGGGTATTACCTTAAGATAAAACCCTAAAGAGAACAACAAAATGGTGGTGGTGTTGTCCATACAAGTTCCATAAAGTTCAAATGTTGAATAAGAGAAAATAAATAACCTTAGTAATTTTAAAACTGTGCAAACTACCTCCTTAGTCCATATTACTAAGTGCCAAGTTCAGCCACCTGTGACTAAAAATGAAACATTAACACTAAAGACTATACTTCTAGAGCAAGGAAACTCCTTTCTCTTTGGGTGTAGGCAAATATCAGGATACATGACGACATTTCCACAAAAAGTTTCACTTAATTAACCATGCTTGTTACACTTTTAAAAAATTCTATTTTCAGTTAGGCTAAACCATGATCAAATATACCTACAATCTCTCTTTTCAGTTAAGAATATTATGGCATATTCAAATCAAATTGGAAACTTTTGAACTCAAAACCTGCAACATTATATATAAAGCAGTCACTGCCCACTTTAAATAACCCAACAAACTAGATAGAGACATTAATAATAAAAAAACAAAACATAATACAATCAAAAAATCGAAACTCTAAGAGATAAAGAGCCTTACCAGCAGCTGATGATCACATAGTAGCAGGAGGCAGCAACAACGAGAGTGAAGAGAGAGCAAAAACAGAAACAAAAAGTAAACAAATGAAAATCTGCAACAAAACTCGAAAAAATTAGATTATCAGTCTCTTATTGATTACAGATTTGTACTTGAACTCAAGAACAAATGAACTTAGGACTTTTTTCTTAAATTACTTTTAAGGAAAATGAGAAAAGAAATGGAAGTTGGGGGAAGTAGATGAACATCTTAAACTGTGACAGAGTAATTAGAGAGAAAAAAGGGCTTCAAACCTTTAGAGACAAGGCAGCTTCTCCACCACTACCACCACCGGATCTTCCACCCCTAAGGTCTTAGAGATAAAACTAGTTTATAATGCAGAAGAACAAAAAAAAGTGAGCTATTTACTGAAATAAATAGAAATTCCAAAACTAAAACAAACACAAGATTAACAAACGAGAAAAGCATATAAAAAGATCCTATAAATTTTAGTGCTAAATCGGAGTTTGATCTTACAGCTTCATCAAAGCTCTCAGCTTCTCAATCCTTCTAACCACCAAATAACATTTTGCTGAGATAATCGAGTTAAAACCCCAATAAGTAATCGGAAAGGCCTAAGAAACCCTTAAGAACTAGGGCTAGGGCTGAAAGAGAAGAAGGAAAAAAGGGAGAAGAGAATAACAAACCAGGGCTAGGGCTTGGAAAAACTATTTCCTCCGATCTAACTCGGCAAAGCTGTCGACCTGAGTCTGAAGCAAAAAGTAACCTGCAACAGAACTATTAACCGATCAAAATAGAGATAGAGTAAAAGAGAGAACACTGCGTGAAATTTGAAGTTTTCCCTTTATATTTAAAGCTCTAAGTCTAGACTCTTAAGTCAAAAAGAGAAGAACACGAGAAATCACCACCAGTATCAGCGCCACCTCTGAAAAATCCCACAACTTTCCACCACCACCACAGGTTATTTCTCCACCTCCTCCATCACCACCAAATCGACAGAAAAAAAAGAGAGAGGGAACAAAGAAAGACAAATCGAGAGAGAAAGACAGAACAAAGAAAGACATACCGCGAGAGAAGATCAGAGAGAGATCGAGAGCTTTTTGATAGGAAAAATAGATCAAAACTTTAGAGCGGGAAAGAGAGTGGGAGCAAAATAATTTGGGGAAAATTTTGGGTAGTCGCAGAGGGAAAACGAAAAAAAAATTGGGGAAATAAGAATGAAATTTTAGTTTTGGTCAAACACCAAAATTACCCTTATCAAAGAGTGAAATGACTGAAAAATCCTTTCTTAATAACGTTTATAAACGTTACATTATTTATAATACATTGGGACATTTTAAAAATTGTCATTCTATTTAATTGTAACATATATTTAATACTTGTAACGCTTATATTCGTTGCAGTCCTTGTAACATTTATATCTGTTACAAACACAAAAAGTCAAATGTTACAAAATGTCAATTCTGGTGTAGTGTCTACCCTGCATAATGATTTTGAAACCCTTGGAATCCAACGCATCAAGTGTGATGAGATTCTTCTTCAAATTCGATATATACCGAACATTATTCAATTCACGAACTGTCCCATCATACATCTTCAATTGGATGGTTCCTATCCCTTCTGTCTTACAGGAACTGTTGTTTCTCATCAAGATTATTCCACCATCTACCTTTGTAAAACTGGAGAACCATTTCCTATTGGGACACATATGGTATGAACATCCTGAATCGAAAACCCACTCATCAGAATAACTAACAAGTGCAGATCCTGGTGCTGAAGCAGTAACTGAAACATCTGACTCTTCACCTCCACCATGTTCAGATTGTGCAATGTTTGCATCTGAAACCATCTTGCCCTTGCCCTTGTCTTTCAACTTTGGACAATCCTTCTTCCAATGTCCCTTCTGACGACAGAAGGAACATTCATCTATTGCTGGTCTTCCCTTAGATTTCCCTCTTGACTTGGAACGCGACTTATTAGAACCTTTATGGTTAGGCCATCCCCTCACAGTCAGTGCCTCTGAAGTCGATTCCCTATGTGCCAATCCATCCTTCCTTCTATACTCATAATTAATAAGAGCAGCAGCTGCCTCATCAAGAGTAGTTGTTATCTTTCCATTCATGAATGTATTGACAAAATTATCGTACGGCTCCAGGAGAGAAAATAACAAAAGTAAAGCCTTATCTTCTTCCTTAAATTCCTCATCTAAATTAACCAAATCAGTAATCATCTTATTAAACAAATTTAGATGGTCTAGTGTAGACATACCTGGTTGATAATTGAGGCGCCACAGTCATTTCTTCTGAAACATTCTATTCTCCAAGCTTTTCACAAGAAACTTCTCTTCTAATTTCATCCAGAGATCTGTTGCTAGAGTTTTATTCATGACATAAAACTTTATGTCCTTCGTAAGACACAATCTAATTGTGCCGTAAGTCAAACGGTTTAATTTCTTCCATTTTTTCTCTTCCATACCCGCCGGCTTCACTCCCAAAGTGATTTCTAAATCTTGTTGATTCAGAGCATCTCGAACTTCGCACTACCACATGCCAAAGTTGTTCGATCCATCGAACTTTCAATTTCAAACTTTGTGCTCCCTATTGATCTTCTCCTTCAAGTTAGATTTAATCTTCAAATAGTCTAGATTACCCGGTCGTGGTAACCCAAAGCTCTGATACCAGTTTGTAGTGCAAAGATCCCAAATTTTATTCAACTTTGCACTCTCCCGGGAACAATATTAAATCTAACAATGCAAATAAACAAAGCGGAAACTAAACAAATAAGAACACAAGCAAGAACACAAGAGACTTACGTGGTTCGGCGAGGTGCCTACGTTCATGGGACAGGAACGATTCAATGTCTTATTCAATATGATCAGAGTACAATGGTTTTAGCACCACAAGAACTCTCTCACAAAACCTAGGGTTTCTCACAACTCTCTCATACAAAAAACTACTTCGGGAAGCCCTATTGATAGATTTATAAGGGTTCCCATGAATTAGAAAGAGTTATACTTTGATTGGGACACAAAATAGAAGTTTTCGCAATTCCACCGCCAGAAGGTATCGATACCCCTTTTATGGGTATCAATACTACGGGTCCCTGAAGTGGCCTTTCCAGTGGGTATCGATACCCACTTATGTGAGTATCGATACTCACGTCACCTATTTTCAACAATGATGAATTCCCAGCAGGTATCGATACCACCATTTGTGGGTATCGATACCCACTTCAACTGATGGAAAACGAGCCATATTCCAACAGAAACATGTTTCCAACAGAAACATGTTTCTTTCTCTCAAACTTGTTAGTTAGGACAATTACATAATTAAGTTTGCTCTCCTCTCTTAACACGTAATGAATAATGATGGGGTTTGCGACCTGAATGTCGAATCTATAACTGTACTTTGGTTATGAGGGTATGAAACCCGATTTCTTAATTTGGATTAAAAAGTAAAGAAAAATGATGTAATTTTGAGACCTTGATAGCATTGGAGAACCCAATCACCTCTAAAAATGAGTTTGTTTAGGAATGGTCCTCCATTAGAGGAGTTTCACTCAAAGCACCGTCTTCCTTCATGATTAATTCGTAGTTCGAATGTGTTCAAATAGTGGTTCAAACCTCGTCAAATCTTAGCTCAAATGGCTGAAGTCGAATAACGAAGGTGAAAAACGATTGGAGGAAGGGTCTCTCTCTACAGTTGTTCGGAGTTGGGACTCCCACCTATAACCCGATTTCATATTTTAGTTGGGGGTTTGACATGGAAGGCCATGGAAAAGAAAAGAACCAATTTGTTTTCATCAAAAATAATTTGACCTTTATTGATTGTGATAAGGGTCACCTTATAACCATATTGGTTGTGGCAATAACAACGACCTTAATTTAAGAGTGATTTGTTAGTAAATAATACTATTTAATGTTAAGTTCTAATTTTAAATTCCTTTTGTGAAACAAAATAGCCATCTGACTTTTCCACTTCTATGCCAAGAAAACAACCAACCTCTCCCAAATTCTTCATTTCAAAACGAACAGATAAATCATCTCGAAGATGTGTAATTTCAGCATTATCATCTCCGGTAATTATCATATCATCCACATATAATAAAATCATAGTACACATCTTTAACTTCATTTTAACAAATAAGCTAGGATCTGAATCAGAAATTTTGAAGCCACAAAATGTAAGATATTGAGCAATCTTACCATACCAAGCGCGTGGTGCTTGTTTAAGACCGTACAACGCCTTCTTCAGTCGACAAACATAATCAAGGAATTTATGAGAGATGAAACCTTGAGGCTGCTCTATAAATATGTCACGATCCAACTCTCCGTAAAGAAATGCATTCTTCACGTCAAGCTGCCATAAATTCCAAGAGTTGCACGCTGCCAAAGAAATGATTGTTCTAACTGTCACCATCTTCGCAACTGGGCTGAAGGTCTCCTCATAATCCAGCCCATAATTTTGTGAAAACCCACGTGCAACGAGGCGTGCTTTATACCTTTCAACAGTTCCATCAGCCTTCTTTTTTAACTTGTAGACCCATTTACAAGTTACTAAGTCAGTGTCCTTTGGCTTTGGTACAAGCTCCCATGTGTTATTCTTGTTCAAGGCTGAAATCTCCTCTTGCATTGCTACTTCCCATTCTGAAATTCCTTTAGCTTCATTGTAACAAGAAGGTTCATCGCCAATCATAGTTCCTGGCTAAGGTGGCAATCGATTGATCACATGACAGGCACATTGAATTGCATCAGCCCAAAGCTCTCTTGAAAGATTCTTATCATGCAACCATGATAGGCTCATTGAAGTGAGATATGCTATCTTTCGTTCAGCTACCCCGTTTTGCTGTGGGGTATTTGGACATGTCATTTGGTGACGAATACCATGTTCATTGCAGTAGTTAAAAAATTCTTCTGATATGTACTATCCTCCATTATCAGTCCACAAGCACTTTATCATCGACCCAAACTCATTCTCTACTGTAGTTCTGAACTCAACGAACTTAGAAAATGCTTCACTTTTATTTTTCATAAAATACACCCATGTGTATCTAGAATAATCATCCACAATGATCATCAAATATCTAAAACCAGTATAACTTGCTGTTCTAGTTGGTCCCATCACATCTGAATACACCAATTCAAATAAAGTAGATGATCGATTAAATGAATTCTTAAAAGGAAGGCGATGAGATTTACCGTATTGGCAACCTTGGCAAACCACATCTTGATGTACCTCCTTCAAAACAGGAACACCATCAAGTAATTTCTTAGAGGAGATCTGCTGCAACAATTGATAACCAATATGGCCTAGTCTTGCATGCCAAATCGGTACACCATCATTCCTACTTGTCTTTTCAACATAGGCTTCACTTGCAGACATAACAAATAATGATTCCTTCTTTTTCCCAGTAAAAAGAACATCAGCTGTCAAATCATTCACATTATTAAGAATTTTCACATCATCTGGACCAAAGAGAATATACCTTCCGGAGTCAGTTATTTGAGAAACTGACACAAGATTTTTCTTCAACCCCGGCACATGGTATACATTTTTTAGAGCAATGCTGCCATCATTTGTGCTGTCATCTTTGACATTCAACTGACCTTCATTCAACACTGGATGAATTGAGTTATCAGCTGTAACAATTGCACGCTCTCCATCATGTCGACGAACCGCTGAAAGTAAGGATTCATTGCCAGTTGCATGATGTGAGCAACCTGAATCAATAATCCATTCCTTCTCGTAATCAATGGAGACATTGGCATCAATCTGATGAGATACAGTACTCACATTCTCCCGCTTTTTAGCAACTTCAATCGAAAAACATTGCTCCCATTTGGGCTGAGCTTCATCCTTGTTCTCATGTACAACATTCACATTTTCATCCCCAAGCTTCACACGGCAATTTTGCTTGGTATGACCTCGTCTTCCACACCGAAAACACTCAATCGTGTTTTCAAACCTCACACGACAATTTCTCTTGATGTGGCCTGGCTTTCCACACCTATGACATTTAATAATTTTTCTTTTATCTCTTGAGTCCATCTCTGCACCTGAATTTGGTAAAGCTTTTGAGGTAGCTTTGCCTTTGAACTTATCTTTAGTGAAAAGTACATCTTCACCTTCTGAGATGGGCTTGCCTGACATTTGCTTAATCAAAGCTTCTTGATTGGAAAGCAAATTCTCTAGTTCAATGATAGATGGCTGAGTTGTCCACCCTTGAATAGAGGAAATAAAAGGCATGAACTCCTTTCGTAAACCACGAACGAGATAACGTCGCAATCGTGCCTCGCTAATTGGTTCCTCCACATCTAACTCTGAAATTTCAGCACAAAGATTTTTAATTTTCAAAAAATATTCTGAAATAGTCATACCTCCTTGAGTTAATGTCGCAAGCTCGTTCTCAAGATACTGCAACCTTGTCGTATTCTTCCGAGTAAAAAGCCTTTCAAGAGTCTCCCACACTTTCTTCGGTGAATTCACATCACGAACATGATCAATAAAGTCTTTACTGATCGATATTCTCAGAGCATAGAGGGCTTTTCCGCATTTGATCTTCCATTTCCGTCGAGCATCGGAATTCTCTTGATTGTCATCAGGAATTACCGAATCATCACCGATAACAAGGTCCAACAGATCTTGACCTTGTAAATAAGCCTCCATACATAATCGCCAGTACTTGTAGTTATTACCTTCAAGCTTCTCCACACATGCTTGGGAAACACTACTTCCACCATTCATCTTGAGTAAAAGTAATTAACACCACAGATTGATTTAATCAACACCACAGTCCAAGCTCTGATACCATTACACAAATAAAGCTATGATCTGAATTAAATTATACAGACCACACAATACACAAGATAGGAAGCAGAACTGAATTTTACTCAAATTAAACCAATAACAATTTTTGGTTCTACACACTTCGTACAAACCAGAGTACCCCCAATTTATAACCCTACCTACTTACTGATCCACAACTCCACGACTCCACTACTACTCAACAGAAACCACTTACAAATAAAACTCCTACAAATTCTCAAACAACTAAACCCACTACTTCCACTTATTAAGACTCCTACTACCTTTTATTAAGACTCCTACAAATACTCAACAACTAAAACAGTAAAGAAATGGATAACAAAACATGACCCACAACTTCCTACAAAACAGGACACGTACCCAACTAAGTAAGATGCACTAATTTTTGACAGTGAGAGTGAAAATCTATTCAGGAGATATTTTACAAAACCAACACGAATCGTTAATTAATACTTTACAAAAACTTCGCCAATTAAAGAGATCCATTTACAAAATCGGTATGAATCATTAATCAATATTTTACAAAAAAAACTCTACCAATTGAGGGGATCTATTTACAAAACCGGCACGAATCATTAATCAAATAAAAACCCCGTCAATTCGGAAGATAGTTTAAATCAGCAAGAATCGATAATCAATCCAAACTCCGCCAAATAAGGAGGTAACGAGATTCAATTAAATCAAGAGTTGGGACCATTTCCCATACCAAAAAGACAAAGATCTCTCCAAAATGAGGAATAGTCATAGCCCTCTTTTTCTAACATCAAACCAAGTGTAGGATAGTCAAAATTCACACAGTAGGAGGCACATAGATCTTCCAGAGCAGGAATACTACAAAATCCGTCAAAAAACAATAATTCTACAAGACCTCTCAAGTGCCAAAGTATGCAATCCATCAAGCAGATAGTTGAAACGAACTTGTTTTTCCAAAGCATCAAGAACGGTTTTGTTATGGTTATATTCGTCACAAGCTCGATGAAAAAGGAAAAATTTTGTTTACAAATAATCGTTAGAATTGTTAGTTTGTTACGTTTATAATTGTGACACGGTTTAAAATTTGGTACAATTAAAAGCGTCACAATGTCGTGTGTACATACAAATTAATGACACTATTTTTATAACATTTATAAAAAGGAGGTATGAAACCAAATTTCTTAATTTGGATTAAAAAAAAAAAGAAAAATGATGTGATTATGAGACCTTGATAGGATTGGTCTTCCATTAGTGGAATTTCACTCAAAGCATCATCCTCTTTCATGATTAATTCGCAGTTCGAATGTGTTCAAAAAATGGTTCGAACCTCGTCAAATCTTAGCTCAAATGGCTGAAGTTGAACAACAAAGGTGAAAGACGATTGGAGGAGGGGTCTTTCTCTACAATTGTTCGGAGTTGGGACTCCCACCAATAACCTGATTTTATATTTTAGTTGAAGGTTTGACCAAGAAGGCCATGGCAAAGAAAAGAACCAAATTTTTTTCATCAAAAATGATTTGACCTTCATTGACTGTGATAAGAGTCACCCCATAACCATATTAGTTGTGGTAATAACAACGACCTTAATTTAAGAGTGTTTTGTTAGTAAATAATACTATTTAATGTTAAATTCTAATTTTAATTTTATAATTAATTAAAAGCTAATTCTACCAATAATGTCCTTGCCCCACTAGCTAAGATCAATTTATTTTTTGATTTGTGTTCTTTGTGTGTGTAGGAATAGAGATCTTTATGTGTTCATTATTAGTTAAAAAATATAGCAAATCTGTTGAGATCTTTATATGTGTGAGAATGGAGATCTTGTTCATTATTAGTTTAGGAATGTAGCAAATCTGTTGAGATCTTTATGTGTGCGGAAATGGATATCTTTATGTGTTCATTATTAGTTTAAAAATTAGTGTTGCTTGGGGATTCTACTTTCTTTATGGATGCTTCTCATCTTACTGATAATGGTTATTTTGGTATTGGCATTATTATGTTTAATTTTGCAGGAAGATACCGTGCCGCAAGAACCATTTTCGGCCACACCATAAATGTTACAAGTGTCCATTTTCAGAATCTTCAATTGAAGAAGCTGATTTTGGTGGGGTCGAACATGTTAGAATAATTTAATTATTTTAATAATTCATTGTGAGTGAATTTTTTTTTAATTTATTGTTTTGAGTTGTGTTTCTTGTTAGTGCTTTTTTAGGGCCATGAGACATGTGTTTCTTTAGAGGGACACCTTGTGATTTATGGAGAGTCATACTCTATATAAATTAACCCCTTCTTCACTTTTGAACATAAGTTTTGCACAAGTTTTTAGAGTATTTTTGTGAGTCGTACGTGAGAGCACAAGTAGTCGCCAGTTTGCTAATGTATACAGATTTGAAGTGCTACTTTTGTAAGACGCGATCGTTGTATCCTGGGAGACAGCTGTCCATGGAACCGTCGGCACCGTTGCAGGGACGAATTTTTTTTAAGGACATTGTGTCTAACACAAGCCTCGATCACTTTCAGGTACGTTTGTCTTTTTTTATTTATTTTGATTTTTGGAGTAGTCCGATTTTCAAGAAACCGAACCCATATATTGGAACCTTGAAAATATGAAGTGTACGTGGCTTTTTCATCTATGTTTTATATGTCCTCATAGGTGATTTGTTTTTTTTGGAAGTGAATACATAT
>MVGT01001144.1:169625-215967 GCA_002174775.1 Macleaya cordata
ATATATATATATATATATATATATATATATATATATATATATATATATATATATATAACAGGAAGGTATGAATTAATTAAGGAGGTGATTGTTCAAATTCATTTCTGATCTTGTGCATCAATACAATTTAGTTTTGGTACTACTCCTAAAATGTGTATATGTGTAATATCTGTCATCTTACTAATGGTTCTGATTAGATTTTAAGAATATATACTTGGAACCGTCTCGTAACCTCTAAGGGATACGTTGGTTCATAGAAACCATCAGAGAACATTGGAGTTGCCGTAGTTTCCGATGTTCAATTCAAATTTTGATATGGTGTAGATGGAGCATCTCGATGTGGTGTAGTAGTTTGGTCAAGAGGTGTAAAGCAAGAGTCAGATACACCAGTCAACCCCAATAATTTGTGACAACCATCAAACTTCCAATTGTTATTGAAGTGTTGAGCCTCTTGTTACGATGAAGGTTGTTATTAATATCTCTGAGATGCAGTGATAATTTTTTTTTTTTTGAGCATGACCGGAAAATTTTATTGAAAAAGAATAGTTACAGGAATTAATTATAAAGAAAACCCAAGCAAGGAGTCCCTGAGTTAAGCTATACAAAAAGACTGTCCCAGTTATAAATATAAGAAGCCAAAGGGATTGACTGGTCGTGATAGGTATTTGAGACCCAAAAATGGAGTAAAGTTTTGATTTTTATCGCTAATGACCATGTTGTAGATTCCTTGTTGTCGAAAATCCTTCTATTTCGTTCTGCCCAAACACACCAAGCAATTGCGGCTGGGATAAAATTCCAGATTCTCTTTCCGGTTTCGGAGAGGCTTCGTGATTTCCAACCGTGGGATAGTAGCTGGAGAGAAGAAGGGAATGGCCAGCACCATCCGTGATTAGGGAGGATTTCTGTCCAAATGTCGCGGGTAAATGGGCAGTGAAGTATGAGATGATTGGATGTCTCCTCGTGCTGAAGGCATAGGTAGCATGCATTAGCCAGGTGATATCCTCGCTTCTTGAGGTTATCAAGAGTGAGGATTTTGTTGTGATAGGCAGTCCAAAGGAAGAAGCTGATTTTGGTTGGAATTCTGAAGTTCCAAATCACATCTCTCGGAAAATTATCTTCACCTTCTCCCATAAGGAAGTCATAGCCTGACTTTACTGAGTAGTGGCCCGATTTGGTGTGTGACCAAGACATGGTATCTTGGTGTGGGTCTAGCTGGGGTGGATGACTGCCAATCAGTTGAAGAAGTGTTATGAGCTCATGGACTTCTACGTCCCTCGGAGGTCGGCTGAGATTCAGATTCCAATCGCTGTTTTGTTGGGCTTGGATGATGTGATCTGAGATAGACCCCGTCTTCGAATTTGAGATTTTGAAGATGGATGGGGCAATGTTCTTTAGGGTCGTGGGTCCTGACCACATGTCGTACCAGAAAGATATCCTTGTGCCTGCGTGGATAGTGAAGTTGAAGGATAACCGTGTTGTGTCGAAACTTGCCACAATGTGTCTCCAGCATGAGTACCCGTAGGTGGTCTTGACTGGTTCAGGAAACCACTGTGAAGGTGATGGCCCGTACTTTTCTTCAATTATGATGAACCATAGATGGGTTTTTTCTTTTGAAAACCGCCATCCCCATTTAGCTAGGAGGGCTGTATTCATGTGATGTAAGCTTTTTACACCCAAACCTCCACGATCTAGAGTTGTGCAGATTTGACTCCATTTGACGAGGTGGTATCCCTTCTTTGATCCCTTTTTCGACCATAGGAAGTTCCGCATTTTCTTTTCCAATGTATCTATGATAGATTTTGGGGCCCTGAAAATAGAGAAGAAATAGATTGCAAGGTTAGCCAGGACACTTTTGATCAAGGTTATGCGACCACCTTTAGAGAGGCATTTGTGTTTCCAGTTGTCTAGTTTTCGATTAAAGCGTTCTAACACAGGGTCCCAGATGGCCTTGGATCTAGAAGTTGCTCCCAAGGGGAGACCAAGGTATGAGAAGGGAATTATGTCGGTTCCGCACCCTAGTCTCTCTGCCCAATCAAATAAGTTCGGGACATCTCCCAAGGCTATGATTTTTGTCTTGAAGAGATTGACACGGAGATCAGAGACGGCTTCAAAACATTTAAGAAGGCTGAGCAGGTTATAAAGTTCTTCCCATTCCGCATTTATGAAAAATATTGAGTCATCGGCATAGTGCAAATGGGAGACTATGGTTCCTGATTCTTTTACGGAGAAGCCCTTGAATTTTCCTAGGGATGCTGCCTTGTCTAGGAATCTAGAGAATCCTTCCATAGCCAGGTCGAAAAGTAGTGGCGACAAGGGGTCTCCTTGTCTTAGGCCCCGTGTGCTAAAGAATTTCCCAAATGATGAACCGTTTATTAGTATAGAAAAAAGTGCAGTTCCGAAACAGAAATCCATCCATTGAATCCATTTTTCGCGGAAACCCATCCTTAGGAGTGTGGTTTTGAGGAATGACCAGTTGATTCTATCGAAAGCTTTTTCCATATCGACCTTGCATATAATGCCCGTTTGATTGGATCGAATTCTGGAATCAACTAGTTCATTTGCCACCAAAACTCCGTCTGAGATTTGTCGGTCTTGGAGGAAAGCAGTTTGTTGGGGGCTGATGAGTTTTGGTAATACTGCTTTCAAACGATTGGCCAATATTTTTGCAATAACTTTATATGTACTTGTTAAGAGGCTAATTGGTCTGAAATCCTTTATGGATTCTGTTTGGTTAACCTTGGGGACAAGTGTTATAAAAGTTGAGTTATGTCTTTTGTCAACACAATTTGAGAAATAGAATTCATCTATAAATTTTAAAACGTCACTCCGAATGAAGTGCCAACATTTAGTGAAAAACGTTATGGGGTAGCCATCTGGACCTGGGGCTTTTTCAGCCCCAAGACCCTTCAAAGCTGTTAACACTTCTAGTTCGGAGAATTGTCCCTCAAGGTTAGAGGCCTCTTGTGTAGTTAATTGGTTAAAATTGATTCCAGATAGGGTGGGTCTAGTTTTGGAGTCCTCAGTGAATAAATTTGAAAAGAAATGGATTATATGGGTTGTGATGACTTCCCTGTCTGATGTGAATTCCCCTTCGATCAACAGCTGGTGGATTCGGTTGGATCTTCTCCTGGATGATGCCGTCTTGTGGAAAAAAGGGGTGTTTTTGTCTCCCGCACCCAACCATTGCACACGAGATCTTTGTCGCATCTTTTTCTCTTTCATCAGTGATAGTCTGTCGAACTCCAGAAGCTTTGATGCACGCTCTGAGATTTGATCATGTGAAAGTGTAGAGTCCTCTGCTAATTTGTCTAGAGCAGCGATGGAGTAGAGTGTTTCATTGATTTTCTGCTCTAGATTCCCAAATTCTGCTTTACACCAGGCTCTAATGTTGTCTTTTAGGAGCTTTAATTTTTGCCAGAGGACAAAGCTTGGGCTACCTGAAACATTCATAGATTCCCACCAACCTTTTAGTTTGTCAATGAAACCACTTACTTCAAACCACATTACCTCGAAGCGGAATGGAGGGGGTCCCCAAGATGAATCATTCGTGTCGAGAAGGATTGGAATATGATCAGACGCTGGTCGTGGCTGAGCGAGTTGAGAGACGTGGGGGTATTTCTGTTCAAATTCCGAAGACACCAAGAACCTATCAAGTCTGCACATCGTTGCATTTTCCTGTCCATTTGACCACGTAAATTTGGCGCCTGACAGTGGGAGATCAATTAAGGCAGACCTAGATATAAAATCATCAAATTCTTTCATACTCCTAGTTATTCTTGAACCACCTTTCTTCTCACTACTTGTTCTAATAACATTGAAGTCTCCCCCTAGGATCCATGAGCCCCAGGCGAAGCCTGCTATATCCGTGAGTTCTTGCCATAAATCGTCTCGAAGCCGTGGTTGATTGGGTCCGTAAATGCCTGTTGCATACCATGAGGATGAATCCGATCTATTTGTACATTCTATTGTGAGGGAGTAGATTCCATCAATTGCAAATTCTGCCTCTATTGTTTCTAAGTTCCAGATCATAAGGATTCCACCGGAGGCGCCGACCGAAGGGAGGTCGCACCAGCCAAAGTTTCGAGATCCTGTGATTTCCATTATGTCCCTGAATTCACACTTTGTCATCTTTGTTTCTTGTAAAATAATTAGATCCGGTTTTGAGTATCTGATAAGTCTTCGAACTGCCTCTTTTTTCTTTCTGGAGCATAAACCCCACACGTTCCATGATAGTATTCGTGGATTCATTTGATAGGTGGTCGCCCTTTGCCTCTTGAGGGTCTAAGAATCCTTGTCGATAGTGAAAGAGCCTCTGAAATAGGGATGTCTAGCCTTTTTGATTCTCTTGAGAGTTTATTTGAGTGCAGGGGTTGTTGTCTACTGAAGCCCGGTGGTGAGTGGCAAGAGTTATCTGATGAAGTTTTAGCTTCTTGATTCTCGTTGCTTTGTTTGGTTTCGGTATCCAGAACGAGATTGCCATCGGTAGACTCTGAGGTTGCCATCGAAAGATTACGTTGGTCCTCTCCGTCCAGGAAGAGGTTTGCGACGTCCTGTAGTGAATCATCCTGCATATAGAGGCATGGGTAAGTAGAAAGATGTACCGGGGTTGGGGATCTGTTACCTGCCGGGAGTCCAAAGCTGGAGTCATCTGTGTCGTCTGAGCTATCGGTATTTTCTACATCATCAAAAAGTGGGTTTCGTGAACATTGGAAAGCGTCGATCTCTGTTTCACGAGGAACTGGATAATCAATCTTGTCTACTGGACCATCTATTGAGATCATCTTTGCTAGTATAGTAGAAGATAGACTGTGGTTTGTAGAGAAAGAGATCCCCACCTCATCGCCTAACTCAATCAATCTTGAAATTTCATTGTTTAACCATCTGAGTTGTTTATTATTCAGAGTGATGTTCAAATCCGTTGGAGGCCGCAGGTTTAGTAATTCTGGTGGATTTAGGTGACTTGGGGTACCTGTTAGGGGGGTAGAGATCCTCTCTAGGTGTGATGAAAGGTTTCCAGACTTTATTGGAGGGTTGTTCCAAGGCGGGTGCCAAGGTGATAGAAATGGCGCGGATTGAGGTAGATGCAGTGGGATCGGTCTACTGATATTATTGCTTGGATTAGGGATTATTCGATATCCTAAGGAGATCCCTGAATTGTTGACTTGGGCATTTTGTATCCTGTCTGTGATTACCGTTGGATTGGAGTTTTGGGTCAGTATATGGTCATGGGTGCTCCGTGGTTGATTTGGGCTATCGAGAGAATCATCTTGGTGTTCGAGATCCTCTTCTGTAATCGATATTCTAAAAGTCCTTGAATTATGTGAGGTTGGGCCAGGATGCGGGATGGGGTGTGGTTGACAGGTGGGCTGCTGCTTTGAAATCTGTTGCTGTGAGGTAGATGGTGTACTGTTTGCTGAGCGTGATTGTACATGTTTGGAAACCCATACTTTGGTGATTTTTTTATGACCCTTATTTTTTGGTAGCCGTGCCCGATTATGGCTCTGTTGCACTGTAGTGGTAGATGTGTCCATTCTTGTCTGCTCACATGGTTTTTGGGTTCTTGCATTTTTGAGCCGTTGGTGGTAACGTTCAAAATTTTTGTATATCTTCTTTGCCCTTTTTGGATTCGGGTTTGGCCCAAGATCCGATTTCCTTTTTCCCAGGGAAGACTTGCTGTTTGTGGAGGAGCTGTCTCCTTCTTCTCCGGCGTCGGTCGGGAGTACGGAAATAACTTGTCGGTCCCAGAACGGTTCCAGTGGTTGGCCGAAGTCGATTTGGACGGCCACACCAAAAATTCCTTCGTGAGATTTGATTTCAATCCACCTGGGAATAGCATTCATACCCGATTTGTTCATAATCACCACTCTTATTGCCGATAAATCCATGAGATTTCTTGTTTCTAGCGAGATTGAGACGAGATCTCCACAAAAGGATGCCAGTTGCTTGATTAATTTGCAAGACCAGTAATCAGGTGGGACACCGTAGAAAGCTATCTTGTACCGATGATTTTCCCCCGGATTTTTCAATTTCAGATTAGATGGAGCCCATTTCTCTATAGATAAGTTGAATTCTTTGAAAGGTACTTTGAGATTGGGACTGATCTGCGATTTTAGTTCCTCAGGGATCAAGAAGATGATTGCACTGTAGTCGTCCAGAGGTAGAAGATCAAATTGTGTGTTGGACTCCAGTGTCTTTGCTATAGCTTCCCCGGCATCGTCCCATGAGAAAATTACATGGGGTGAGTTACAGATGTAGGCGTGATGCCATTTGGTTCTATGATTAGCATTGTTTGAGGGTTCCGGTAGTGGCTTGATAATTAGGTTATGCCGCTGATGAACTGAAGATGCCGTGACTGTTAGGTTTAGCGATGAAATGTCACAAGGGTAAATTGTGGACGGCATATGCTTTTTGCCTTTCTCTGGTTGTGGTTGTTGTTTTTGGGTTCCTGATTTAGGTGGGTATGAGGTATGGTATGGCTGATTTCCGTTGGGGTTGGGTTCGTAGGGTCGTTGCTGGGGTTTGGGTGGTGAGAGCAGATCTGTTAGTGATGTGGCCAAATTAGACCATCAGATGCAGTGGTCCCCTGGTGGAATGTAAAAGTTGCAGAGTACTCCTCTGCCGTCCAGACGAGAGAGGGTCATGAGAAGATAGGGGCCCCTCGAGTTCCGTTGTTGTTGTAGTATGCACCAGGCCGGCGCATCTGAGAGTTTCCAGAGGCCCTTTCCTTCCGGTCCATCTTTGATTGCCTCCACCAAAGCTGCTTCCAAACCTAGAGCTATATGGTTTGTCAAGGCTCCAAAAGATTTCCTGTTCCGACCGGATTCTGTGAAGATGATGTAGTTTCTTGATCTGACTAGTTCGGTGTGAAAGGAGAACTTTTTTGAGTCTATTACGATTGGGGCATTCCTGGGTGGGTGATGGTTTGGTTTATTGGCCATGGTCAGGGGTTTAAGGTTCACCGGTGATAAGGTTCAGGTTCACCGCTGCTACAACATGGGGATTGGGATTGTCGTCTCGAGTCAGTCAAGTTGGGGGATTTTTGTATCCTAATATCCTTTCACGCCTAATATCCTTACACATAATTTCCTTCTCTTGTATATCGATCAATGTCTGCCTTTTTCGTACTGTGGTCCTCTCTTTCTCTTTCAATCGTCAAGAGACTTTTATTCTTTTTTCATTTTCTTTCAGGAGAAGCAGCTTTCAGGTTTCAACTTGCTGCTGCTCGCTGCTCGTTAACTTCCAAATAAGGACCACAGATTGGTTAAGGGTTAGAGTGATAATTTTTTCCTACACCTTTGGAACATTCAATGAATTTTAGCGTTGGCATCTTTTAGTTCTCGAGTAATATAACAGGTAAATTTATTTTTGTCTCTATGATGTGTGATCGTGTACGCCATTAGTGCACTCATTCATTGGATACTAGATAAGTAACTACTTGATTTTAATGTTGTTTCAATGGTTATTCAACTTATATTTTGGTTACATAAATTAAGTGGTTAGTCGAATTGTTTGGAATAGTGTGTTCAATAGTGTGTTCCAAATTATATTTCCATTTGCACCAGTTTGCCAAGGGGTATGTACAATTTGAAGTTATACAGCCTATACACCCCTGGTCGGTTAGAACGAAAAGGTGGGTACTGTTTAGTATTGCATAATTTATGCTTTGAAAAGATTCATGAAAAAGATGAATATTAATTTAACGGTGACCTTGTCTGTTAATTATTTGTGTGATTACATGAATTCTATGATGGTACTACATGCAGTACAAACTTTATATAATTGATTGTCAACTAAGTTCCGAGATTTTTTTTTTTTTTTTTGGCATTCCTGTGGTGTAAGTGTGCAAAACCTATATTTTATCTCTTATTTGATAAGTGCCGACCAGGTAAAATTATTTTGGTTTGAGTAATCTTGGATGATCAGCCTGATTAAATTATTCATTTGAGATCTAATCAATATAATAATGTGTTTCCTAGATTATGTTTGCACTCATGTTTGGAAACTATCAGTTATATATTGTAGGGGATTCAGACTCTAGACTCTTGTTTTCAAAGTCCATCCAACTGTTCAATACAATTTCCTACTGGAATCAAATTGTTATACTTTGGATTTCAATATGAGAAGAAGATTTAATGATCTCGATAGTAAAGGGTGTAGCACAGTAGCCGCTCTTATGAGTGATGGATGTTCATCTTGGTTTTATAACTCAGATGGGTAAATAAGGTTTTAATTATATAGATGTTAATGTGGGCATTAAATTGATCTCTGGTATCTTTTTGAGGTGTAATTTTTTGCACCAAATCTTGTCATGTGATGATGTGAGTCCACTGTCTAATAGTTTGCTAGATGCCCTAATATTCACCATCTGAGAAATATTTTTAAGCGTGAATTGCTAGCTTATAATTATGTAGTGTTTGATTTCAACATACATACTGTTTGTGATACTTAAAATTATAATAATTATTTGGATGATGTAACATACATAATCTTACGTAATTGTGGTTTCATGACCTATTATTTGATAGTCATGAATTGTGGGGGAAAGTGGATGGCATTAAGGTTATTGATTTAATTAATCGTATTCTGAGTGATTTCTTCTGGGGTGAGTTTGAAGGGTCTGTGAAGAGGAAATAGGTTGCTTGGAGTTCTATTTGTAAGCCTTATGTTGAAGGAGGTTTAGGAGTTCGTGATCTCCAAACTGTGATGCGTTGTTTCCGTCTTTGGAGTCTTTGGAAAGCAGTTTGCGGAGATACCTTATGGACTCGTTTTATGGTTCAGAAATACGGTGTTAACTGCTCATCTTTAGGTGGTTATCAACAGAGATCAGTAGTTACTAGATTTTAGAAGCAACTTTCTGATTTGCTTCCTCTTTTGGTCGAAAACTCAGTATGGTTGGTCGGTGAGGGTAATATCGATTTTTTGCTTTGAAAATTAGAGTGGTAGAGGGTGTTTGGATGGGAGTTTGAATCTTCATGATGTTGATGGTTTGACTCTTAAGGATGTTGTTGATGTTGATTTTAATTATGTGGATGTTGGTCACAGGGATGAAATTATAACTGCTTACAACAATCATTATATTTCAAAGGATGGAGAGGGAAAAAGTGTTTGGAGGCATACTGATCATTCTGGAACTTTCACAGTTAAATCCGCTTATCAGGTGCTTCATATTAGAAACGATGGGTGGATCCTTTCAAAATGGCTTTGGGTTCCTCATGTGCCTACTAAAAGTGCAGTTTTCGTTTGGAGATTGTTGAAAGGTGTAGTTGTGGTGGATTCGAAGTCAGATCTTGCGGTATTGTTATTCCTTCACGATGTGAGTGTTGTTTAACTCCAGATGTTGAGCATTTGTTCTTGCAAAGTGATCTAGCTCGATCTTTGTCAGATTGTTATGGTCCTCTATTTGGAGTGAATTGGAATCGGGTAAATACTATTCATGGCCTCTTTCTTTTGTTTTTTAATGTGGCTTGTAGTCGTTCACAGCTAGGGATGCTAGCTTCTGTTCTCCCGATGATTATTTGTTGAGAGTTATGGTTGGAGAGATGCATAAGAAGATATTAAAATGTTATCAATTTCTCATATGGCTGTGCGATGGAGGGTTCGTTCTTGGCTTGTTGGAATTAGTGGGATCCTCTCTCCTAAGGTCTCTTGTAGTAGGGAGTTGGATTCGGTGCTTAATATTTTGAGCTGCTCAGCTTACAATTTTCGTCCTAGAAGAGTTATTATTGTTCGCTGGATTCCCCCGCAAGATGGCTGGACTTGCTTGAATGTGGATGGGGCCAAGAATGATCTAGGAATTTGTTCTGGTGGTTTCAGAACAGAGATTCAGTGCCTTGGTCTTTGAGTAGATGGTGGGCGGAATTGAAGATAGTTTTTGATGGGCTAGAGATCACGGTAAACCATATTTTTAGACAAGCGAATTCAGTTGCTGATTATATGGCTTCTTCGGGAATTCTTCATCAGACTTCAAGAATTTTTAATTCAAATTACCCTTCTCGGTTGACAGGTATATCGAGGTTAGATAGCAGGGGCTTTCCCTATGTTAGGGTTTCTTGATTTTTGTTTTGTATCTGTTTTTAGTACTGTTTCAGTGGTTTGGTGTCTGCCCCCTCTGTTAGGTTGTACCATTTTTTATGTTATCAATAAATTAGAGTCTAGGGGGTATATGATGAGCGCTCCTGAGGGTGCGAGCTTAGTAAAGATGCTCAGTGATGCGTACTGATACTTACTTTTCTCGTGTTTTTCTTTAAAGAAAAGAAAAAGTGGATGGCATTGAAAAATTTAAAATTTCGTTGAGAAGAACAAAAGAATTCCAAGTGTTTTAAGAGAAAATCATGAATAGATGATAATCTCAAAGTGAATGTCTAAGTGAACAAGTACAGTAGTATGAGATTATAAAGAATCACTTGGAAATGCAGTCGATCCTATTTGGACCGGAATCCGTAAAAGACATGTCAAAAGATTATAAAGTGAGAAAATAAGTTGACTTAATCATTGGTAACACACTGAGAGTTATTAGGGCGGCCGACCTAATACCAAGTAAGCAAGTGTTACATAATCTTCAAGCTATAATCTCTTGAGGCATATGTTTCCTTTGTTTTAAAGAAAAGTTATGCAGTTCTGTGAAGGTTAAGCAACAAAATGAGTTAGAAGGTATATTCCAGTAAGGTAGAATATTGTTCTAAAATAATGTTATACCAATTAAATAGTGTGAACTAATCTCTAGAAAATAGTCTATTTGACCTTGTGTTTTTCTTTAATTATAAGAATGACTAGGGAATTAGTGACATCGAGGGGAGTGGGATTAAAAGCCTAAATCTACGAGTCACCTCAACGGAAACCTAACCTAGTTGACTGGAGATCCCTAGATCTAGGTTCAATAGGACAACTAGTAATGTTCTCAGCTACTTCAACTCCACTACCTCTACTCTATTTACTGGCATAGTCAAGCTATTATAGATGAAAGTAAACACTTAGCTTCTAATTTCTAATATATCCTATTAAAACACAGTAAAAGAAACTATCTCACTATCGTAGATAAATTAGCTAAGCTAGCTAGATCCTCTACTTCTAATCAGGAATGGCATGGTCCAGATTTTTCCTTTTCTTTAACTGCTGTAACTGGGGAATGTCAAAAACTCTTATCAGTTGTATTCTCCTTATCTTATTAATGTATTTCATTTTTTAGAAAAAAAAAAAAAAAAGAAGAGACAAAAAAGAATTAATATTTGTAACTTGTTCTTGTTCTTTTTGGTTTGGTTTCGATTCCATCATAAATCATATTACCTAGAAACAAAACTGTTAATAATACAAATGGTTTAGATTCCTAGCAGTTTCGGTTTCGATGTTGAAATATGTGGATTTAAACCGTGAAAATCCTTTAGGTTCGATTCAATTTCAAAATAAACTTAGTACCCATTGAGACTCTTACTTAATTATTTGGGTCCATATTTCAAGTAGTATTGTCGTGCTCTTATCTTACATTATATAATAAGGCTCAGTGGAGCAAATATTGTGGCTCACCCAAGTCATATGTATTTTCGTAACAAGGGGCGTTCTTATAAATATAACTTAAAAAAGAATGAAAATACAAGTTGGGACCTTGCCTAAGTCTCAGAGAGGGAGGGGTTGAATAGGGTAATGCGGAAATTATAGTCGATTAAAATCAATTCAATTGTTATTCACACAATTCAAGCAATTCTAAGTTTGAGAAAGTGAACCAATCTAAATACTTAAATCAATCCTAAATCACAACCCAACTAGATGATGATTAACACAAGATATATTATCTAACAACAAACAAGTTGAATCATCGTAAACATGGTGGATTCAAGTGCAAAGCATATTGTAAATGTAAGAGGCACAAATAAATAATTTAAAGTGGTTCGGCCAACTACCTACATCCACTCTTCCGAAATTAAATCCTCTTGCGTTATTCCAGAATCCACTAAGTCCAATTGGTTTATTTGGTTGACCAAAAACCCTTACAATCATAATCTTAGTTCTATAAAAAAACTAGACACATGCACAAGGTTAATTGTGATGGTTCTAAAGAACCTATCCTACATAAGGATTAATGTGATTGAGTCCTACGCAATAACTCAAACTAACATATCTTACACAAAGACAGGGGTAAATGAGTTCTACATAAAAATTCGATTATGCAAACCAAGATAAACAAGGTTAAAGATTTGGGCAGAGAACTTTTACAAGTTTGGTAGTTCCATTGATGCACATTGATGTCTTCTCTTTGATCTTCAAGCTCCAAGCTTCATTGTTGAAGGTATCTTCATCCTTGCTCTTCTTCTTCACTTCAATTTTTTGATGTTGCAATGTAGAGTATGGTGGAATGAATGGGTATTTAATATTTTAGTCTTGAAATTAGGAACCAAAGATATCAATTTATTGGGGTTTTCTCCTAATCTCCTAAGGTTTCTTTCACAATCTCTAAACTCTTAGGTTTCTTACACAACTCTAGAATTAGATGTCATTTTGTTTGTTTAGAAGATAGGTGAAAGAAAAAGGTTGATTTATATAGAACTAAAGTTTGAATCTCAATATGAGTGATAAATTACTCTCTAATGGAAACTAAACACCTCTAATGCACTCAAAATGTCTCTCGATACATATATATAAGAAAGCTTGGTCTAAAAGCACCAAAATATTGGGCAAAGGAAATGCTTGTATTTATAGAAAAACATGGCAAAAATCGTGTATTTTCAGTGGGTCTTCGGCAACCACCGACCATAACGGTCACAGAACCCCAACAACTCTAAAATAGTCGCAAAACTAGCCGAAAATTTGAATATATTGTTCCTTCAATGGGCATCGACAACCGCTATAGACACCAAAATTTTGCACCCCAAAACTAACCAGAAAATAAGTCCACATCACATTTTTCAAAATCAACCCAAGAATGGGGTTCAACTAGCAATTTTCAAAAATCAGCCTAATAATGGGGTTACAACATACTTTCAAAAAATTCAACCCAAGAATGGGGTTGAAACATCATTTCTAAAACCCTCTCAAAATGGGATGTGCATCACATATTTGCAAAAGGGTTTGTGCATCAAATTTTTAATTAACCCTAAAATTGGGTTAACATAAACTTTTAATAGGATCCAAAATTGGGTGGGTAATAACAGCCACCATAAGAATCAGTAGAAAATAAGGTTTAGAACCCAAAAGTGGGTGGGTGATAACACCCACCACAAAAATTAGGAAACAAAAAAGTTTTAAAAGCTTTTAAGTGGGTAATAATACCCACTTGCAACCAACTAAAGGAGGTGGGTGATAATCACCCACTAACGGTTTTCAAAACAAAGTCAGCACACCACATTTACGTTTTTTTTTTTTTTTTTTTTTTTTTTTGATAAGTGGGTCGACCCCCATTAATTCATTGATGAAAAAAGCTCACATACATGAAGAACTGAAAATACATCAAGTACAACAGAAAAAACATGTAGAACACAAGGAGATAATCGAAACGAGTCGAATAAAATGGTGTACGGCACAATGTCCGACCAAATTGATGAATTTGCTTCCAAACGAAGAGGTTCTCCCATATAAATAGCGGGGAGAGATGAGCCCAAAGCCTTGTGCACCCGATACGAGGTGAGACATCCGATCTGACGATGAATAATCCGGTAATTGTCGATCATGACCGTCCAAACACCAGATTTGCCAATAATCGAACTAGATTCGAACAAAACTACAACATTAAACAAAAGAAATAAAAATCGCCAAAAAAGCGAAATGGAGGCGCCATAAAGGCGACGGAAAAGTGCCATAAAGGCCAGAAAGTCGCCAATAAGACGACGACAAAAGTTGGAATCCCTTCCCCGGAGACTCAAGAGCTCCGGCGAAGGAATCCAAATCTTGATGGAAACCAAAAGAGGATCAAACACACAGTTCAGATCTGACCCTCGGAATAACTAGGAGGATGAGAGAAAAAAAGATGGGTGGGAGGCCAGATCTGAAAAGGTCTTTTAGGGGGTGGGTAATAACACCACATTTACGTTAAAAGCAGCATAAAAGTCTTTTAAAAAAATGCTTTCAAGTGGGTCAACAATACCCACTTGGAAAAAGTTAAGGCTTTAAAGGGGGTGGGTAATAACACCACCCTTTTTCTTTCAAAATCACCAAACGGCTAGAGCCTTGGCCGTTGGACACCAAACGGCTAGGTGCTCCAGCCATTACACTCATTTTCTCTATCCCCCTCAGCCGTTCTCTCTCCTCCTTCTCTCTCCCCCGGCCGTTGGGCACTTAACGGCTAGGTGCCCTAGCCGTTTCTCGCTTTCTCTCCTCTCCCCTGGTCACTGAGACCACAACGGCTACGTACACTCTAGCCGTCAGCCCCAAACAGCTATAGGTGCCCCAGGTGTTCATCTATTTTTCTCTCTCCTCAAACGATGACTCGTCTCGGTTGGCGTGTTGCGGTAGGCACGTGCCCCTAACGGCTACATACGCCCTGGCCGTTCATGGCGTTTTCTCTCTCCTCTGTCCTTAGTGGATAAGGATGAATAATAACCATTCGATTAAATTGATCCTAAGGTTGTAATCCACCCAGCTTTCTATAAATAGGGAGCTTCCCTAAGTGGAAGGATATAATATTTTTGGGAGAGAAGAGTGGCACGAATTTTAAGAGAGTTTTCTTGGGTTTTCTTCTTTATTTCTAAAAACTTCCAGACACTTTCAAGTCTAATTTCTAGCTAATTTTTTAGGGAGAGAGTGTAGTTTTCACTCCATTTTCATATTAAAAACTCACCAAAAAAAGGGGGTTAAAAAAGAAACTTCAAATGGATTAAAGCCTCAAAATGGGATCTCTTGCTACCTTTGGAGTGTGGGCTAAAGCTAGGTATAATTACTAACCTAGACCTTTTTTTGTTAAATCATGTAATGCGTGGGTTCATATAATGAATGAATTTTCTCTCAAAGCATGTCTTGATTCATTTCCTAGTGATAACATCTAGGTTCATAAGTTAATGGTGTAATTTCTATTTTTACATTCATGTAGTTTTCATAAAGTTTACTACATATATTATCTACATATAACTAAAAGCATGTAGATATCATCAATGTATGTATGCCATCTTGTTTAAATGCAAGATAAAATGTCAAAATCATACTTTGTATATAGTGATGTATGCTAAAAATGACTCATATTATTTCATGGTGTGTAAAATATTATCACCATATTTTAGGTTATAAAGTAGTGTTGTATTTGTATGGAAGTAACACTTGCATCACTGAAACCTAATTTTCATAAGAAAAGCATGTTGTTCCAAACCTAAGGTTTCAAAAGTGTACGTAGTTTGGGTCCTAGGCCCATTATCAATCTTAGTCTGCGTTTTTTTTTTTTAAATCTGACTCATCTGATCTGCCTCATCTGAATCTGACTCATTTGACTTATTTAAAAAAATAAGTTTATTTTTTTACTCATCTGACTCATCTTCTTTTTGACAATTTTACCCTTCTGTGTATTAAAGCTATATCATATATACACTTAAACTAAAAACTTCAATGAAATTTCTACCATATTAAATCATCAACATTTCAACCCCATTTTCATATTCCACCTCTCAACCAAACCAATTCAAACAAAGACAATAATTTTATAATTCCACCCATGAAACTTTAACATAAATAATTCCATTACATTTAAATCAGTGTTTAAAAGTCACTTTATCATTGGTTTCTTCCTCATCATTGTTTTCCTTTCCACTTTTGCTTCCTCCAGTATCCCAGGATTCATCATTAGCCATACCTAAAAAATAAGTGCTACTAATATCACAAAATCTGCAATGAATTTCATGATAACATCTTAGAAAGGTGTACTACCCATACTTATAATGTTAAAAAGCAATCTAGACAACTTGATACAAATCCAGGTATATGCATAACTACGGCAAATCCCCTAAAAAACATCAAAGAATAGTTTATGTGGTTTACTCAATTTCGGTTGTATGCATAAAACAATTCATACTAACCCAAGCATAAGGGGTTGCTAATTTTTTATGAAAAATTTAACCCCCAACACTCACATACTCAAGAGCATATAAATGATGCATACCTTCCCACTGTTAACGGCAGCTACTAATGCAATATGTTGTTCATCTATCCCGAACTCATAGAAGTAGTAATTCCTCGAAGGAATCAAATAAGAGGTCAAGTGTGAAAACTTTTACATCTCAGTAACTTTTCATGATACACATAAGGCTGTTCTTGGAATACTAAAATTAGAAAGAGAACACCATAAAATTTTTCCTACAAATGAAGAATAAATGAACTCAAGGAGTCAAATTATTTTACTGAATTTGTGATATGCATTTCTAGGAAGATTGTTATATAGTGACAGTAAACAAAGTTTTACCTCTAACTGAATTTGTGATATGCATTTCTAGGAAGATTGTTATATAGTGACAGTAAACAAAGTTTTGCCTCCTGCACCCACGCTAAACTCATACTCATCTACATAACGCAAACTTGCCAGCCACATCTTGGATGTGATATACCCTGTATAAATTTTAGATAATTGAACCAACTAGTCAGTACAAAGTTTGGGCTGTTTGATTATATTAAAAAGGCAAAACTAGAAAGTGTTTTTATAGGTGATTTGAATTGTCTCGTAAAGGTTTTAAAAAATTAGACATACCTCCTTAGACTTTAGTCAATGAGAACTGTGTTTTTTTTGTCCAAAAATAAGATATAGCCCTGTTCAAATGTTGTTGGTGAACAAAAAACATGACCAATGTCACATTGGCAATATTTTAAAATCAAACTTACTAAACTAACTTTCTACAGGTTTCCTTAATCTTTTTGTGAATGGTATTCAAGACAAAAAAGTTAATAACCAGGTGCAAGGTGTGAAATAGAGAAGGCTGAAGTTTCCGTTGCATCATAACATAAAGTACATGCACAACTATCTTTCCTAAATTCAGCAGATGGGTATAAATAGTTTCATTTGAACAACATAATTCGGCAATGGTTCCTTTAATTTGGGGCCATGATGTTACCTGATACCATCATCTTCCTTAGAATACAAGGTTGCCCCACCTGCAGATGAAGTATGACAAGGATTGAAAGCCAAAATCAGATATCAACAAATAGGTAACTTAAGAAGACTGAAATTCTTCTTTTCATAAAATAGTTCATAGATCAAATTGTATATCAGGCGAATAAAATGGAAAGAAGCCTACACTGACTACAAAAATCTCCAAGACATTGTTGAAGGAAATCCTAAAGTTCAAGCGGAAAGAGGAGCAGAAAACAAGCCCAAACCCAAAAAATGGGAAAGTCTCTTAGTCTTTTGTCTTTACTAATCCATGTATTCTTTATGTATCTCTTTTCACTTTATAATCTGCATGAAATAAACCACCACCAGATATTATGCAGATACATCAAGACATGCTACATTTGGCCCAAAAGAACATGCAGCACGTATAAGAGAATATATGGATGGGCGGTTATCAAAGCAACAAAAGTTTGCTTCCATTAAAGCCTTCACATTCATAAACCTACAAGGATATCTGAAACAGCCCTCAAACAAAAAAGAAAAGAGAACTAAAAAGAAAAGACAAATGTTCTCTAACTGGTCCAAACCATTTAACAAAAGTACAGAAGCTACACGTTCCCTAACTTAAAACTCAAACAAATGTCTAATAACAACAACCAATATGCATACTCCATTTATGATACATTTACCAATATGATGGATTATAGTAAACTAAAAATGGCAAAATGTATACTCCATGGACTGATTTTAATCTCCATGTAGTACAACCTACAAAGTAAAAAGAGCAGAAAAGACTTGCAAAAAGTAGATAACCTATGATGTGGTTTTTATCAGAATTCAGAAGAACAAAAAAATATTCTCTTAAAAAGTACAGATAAAATTGTTACAAACACCATCATATAAGAATATTAGACAAGGAATACAAAGATCATCAGTGATCCTTGATTTGAGAAGAATGCAAGGTAGTAAAAGAGTGAAAAAAATAAACCCAGATTTAAAATCATCCTACATAGAGTAACTCAGCATCTACCAAATAAAAAACCCATTTGACTATAGTTTTTATCAACAAGACACACTACAGTTTTATAACCACTCACAAATATATATAAAACCAAGAGATACTCAATTTTCTGTTATAGATTAGCAGGAGAATTGAAAGCAGATAGGAAAGCCACAAATTCCTTAAAATTTAAACCATCTAGCATCCTTAACAATCTTTTTCAGTACAGAATTCAAATTATATAAAATAATCAAATCAATAGAGATGAGGGACTGAGCAGAAGGTTTCTTAAATGAATAAGTAACACAAAGAAACCAAAGAAAAGAATGAAATTAAAAAAAAAATTAAAGAATCATACCCAAAGCAAGCAATGGGAAAGCTAGACTGAGATTATATTTCATTCTTTTACTACAGACATCAAAAGTCCAGTAATATGTAATTTCCTTGTTTTGGTTTTTTCGTTTTCTTTGGTTTTTTTCTGTTTGTTTCCTTGTTTCTGAGTGCCTTCTCGGCACTCCTTTGAATACAATTCTACCTTTTCCCAAAAAAAACATTATCCACATAACATAATAAACACAGCCCCTCAAAACAGTAAACCATTTCAACAAAAAAAATCCACCAAAACCCATCATATAAAAAAAAAAAAAAAAAAAAAACCAAAATCCCTGAAATTCTATACACATCTTTTCCATCACAAAACCCAAATCACTCACAGTCTAATAGAGAGAGTAATGCTTACCGAAGGTGCTGTAAGAATTGTATGAATTGATCCATCTAATCGAAATGCTTTAACTCATTTGTGAGGTCTGAGATTTTCAAATCAGATCCAGAGATAGAAATCAGTTGCAGATTTCGTTTCTTCAACCGATCTGCTAGCAAATAAGACCCAATCTGATCTGTGAGAAAACAAGATCCAAAGAGAAATCAATTGCAGATCTGGTTTCTTCAACCGATCTGAGAAGGAGGGAAAGATAACTTGAGAGAGAGAGAGCGAACCAGAAAGAGAGAACTAAAGAGAGAAGATCGGAGAAAGGAGATCAGAAAGGGATCTGCAGCGAGGGTTTCATTAGGAGCTCTCTAGGGTTTTCATGGAGAAACGATGGAGGAAATGAAGAATGTTGGAAATTTTTCAATTTTTGTCTTAAAAATCGCGTGGGTATACTTGTCTTTTTCGTCAAGATAGATGCCCTATGAGTCAGGCATAAAATTATACCAGACTGGGAGGCATCTTAATCACCTATGAGTAAGATGTTTATTTAAATCAGCTAGCAAATCAAATTTTTAAAAAATAAAAAACAAACAGTCAGAAATCTGACTCGACCCGAATCAGATCCGAGTCAGATTTCAGATGTCCGAGTCAGCAAAAACAAACACGCCCTTAGGCTTTAAAAAGCCCATTTTTAATGAAGTTGGATATATTTCCACTTCACTCATCTTGGTGGGCCTCAATGGCCTAATACCAATCAAAGGGTTTTACAACCCATTTCTTCTCTTGTGGGCTTAACAAACCCATTCTTTCCCAAACCCTAAAAACCTAATAGCTAAAAAGATAATCTTTCTTAGAATAAGATAAATCTAGGTTAGGTTTGTTTGGCTTTAGATTAGGGATGCATTAGCACTAAGTTGCTTGTTAATTTTGAGATTAGTCTAAGAATTCTCCTAAACTTGTTAAGTGAGACCATCATGGACGGGCACCTAAGCTCGACATTCATGTCCAAGCTGGTCGATAATCTTGCTCACTTAACCAAGTTGGGTTAATTCTTAAACAGACCCCACCTTACGATTAATCTTAAATGATTTTCAAAAGAGAAGAAAAACAAATGATTTTCAGAGAACAAAAAAATCATTTGCATGCATTCTAATACTAAAATTTCATAAGGAGAATTAGAAATTTTAGATAAATTTAGAATTAAGTCATGCTAATTTCATGTGTGGTGTGGTACACACATGTTATGTTTTTAAAACTTTCGGGAATATATAAATTTTTCCTCATGTATCCCTTTTGCACATGCTGAAACTACACGTGAAAAATACACTTTTGAAAACTCTCCGTACAAGCGTTTGTACGCGCACAAGTCATTTTTTTGCACGTGATAAGATTAACACGTGTATAATATTTTCAAAATCACTTTGGGCACGTGTGTAATAACACGCCCGTGTCATAAAACTTGCATTTTTAAATCATAAACTACCACATTTGTACACGTGTACTTAGAAAATACATGTGTCTCGCGTAGCACACTTGAAAAGGAAAACCAAGTATTGCATTTTTATAGTGAACGTGTGCGAACATACACATATGTCACAATGTTTCGTATAAGTCTTGTCGACTATGCGAATTGCTTGCAAACACGTATAGAAAAGTAAATACATGTATCTTTGTCTTGTACGAATAATAATATTCGTACAATGTGCTGCTCAGTGCACGTGCGAAATAATTTGCACGTGTCATTTTTTCGATACGTGTCTAATAATAGGCATTTGTGTCAATTTTTCCCCAGAAAACTTTATAAGCATGAAATATAGGCTTAGGGAGCTTAAACTTACATTTCCTGTACACTCTTTTGTAGAATAATGATAGCTAGATCAAACAATTTCCTAAAATATCCTTAGTTATGAAGTAAGGGCTGATCTCATTATCGGGCGGTTGTCGGGTGCCTAACACCTTCCCCACCCATATCCTTAGAATCTCTGATCGTAGACCAGCAAATGGATCATCGCCATGATTTCTTGAGAACTTCGAAATTAGGGTGATTTCCAAAACTTGGGTCCTGATTCCCCATAATCAGGTGGCGACTCCTACATTTTCATATATATACCCCACAAGGTAGAGTTTTTGTTCGTCTCTATTTTCACCCTCTCCGAGTGACGGAAAGTGGGCCAGGTGAAAATTCCCGATTCCACAACTGCCGAAGCTGCCACCGAGCACCTGTCGAGCTCTACAAAAAGACCCATAAAAAGGTCTCTATCAATAGCTCTTCGGCAGCCACTGAAGCACCACCGACAGACACTTAACAGTACAAATCTGCCTATTTTAGGTCTAGTTTCATCAAGGTATTTCAACACACTTATGGGCAACTAAATTAACTATTTTTGGATGATTTCTAGTCACCTAGTGTTATTTTGGTCGGTCCATTATCTGTATGGGTCAGGCCATTCCACCATACCAAGGTTTACCTATTCGATGCGGAGGTGTGTGCTCGATCATTAGCTCCAATTCTTCGTTGATAATAAGACTACCAAAGACTATACGAAATTGACAACCTAGGGAACTAACAAAGAATACCTACAGAAGTTTGAATTAAAAAATGGAAGGATTTAAATTGCAAAAATAAACCTCTATTATATCCACTTTATTCTTAAACTTTCTTGCCTGTGGGTCTATGTGAAGATGATCCAAAGGCTGAACTTTTGTAGTGATGATCTTCTCATCATATAGATCTAGAGGTGTCAATTGGGCCGTGCTGGGCCGGCACGGCACGACCCTCTAGTGGGCTGGGCTGGCACGGCACGGAGCACGGTCGGCACGACAGGGTTTCGTGCTGGGCCGTGCCGTGCCAAGTCACAGTTTAGGTCAGCCCAGCACGGCCCACTGGCCCAGCANGGGCTGGGCTGGGCTGGGCTGCCACGTGGCCGTGCTGGGCCGTGCCGTGCCTGGGCCGCCCAGCCCAATTGACACCTCTATATAGATCAACATTAGGTTGGTGATAGAGGTGGTGGTTGTGGTCAGTGGCGGATCCAAGAATTTTGTACGTGGTGGGCGAGTCAATGTTGACCGAGAAAACATTGACCGCGTCAGAGTTGACTAGGTTAATTGAGCGAGTCATTGAGAGAGAGATCGAACCCATCGATTTTGCACATCTTTGACGATGAAACAGTTATTATATTGAATGTTTTAAAAATGAGGACGGAGATTGCACCATGCTTATTGTACCACTTTCTTTTTTGGGTGGGGGTGGGAAAAGTGATGCCCCACATAGAGATTATCTAAAGGCTGATTTTTTGAGAATCAATGGATAAAGAAAGATGCTTAAAATTTGCCTAATTTTAAAGGGCTGATTTTTTTGGGGTTAGAAGTATTTAGAATTTACTGATTTTCAAATATGATAATTTACGTGATGATGAGTTGAGCATCCTCATCAGATATTAGCTCTTGGATCGTCTCTATGTTAACTCCACAAAATAGCATGGTGCAATATCCCTCGCCTTTAAAAATAGGGTTGGTAACCATGAAACAAGAAAAAAATAGAATGGGCAAGTTTTTTTATTTTTTTTTGTAGGAATAGAGTAGGCAAGTTGAAATATATTCAACTATTTTTTAAAATAGAGGGTGGTCAGTTAACTACCTTTTGTCTAAGGTAGATCCATCATTGGTGGCGGTGGCGATAGTAAAGTGGTGGTTATACAACAAGCTCAACATAAAAAAACATATACAATGTAAGTTAGGGGCTCGTTTAATAATCTAATATAATAACACTTGTATATGGCCATATCCTCCTCCATGTCAAAATCATGTTGAATATAGAAAAGAACATATAACAGATCTAGGAAGAAAAAGTGACCAGCGGATCCAGGTCTGGTCATTGTAATCAATTAAGGAAGTACACCCTTCTACGCCGAAACCTTTGCCTATCCTATTTTAGGGTCGTTAAAGAGGAAGGGCCAATTTCTTCCGTTTTATTTGGACCGGAGATCCTTGGGAGATTCCTCGAACATGCAAACGATGAGTCTGGATCCTGTACTTCTTGGAGTTCCGTAGCTACCCAACAACCTACCTCTCATTCATGCACCACCGACAAATAATAAATTTTTAACTACAGAGTTTCTATATTTTTTATTAATACTACTCTTTTATTATTAAATTGACATATGCCATTAGATGTTGATGCGGCATTCTATACATTGAGTCTACCATGTAGGTATTAAAGGTTTTTACTATAGTAATATAACTAGCCCCATATCCCAGCACTGGGGCTTCTTTTTAAAAAAAAATTGAATTTTTTTATTAGATAATTAGAAAATTTAGTTGTTTTAGATTGGGTCAAATGTTTATAATGTAGGTTTTTTTAACTCATACTTAATATTGAGGGTTTTATTAACACAATAATAGATAATAGATTGAGCCATACATTTATAATGTAGGTTTTTTTAACCCACATCTAAGAGAGAGGGTTTTGTTAACCCAAGGCTTCTCCTATAGTATATTAGAATAGATGTAGATTTTTTTAACCCACACTTAAGAGTGAGGGTTTTGTTAACCCAATAATGGATAATAGATTGGGTCATATGTTTATAATATAGGTTTTTTTAATCCATACCTAAGAGAGAGGATTTTGTTAACCCAAGGCTTCTCCTATAGTATATAAGAATAGATGAGAATGGATCCGCATACAACTTTATTTGTATATTTTATATGTACAGTGGCATGTGAGGCCCACATGAGATTGATCTAAGGGTTAAGAATGTTCTCTTCACCTTGTAGATCATCCTCACAAAAAATTACCCCTTTATAAAACTGCTAGCACCATTAAAAGTTAACTCTTCTTTTTCATCATTCACTATTCACCTTAATTTTTAATCAATTTCTGATCAATTTTTGATAGGCTATAAATTTTAGAATGATATAATTTTTAGTAAGGATGTTCTACTCATCTTGTAGATCATTCTCACAAAAAAATCAGCTCTTGATTCCTCACTATATGAGTCCCACAACCAATGTAAGAATAATGATGTGCATATAACGATCTAAACGGATCCGGACTCTAATATAATATAGATAAATGACTAAATAATTTATAATTTCAATTATCTTTTGAGGGAGTTCAATTTTTTAAAAACCATGTGATATTTTGTTTTAGATGATCTCAATGTGCGTCCCCATATATAGGTGGGTGAAAGTGGAGTGTAAGAATAAGTTACGTATAACAAGTAGAAAAGTTAACATGAAATATCTGATCCCAATTAAATAATGACAATGAGTCAAATATTTTTACCCAACCTTTTACTTGTTACATGCAATCTAATCTTATACTCTAGTTACACCTGTTTGTAGGGCTAACTTTAAAATGATCTAAGGATTTTTTTTTTTGTTATTTATTTATTTTCTCATCATGTAAATCCTACATCATTCTAAAACTTTTCACCCGATCAAATTTAAAGTATTATTCACCGTCCATTTTACTATTACATTTTGATTAACTTTTAATGAGGTTAGAAGTTGTAGAAAGATGTGATCTCAACAAACTTTTGTTAAAGTTAAAAGATCAAACAATGTGATATTTTGTGAGGATAATCTATACGGAACAACCCTATCATCTTGGTTGCATGCGGCCTCATTGGTGGGTTTAAGAAGAGTGGGCCCCATAGCCACTTGTAATGTTATAAGTCACATTCAATGTGTCAACTATCTATTCCCATATATACATATATATATATGATGATATGACTCTTGGTCGATTAGGGGAAGGAAAATGGACAACTCAAAACACCAAAAATTACAAATTTTGAGGTTTTAGCAAAGATTATAGGTCGCGGGTTTTGAGGTATATGAAGAGAACCTTAATTACACCGTTTGTGGGGCTCATATGGAGATGATCCAGAGCTGATTCTTTTGAAGATAATCTCATCACCATATAAATCTTTCTCATAACACATCGCATCATTATAAAACTTTTAATCTAACAAAATTTGGGTGAAATTTAACAGCAAAATAGAATGATCCAGATTAAAATTTAGATTAACTTTGAATTGCATTAATTAATAGATTTAGAACAATGCTAATGATTGTTAAGATAATTTACGTGGTGAAGAGATCATCCTCACTGAAAAATAACTCTTGCATGATCTCTATGTATGCCCTACAGACCCGTGTAAACAAGGTGTAAGCATAAACCAAATATTAACAAAGAAAAAAAATGCGGTGAAAGCATAATTCTCCTTTTTTAAGTGGGGGCATTTTGAGAAACATGGGATGGAATGAGACTAGACCATAAAATTCACGTATTAAACACGAATTAAACATGTGCTTAGTGCAAATTAACCTAGACTTTGGAGTTGGGATAGTTATCAAACTTCGAGGAGTACAGAATATGTAGACTCACCCATGAACATATATATAAATAAGTAGTAGAGCAAAGTCGTTGGGTAGCTTTGGGTGTGTCCGAAGCCAATAACCGAATATGCGAATTAAAAGAATTTCCCCATTTCAACAGCTCTTCAAAGTTCTCTCTACTGACCCCCAAATCACGCTTAGTATATGCCCTCAAATATTCCTTTTTCTTTTTTTTTTTCAAGCAATAAGATCACTTACTTACTCTTTATAACCCAAACTCCATCTTCTCACCATCTGTTCTTATTATATACTTTTGTTTTTAATTTGGTTTATTGATTTGAGCCCTAGCTAGTTATAAACAAGACCATCAACATGAAATTTGGTAAGAGATTGAACCAACAAATTCAGGAGACTTTACCAGAATGGAGAGACAAATTCTTATGTTACAAGGATTTGAAGAAGCTGGTTCGGCTTATTTCTTCTTCGCCGGTGGGCAGCGAGTCAGAGAAGGTCGAAGCCGAGTTCGTCTACTTGTTAAATGCCGAGATTGAAAAGTTCAATTCTTTCTTCATGGAGCAAGAAGAGGACTTTATAATTCGTCATGAAGTAAGTACTGTTAGTCTGTTTTTGTGGTTCTCGGTGGTGTTTTGTAAAACTTATTTTGGCAGCGCATTTAGCATTGAATTTTGGGTTTTTGGCTTAATAGGAATTTCATTAAATCAAAATTTTCATTTTTATTTGAAATCAAAATGCAATATGAGTCCAAGACACAAAATTGAAGCTTTGTTTCTAATTTTAACCGGCTGCAATACCTACTGTAAATATGTCTTGATGGTGAATCACAACGAAACCTACAATTAATTCATCCAATACTGGTAAAGTACATAATGAATGCAAGTAAAAAGGTGTAGTAATTCTTTACAAAAAAAAAAAAAAAAAAAAAAGGTGTAGTCCAAAAACAGTTTAGAGGTTTTTAGCAAAATTCAAAGTTCTAAATGTCATTCAAACTAGAGAACAATGATGAAAAAAATAAAATAAAAGAATGATCTAGCCAAGTCTGGTAACTGCGTCGACCCGACCATTGCCCCCTTAACCGGCTGAATGTCTAGGACAGTCCTTATTTTAGGGTTTTGTGATTGACTATATTTCTTTTGCCATCGTTGTATACTTGTACTTGGGGCCGTCTTTCATAATACTTAAGGCCTGGGGGCGCGCAGCGGGGAGAGAGCACGCGACCTCCAACCACGGCGGCAAGGCCCCCAACTAAAATTTTCAAACTTTTTATTTGACATGATGGTGTAGGCCCTAAATAGAACGGTGGTTTTTATGTATTTATTTATTATGAAGATGGAATTATTGGCCAATTATACATATAAATAAGAGCGCCAACCTGCCAAATGAATCAACCATCAACAACAGGGAGTACTTGTAAGTTGTAAGCTCTTGGATTATGCACACTCTCTAACATTTTCTAATTTATTTGATGCAAACAAGATTTGAACATAGATTTATGCTATCAACAACAATAGACTTTAACTAGCCTAAACCTTGTTAGCAATTCGGCATAAGGCTAAAATTGAAGACGGCACAAATACGAGTATTATTCAGTTCATAAAATTGGAATACGGTCAAACATTCGGCGTACGGAAAATATTCGATTTAGAGTTAATTCGTGTTTAATACGTTACACATGTAAAAATTCGGCAGTAAAAATTTAAAAATATGCTAAGTCTTCTAAATGCTTCATGGAGTTCCGAGTATGTTGATGAAGAGAGAAATTGAGAGAATTGGGGTCCTTATAGACAAATAGAGAAAACAAAGAAGGGTCCTTAAGCAATTAGCTAGGGTTTCTTTTTTATTTTTATTTTTTTGTATTGAAAGTCTGATAGTCATTAAATAGAGTAGGAGTATTTTTCACCCGTTTCATTCGGTAATTCGGTTAAAACGTGTTTCAAACGTTTTAGCTAGAGATTTCGTGTATTGTTTATTAGGTTTCGTTTGGACGGAAGTATTAAACGTTATTCGGAAATACGGAAAGGTTTGAGTATTAAACGCGAATAGTTCGGGTGATTGCTAACAAGGGGCCTAACTAGGGGTGCCAATGGGTACCAAAATACTCGGAACCTAACCGGTACCAGAACCATTTTTTGCGGTTCCGGGACCTCATTTTGTGGATCCGATAAATTTCGGATCCATTTCGGATCTACCCGTTTTGGATCCGTTTAATTTCAGATCTATTTCGAATCCACCCAACGGGTACCCGTGGGTACCCAGTTCCGTATAAATTTTATAATTTTATAGTTTAATTTACTATTATATAATAATTTTTTTAACTTTTTTTATTTAAAAAAAAATCAATGACTATTATATAACAAATTTCATAATAAAATAAATTTTATAATTGAATAAAATACGAAAATACAAAATACAAAATACAAATAAGTTTTATGTAAACAAAATAAAAAAATTAAAATTAAAAATGGGTATCGGGTACCCGAGTACCCGCGGATCCTAGCGGTACCGGATCCGGAACCACCAATTGAGGTTCCGGAACCAGAACCGGAAGGATCCGGAACCGCTTCATATTAACGGGACCGGATCTGGAACCTTTAGGTTCCCTACCATGCATTATGAACTGAATTCATAACTCAAATTGCTTTGATTAAATCATTTAAAAGTTAATACCGATTTGAACATATACCCATTTAATCAAAAGAGTTGAGTTGAATGAAAATAAGTTGGTATGTTCCTATTCTAAAGCAACCATGGCTCATCTCTGATTGAAAATTTCAATTCGATTCACAGCTCATTTCTTGGATATATTTGTACGTACTTCATTAATTAAAAATGTAACCCTTTTATTCCTATCGATAGCTCTGGTAAGTAATAAACATGAAGAAAAAAATTTGGTGACAGGAATTGCAACAGAGGATTCAGAGGGTGATTGCAATATTAGGACCAAACGGGAGCCATCCTTCGGAAATTCATTATAAAGAAGAAATGGGAAGAATCAGAAACGATATCGTAAATTTCCATGGCGAAATGGTGCTTCTGGAGAATTACAGTAGCATCAATTACACAGGTTAGACTGAAAACTTGAAGAAGCTTATATATATATATATATATATATATTTCATCTACTTTTGAAGAAGAAATCTTGATAAATGTCTGGTCGATAGACCAATTAATGTTAGGAATCGATTAACTTGGTTCCGATTATTTCATATATATATATTTGAGGACCGGAACTAGAACAGACAAGAACCAGAACCTACATATTTAATCGGTTCAGTTCCAGCTAACCGTCCAGAACCGATCCATTGACATCCCTTAGCAACATAATCAAAATGATCCAATTTATTTAATTCTGAAATTAAACTGAAAAAGAAACTTGGGTGTTGTAGGACTAGCTAAAATCTTGAAGAAATATGACAAGCGAACGGGAGGTTTGTTACGTCTGCCATTCATTCAAAAGGTGCTTCAACAACCATTTTTTACAACTGATCTTGTCTCAAAGCTTGTTAAAGAATGTGAGAACACCATAGAAGCAGTTTTCTCGACGTCGTTAGAGGAGCAAGAAGGAAGAAGAAGAAGAAGAAAAGAAAGAGATCCTACAAATACTGTTGTTGGACACAGCATTTTCAGAAATACAATAGCTGCACTTGTGACCATGAAAGAGATGAGAAGAAGCTCTACTTACAGTGAATTTTCGCTCCCTCCCCTGAACTTGGCAGACTCTGATATCATTCAATCACTCCAGCTTAACTCTGCCATTACAATTCTCTAATTCAATTAGATATTGCCAATTATGTGTCATTAATTAATTATTATTAGTTACTACATGCCTTTAATTAATATTATTTTTTTATAGGTATGTTAATTGAAGAAGTGATTTGAGTATACAAATTCACAAAAACAAAAACTTTTAAGTATCCATTCAAAGAAGAGTAGTGATCCAATTTGAATTACAAAGAAGTGTTCCTGATGGCTGATGATGATACATAGTAACATAGTTCTGCAATGCCTTGCTTTACTAATACAAGGCGTCATGCATTTGATTTGCCTGTGGTCTTTACGCTGTGCGTGCACCAAGGGAGCATACGCATTAGAGTTGGCTGATCATAAAGAGAATTCTAGGATTCTCTAAGAACCAACCTCAGTGAAATTTATGTTAGTCAAAATCAATTTTGACCTAATTTTGACCATTACTTACTGTGAGCCATCCTATCATTTTAATATAAAATATTATATATTTTATAATAAAACTAATAACTAATTGAAAATAAAAAAAATAAAAAAAGTCATACGTATAAGATAAAGAAAGGGGAAGAGAGAAAAAAGAGGGGAGAGATCCCTCTCTTTCCCCTCTCTCTTCTCTCTCTTCTCTCTTTCTTTCTCTCTTCCTTTTCTTACTTTCCCTCTCACGCTTTCTTCTCTCTCCTTGTTAGGAAACAATATCTTTTATTCAATTAGTAGTTTAATTGTTTAGGTAGTTTATTATTTAGAAAGTCCTTTTAAGTAGAAGTTTATCTAGTGAAGGAAGTTTATTAGAATAAAAGTTATTAGGATTGTTTAGGGCCCCTTTGGTTCGCGATTGGAAAATTTATTTTTAAAAACTAATTTACACATAAATTAACTACATTTTGTATCACATCTAAAACTATTCTTTTGACTTTACTATAAAATTCTAAATGATTTCATTGAAAATAAAGAAAACAACATTTTTTTGTTTTGTAAAATCATACATGATTTTATTGGAAATCCTAAAACAGTTTTGGATGTAGTACAAAATGCATATTAGTTTAGGTGTAAATTAGTTTTTGAAAACAAGTTTTCCAATCGCGAACAAAACGGGCCCTTATTTTTTCTATATAATTCGGTGGCTAATCCCCAATCAAAGGATTAAAGGTGGTAGATCTCCAATCAAAAGATCAAATTGGTCTAGAACCCTAGCTGTTACTCCTTTCTTTCCCTTTTTCTTTCTTTTTTTTTTCCCTGTAAATCGGTACCCAATGCTTCAGAACAAATACAAACAGTTTGGGGAAGAAGTATGGTTTAAGGAACCAAGAGTAGATGAGTGCTTTGATTTCAATACTGACGTCGTGAGAGTTTGTAGAATACTAGGGTTCATTAAATAAACAAAAATTCCATTAAGATTCATCGGATATTGGCCAAAAGTTCGCTGAAAAAATTGTCAAAGATTTATTGGAGAGATAAATGATTGTTTTGAAAATAGAAATTTTTATATATGAAGATTCATATTAAAATAAAAAATTTGTAAAGGTAGTTTTACAAAATTTAAACCTTATTATTTTATTACTATAAATGGGGATGGCTCATAGTCAAATCTTCGGATGACATATAGTTGATTTTGAGAAAACTAAGATGGCTCATAGTGTAGGATGGCTCATAGAGAATCCTAGGATTCTCAATATCATCAGTCTTATTGTTTGGATGTAAAAATTGCATTACTAATAAGTAATTCTAGGCACCTATAGAACGCGTAAATAACATTCAATTCATTCGAAATGTTTAGGGCCTGTTTGGTTCGCGATTGGAAAACTTGTTTTCAAAAATTAATTTACACCTAAATTAACTACATTTTGTATCACATCTAAAACCATTCTTTTGACTTTACTATAAAATCCTAAATGATTTCATTGAAAATAAAGAAAATAACATTTTTTTGTTTTGTAAAATCATACATGATTTTATTGGAAATCGTAAAACAGTTTTGGATGTAGTACAAAATGCATATTAGTTTAGGTGTAAATTAGTTTTTGAAAACAAGTTTTCCAATCATGAACCAAACGGGCCCTTAGTTTCCCATAGAGCTGCAATTGTTTGTGAATCAGCAAGGACCACCTTGCAAGGCTAAATACTCCTGGGTGACCGATAGCGAAGTACCATGAGGGAAGGGTGAAAAACTGAACTAAACCGGTTGCACCCTTCTTCACCTAATAATAAGTTTATCTATAACAAATAATAACCAAGTATCCCAAATGCACACACTAGCTCAATTAAGAAAACTAGCTCGCAAAAGATGCATTCCTTGTTCCATACAACTGGAACGTTACTTCAACATGCTCAATAAAAAAAACTATCACAAATGCCAGAACTAGCCCAATTAAGATAAATCTAAAGAGATATATTCCTTGTTCCACGCAACTGGAACCCCTACATCGTGCTCAATTAACGTCATATCCGATGTAGGCCACGATAAAAAAGCTTGAGCAGCCAATGCAAAATCGACCTAGACCGTCCAAGCATCTAGTCCTAAGGGTATGTTGTGCACTAGGTCACCAGGATATGTAGATGCTACTTTACCTTCTGCAACAACCTCTCTATTATTGTACCAGCTCATCAGTTTGCACTTTTGTCCAACCGCCCACTCATACAAGGCAATATTACCAACCAAGTTATTGCTAGCGCAGTGTGACTATTGTCAATGCAATTAAAAATAAAATAACATTAAGTTCATAAAAGGTCATAAATGTTTTTCATATACAACTAAATTTTTATTGATTCTATCTACACATTTACCTGGGTTGTGGCAACTAGTGATGAGTCTACACTTTCTGGTTCACTTCTTCTATCTTTTTTCAGTGAGAACCACAAATTATGATGCAAGTGATAGGTTACAAAATTTGTTAGTTCTTAAACTTACTTCTTACCTCCATCATCATTTCTATCTTGGTCTCCAATTTATTAACCTTGTCTTGAAGTGCAAGTAACCTCGTAGTAAATTGTGCTTTATTGGGCACCCAACTTATAAGCATTAGAGTGTTCCCCAAGAAAAACCCAAGTAGTGTAAGTAGGATCCATCCCTCTACAGATCAAGTGCTCAAACACATGCTACAAGAAAAATCACATTTAGTGGGAGTCGATGGCCGCTAGTAAAACTCAAAATGTGGTCGGTAAAGGGTTTTACCGGCCGCCAAGGGTGGCCATCGGATTAGTCGCTGAAGGCCTCGTCGCTAAAAATTTTCCGACGAATAGGTGGCCGCCGGTAAATCTTTAGACTTTTATCGACAGGAATATAACCACCGCTAAAGGTTTAAAATGTTGGCCACAAAAACTTAATCACGACCAAAATAATGGTCACCTAATTATTTTACCGACGAACACCAACCGCCACTAAAAGTTTATTTACCAACAATTTATGTGGCCGCCACTAAAAGCCTCATTACTGAATGCCACATAGCCGCCGCTAATAACCCCTATAGTGGCGGTTTTGTGGCCGCCGGTAATAACCAATTTCTAGAAGAAAAAAAATTTTAAAATTTTTTCAGCAAATCAAATCATGCAATACTAAAATTCAAAACTCTTCATTTAAATTCAATATCCATATAATATACAACATTATAACATTTCCATTTAAAAAAAATACTCATCTAGATCTTCTCCATTGAAGTTTGGTATGTACAAGTTGGATGACTTCTAACTTCCATTCTTGCAATAATTAAAATAAAATATAACTAATAGCCAAACGAAGAAAATTTGCCAAGCATACAAGATCACAAGGAAAGCATGTAAGTATTTTTTTCTTGATTTTCCATGTCTCACATTTGTTACTTTCAGTATTCACTGAAGGTTTTGAGATAATTTCAAATGAGAGTTTATATTAATAATGTAGTCCCATTCTTTGAAGATCAGAAAGTTGATCAAGCATAAACTAAGTCTACAAAATATGAGAAAGACATACAAGTAAAGAGTAATTAAGTTTACACCTAAAAATATTTGAGCTTTTCGTAAAAAGATGATAAGCAAAACCACTAAACTGGGTCTACAAAACATGAGAAAGACATACAAGTAAAGAGTTGTATCTAGCTACCATTTTTTTTATCCCCTTAAGAATTTAGAATAACACCTCACTATAAGGTATAACAAACCTATGTTACTAAATATATCAAAGCGTCATCACCAAGTACAATGATATTAGCTACCATTTTCATTGCTACATCTATGTCAATGTATCACAATAATGGGCATTAGTGGGAAATAAGAAAACGAAGAACATAAAGAGGGATAGACTTTTGAAGTGTACAAACAAGAAGCCATTCAATAACATAATGTGTGGCTTATTATTCCTCAGATTTCTTAATTGAGGTGTTGCTTAGGATTTTCATATTTTTATGGTTTATCAAATTTCAAGAGTACTTCTTTGAATCTAAATAAGTATAAGAACATTAAGAATGTTATCGATATAACACAAATAGTTTAACCTAAACATAGAATTACCTAGTGAGCTGAGAAATTTTATTCTTATAGAGGGCCAATCTTAGTAGAAAGATTTGTTCCAATGCAAAATAGGTTCACATCTGCCAAAAAATAAATGACTAAATCAAACAGCAGAAAACTAATTTAAACCGCATAATAAAAGCCCTAATTTAAACCGAAGACTTAATTATCTTGGTTATAAATGGAAAACCAAGAAACAATGGTAAGCCAATATGAAAACCAGCACAAAGAATGGAATAAGAGACATTTTACTTAACGAAAACTAGTTCTGAGTCCCTTACATCTGCCACCAAATTCAACGGCCATCATTTTTCTAAAACATGATCTCCCCACCCCAAACAAAAAAAAAGTTCCAAACTATTTAACACATTGTGCACTTCTAAAATTGATTATAGTATCCAATTCAGAAATCAAGCCAAAACTATTAGAAAATCAATTTACCTGGACGTTGACCGAATTCAACTTGGGCTCATCTTCATTTTCATTCCCTAGCAGGAAAAAACAGAGGCAGCTCCAATAACAACCAACAAAGAAGTGAAGATCAGATACAGAGTAAAAAAAATAGACAACAGATAGTGACTCCGTAAGGTAGATAAACTGCAATATGTTTGAACAAAAAAAATAATTAAAAAATCCACCTAGCAGTCCTCGCCCACCCCATGGTTTTGCACCATTTTCTCACCTTATGTAATAATGGATCTTCTAGGACTACTTATTCTCTCTAGCTATTTATCACTTTAATAAATACAAAAACAAACAACTTGAAGATAAATATGAATCAAAGTACTCAAAAAGGAAAACATAAGAACATAATTGGCTTAAACATACAATTGAAGAATCAGTATAAATGTAGCAAACTAGTCCAAAATAGAGAAAACTGAATTGGCTGAAGATTTACAATGTACATCAAAAAAATCAAATTTTGAAAAAAGGGGGCAAAGTATTATCATTTCCTACATGCGGTTAACCAAAAACAGTCCCATAAGTTTTAAAAATCATCCAAATAAGTATTATCATGTCCATCCATCTTCATCATAAATGAAAAATCAAACAAAACAGTCCTTGATTCATTGTTAAACTCATATTCAAGTAGATTTAAAGCTAAACTCCCAAAATACAAGCATTTATTTTTCAAAAATTAATTGGAGATCAAGGGAGGAGTACTAACCTTAGAATTGATAGATCAACTCCCAAAATACTTCCAACAACTTAGATCAACTCCAAATCTTACTTCCTAGCATGCCAAATTAATTTTACATAAAAATCCTTACATTTAACCTCGAATAACTTGATTTTTAACTTAAATTTGGTAAGAAAACTCACCTTAGATGATTAGTAACTCAAAATAACTTCTAAATCACCTCCCAAAACTAAGATTAAGCTCCCATAATGCTGTCCTACAATATGCATGTTCGGTTTGCATCAAAAATCCCAAAATTTCATCATCAAAACAGCCCAAAAATCAATCTCAGGGTTAGATCTTACCTCTACCAACAACGCCACACTAAAACCCCCTTCTTTCACTTTGATTAGCACTATAAATCAAGGTTTCAAACTCAAAATAACAACTGTAGCACTCTAAAATTTTATTAGTGTACGAGATCTACACTTAACATAATTAAGTGTAGTAACCCAATATTTTTTGATGGACTTGGGCATGAGTTTATGAGATTAGATGGTCTAACCTAATATTTGTGTGATGGACTTGAGTATGAACATGAATCTATAATTAAGTGGGCTAGGCACATCTTTATTTTCTTTGGGTTAAAATAACCCAACATGTTATATATGAGGGAGGTTATTACACCCCCTCTTAGAACACCTCCTTATAACGTCCCCTCATGTGGGACCCACATGCGATGCATCTAGGGGCTATTTTTTTATAGGATGTTCTTCTCACTATGTATATCATCATATTAAAAAATTACTTCATTCTAAAACTTCTAACCCCTTTAAATTAACCTTTAAAAATTAGTACCTATTTAGTAACTATTTGAGGGTTCAAATAGTTACCAATTTTTAAGAAGTATTGAGGGGTTTAAAAGTTTTAGAACTAGCTGACTTTTTAATATGATGATATATATAGTGAGGAGAACATCTTATGAAAAAATGAGCCCTTGAATGCATCACATATGGACTCCAAAGGAGGGGGCGTCATAAGGGGGCGTTCTAAGAGGGGGTGCAATAACCTCCCTCGTTATATATTATTTTTAAAATTCGTATTTATGTCTGTCAGTATACTTTGGACCCAGTTTTAGATATCTTATGCTCCTAATTGGGCATGGGCTATTTCTAATGAACTTGTAGCACTTTGAATCTAATTTTCAGAATGATATGGCTTGTGATATTTGGACTTACGATCTGGGAGTTATGACCATTATAGTAAACTGTGTACATATGGTTAGTTGTAGACAAACATTAATGAATAATGTTTATTCACTCAAAACTTTTGATTTAGACCACAAGATTATTTTGATTGATATATGTCTTCATATCATTAAACAAGGGGCCTAAGTTACATCAATATTTTTGTACACAAAATCTTATCTATAAAAATTAGTCTTTGTTATTAAACATATATCACCACTACTAGCTAATGATGCATACACTACCATTACAACTCACAACCACTAACTAATGGTAGATGTACCACCACCACTAGCTAATGATGGATGCACCATCACCACTAACTAAAGATGCACCACCAACACTAAATAATAATGATAGCATTACCATTTTCCACCATCATAATAGAAAACCTTTTGGAAGCCTATATAAGGAGGCTTAAACCAAATGAAAATGAATAACTTAAAGAAGTTTTCTCCATTTTTATTCCATCTTCTAAACCATTCAAAATCAAGCTTATTTACTTCTTCAAACTTTAAACCTTATTTTTCTACTATTTAACCTATACAAAAAGAAGGGTTTTTCAACTAAGAAGAGGTATTTTTCAACATCAAAAGGGAAGTTTTCATACTAGTATTGGAAGAAAATCAAGGTAGGGATCGAAATCCTAGTATAAAACCTATGTTCTTGATTATATTATTTTTAAACAAATCATGTATGTAAGAAAATCTATCATATTTGTTTATTAGATCATGAAATCCATTTTAAATTGTATTTTATGATGGAATAGTGTGGTGATTTGAGATCTAATGCAAGATAAAATATGATGAATATGAAAGTGAGATGATTTAATAAAATCAATGGTCAGTAAGCCCTAATGGCTTTTCACGAAAATGTGGTTCCCGCGGAAGACGATTCTTGATAATCGTGGTTGGCTCACCGGAACAAGCCCTGACTGGTAAGTTTAATTAAAAGCATTAATCTAATATTTGTGACAATTCGTACATAAATAAAAACGTGGCTAAAAGGCCCTGAAAAACACAAACAACAAAGGTTTTGTGAAATTTTAGTAACACTGTAGAGTTTTCAGCAACACTTTTAACTGAAAAACGTGGTTTCTGCTGTTGCATATGTTTTGTTGCATTTTTAAATGTGTTTTCTCATTCATACATGTTTGTATCTATTATTTTTGGTTAGTTTCCTACTGAGCTTGCTCACCCCAATAATTTTCTCCCCACAGAGTTCGAGGAGGGTGTTGGAGCGTAGATCTTGAATTTGATGATCGTGGAAAGCCTTACTTTCTAGCATAATTTGTAGGTGTGCTTAAGTTGTTTGATCACACTACTTTATGTATTATATCACAGGGATTATGGGATGCTTTAAGTTTTATTTTGGTTTGGAGAATGGTTTTATATGTTGGAATTGTAATTTTTCAATTTTAGTTTGAACTCAAAATCTGATAGTACTGCGATGTTTGAATTGTTTCTCTTAATCCTGAGATCGGAATGATGTTCCATCAGTTGGATTATTTTCATAATAAACTCATTTATTTCTTCTTAAAATATCATATCTCGTTGCTGGATTTCTGCTTTCAGTGCAGATAGACCTAGTTACGGTCGATATTACAGTATGTTATATTTTCTAAATTAAAAAATTTTCTTCTGTGATATTTTAGATCTATTTGTCTATTTTCGTTTAGTCTTAGAATGACCTAAAAATGATTTAAGATGAATTATGTATATATAAAATAACAGACCTGATGCAGATTCTGGACAGATTACTATATGTCTAAAATATCTATTAGTTTGCATAAACCTTTTGAATTACTTTAGTCAAACTTAGTTAACCATGAATTAACTTTAACTACTCTTTTGAGTTAATTTTGTTGACCTATTATGGTTGGATTTTATGGAATAGAGAGGGAGAATTACCAATCTTTGTTCTTACAATGCCTATAGTCATGTATCCTTTTAATACTCTTCTTTTCAAGTTTAATGATCTGAGTTGGATTATAAGATTTGAAAAGTGGGGTGTTACAACAACCTTTTGCTTCCAATCCTCTATCAACAAAGCATTTAAGTTAAATGATGAACACCTTCACCAAAATTCAGATTTGGGTTAAAACCCTCATTTTGCTCCACCAAAACTTTCAATCTAAGAGGTTGGGGTATTTAAAACTTACCTCAACTTTAAAATCAGACCTAAGACACCATCTTCTCCACCATTAAACCCTTTCTTCAACAATATCTACATCAACAAAACAAGTAGAACAAAATCTTAAGTCTTTTAACTTTAAAACAACAAAAATTATATGGTTTTAGAGGTAAAACATCACCTAATAGAGGAAGAAACGAATATGGGAAGAGTTGAGGTCGATCCCCCTCACTTCTCGTCCTCTCGATCTCTTTCTTCTTCTCCACTTTCTCTTCTACCACTTCGCCTTCTTCTCTTTCTCTCCAGTTTCTATCTCTAACCCTCTCTCTCTAACGTCTCATCTTTTCTTTCTTTTTTTTTTTGTTTTTTTCTAACCCGATTCTGTGTGAGAGAGAGATAGGGATATTGAGGGGCGTTTCTGAGAGAGCTAGATAGATGGAGAGAAAGAAAGATGGGGCGATTCTGATGGTGACGGTGTTGTAGGCGGTCGAAAACCCTCTCAATAGAAGAAATAGAGCTAATGCAAACATAAACCTCTTTTCTGCTAAGAATATAGCAAATGAGAGATAAAAGAGGGAAAATGAAAATCCCTTTTCATTTAGGCGGGTTTTTTTGGGGATCCGGCTCACAGAAAAAAATTTGTTTTAAAATTAAAAAATGTCTTTTGCTGCGGGAATACTTAAGACCGCCGCAATAAATTGATTTTTTTGCAGTGGGCAAAATTTATCTGCCACTGCAATAGACGAAATTTTTTAGCCGCGCAAAACATCTACTGCAGTAGACCATTTTTGTTTTAGTATTACATAAAAAAATTGTGTGATTTATGAGCAGTTTATGTTTACAATTAACTTTAAAAATGTTTGATAGTGTTAAAAAATTTTAAATGTGCTAAGTGTTATATGAAAATGACCAATGTGGAGATGGGATCATCCTCATACAATCGAACCATCTCTATGGAGATGATCGTCATTATATAAAATTATATTGTGACTAAAACTTTTAACCTTATTAAATATTGGTTTAAAATTAATGATAAAAATGAATAGTTTATAAACACACTAATTTTGATGGGGTTAGAATTTTTAGAGCAATGTGATTTTCGATAAGGATGATCTGTATAGTAAGTAAATCTTTAATACCATAAATTAAATTAGAATTTGAATCATCTTCATATGGGACTTATATAGAACCACGTCAAAATTATGTCTAAATGATATGGCACAGGTCATGGCACAAGGGAACAACACTTGGCCCAGTACAAGAGCCCAATATTGGTCATAGCATAGTACAAGAGCACATTGGTCATGGCACAATGAATGTTGGCATTTGGCACGGCAGTACTCATGGCACGGTGAATGTTGGCATTAGGCACTGGTCATGCTACGATACTTTGCACGATACAAGGGCACAACCTTGGTCATGGAATTGTGAATGCTGGTACTGGGCATGGTACGACACAAGGAAATGACATTGTTTATGGCACGGTGAGTATCTATTGGCATTGGGTATGGGGCATAGCACTAAGTACTATACAGGGGCATAGTTATAAAATTTGTAGAATTAGCGGGAGTCAACTAGAATGGCTGATAAATGAATAAAACAATTAGCGGGGGCCAGAGAAACCGCTGGTAATGGGTTTGGAGATTTAGCGGGGGTCAAAACTCCGCCAATAAAGGCCGTAGACATTTAGCGGCGGTAAAAAATATGGCCGTATAAACACCTTTAGTGGCGACCAGACACAATGGTCGCTAAATGTGGACAATTACCGGCGGACTTTTATGATTTGTCAGTAAATATTTGGCGCGAAATATTTTTGCAAAAAATTCACATCTATAGCGACGAAAATTACGTAGCTGTAGGTAAAAAGTCACATTTAGCGATGCAAATATTTTAGCCGCCGATAAAAAGTTAAAATTAGCGACGCTAATTTTTTAACAGCCGGTAAAATGTTTTAATTAGCGGCTATTGTGTATAACCGCCAGTAAAATAATCTTTAGCGGCCAATAACCTGGCCGCACGGTAAAAATCTGGCCGCTAAAATCTACTTTTCTTGTAGTGACAATAGGACCCCTTCAATCATCTTCATGTGGTCACACATACAAGAGAGCAACTTAGGAAGTAGATAAGGGAGTTCGCCTAGCATTACTCACCGTTTAATTTTCTTCCATTTAATACTTGCGTTTACATAGTGATTGGACACATACACGGATGTTATTTTCTTAATTTTTTAACTAAAAATCTTATGAGACACGGAGACATGACACATACACTCTTCTCTTAGAGAAAAGTTCGTCCTTCGTAGACAAGAAGTTTTTATTTAAAGTTTAATACTCTCAAATGAATGCAACTAGGGCTGCACATGGTACAGTTTTAAATCCGGTCCGAACCGAAAAAAATACCGACAAACCGTAAAACCAAAAAACTCAAAACCCAAAAAATTGCAAAAACTGATATTTATAGTCTGTTTTTGGTTTCATGTTTTTAAAAAACCAAAAAAATTAAAACCGTACCAAAAACACCAAATCGAAAGACCAAACCAAAAAAACCAAAAAAAAAACTTGCACATATACCTATATAGTATACACATGCATTATTATGTATAAATATGCATGCTAACTTATGAAAATATGAATTAAGGAGCCTGGCTCTTAATATAATCACAATTTCATAAGTCAATGTATCTATGTCAATTTGTATCCCATATGAGGCAATACATATGTGTGATGTGTGTTCTTAAATTTATACATATTTATTAATTTATTTATAATATATTTATTATTTTATATAATTATTATTTTTATTGTGAAAAAAATCAATTGTGGATATACCATGATTAAAATTGCCACTATGTTGCTATGGAAAATATGTTGGGATCCATATAGAGATATCTAAGAAGATATGAAGATAAACTCTTCACAGACTTCACCATGTATCTTCATAAGAAATAAAAAATAAATCATATTCGGGGACAAGCTATCTTGCACGTTGTTTGGGAGTGTGCCCCCATCAAAAAAAATTTAAACTCCAGCATCTAATACCGATGAGGAAATTAAGTGCCCCACCAATTATTAAGATTTTAGTATATTATGCCTTAGTTTTTTGTAAAATTAGAATTTGACCAACTCATTTCTTAACACGTACCCCACAAGCTTTTAGGCATACCAAAGAAATTTGTTGTGCTTTATAGTTTTCTCCTTAAAAAATTTTATGATTTCGTCCCTAATCATATCGTACCAAAATTTTTAACCCTATCAAAATTTAATTTAAAAGTAATAATTGAAATGGATGGCCTATAAATTACCTTATAATTATTTTTTATTGATATGATTTTTAGTAAGGATGATCTTCTCATATTAAATTTATTAATTTTCATAAAAAAGAAGAGAGAATTAATAATTACTTAAGATGGTTGAACACTTAGATTTTTTTATGTTTTAAATTTAAATAAATATTTAGTTATTATCAATTTTTTTATTTTTTAAGTTTGAACGAACTTTAATTTTTTATAATGCGAGTGCTCTAATTATGTCATGTTTTAGTTTAAGTTTAAATGATCAATTGATAAATGCCATATGTTAATTTTTTTTAATCTAGTTAAACTTTAGTTTTGAGTGATTTGTCCATTAAAAAAATCGAAAACCCCTAAAAAATCCGTAATTTGGAAAAAACCGAAAAACCCAAATAATCCAAAAAACCGATGGTGTGGTTTTGGTTATAAAAAGAAAACCATCATGGTTTGGTATGGTTTTGGTCCTCTTAAATTAATTAATGGTTTGGTTATGGGTTTGACAAAAAATTCAACCAAACCAAACCGTGTGCGGCCCTATATGCAACTGAAAAATATATCTGGGTTTATACACCAGGTTAGTCTTTAGTTACTCCACCCAATGAGATGAGTCTATATGTAAACCTAAACCTTTCAAAAACCTGGGGTGGCCAGAAGCTCTCCCTAGCCCTGCAGTGGTTTCACCCCAGGCTGAGCTTGGTATTCGGTGAATTTTTGCAAATAATTACACCGCTAACTTCTATTGCATGTACTTTGATTGTAGTTGTATAAGTGTAATCATTACAACAATTTGCAGTGGACTCCGCATAAATTTGGTGAAATAAGGTATAAATAAGTGCAGTCATTTTTATGACTTCATATATTCACACCCTATTTCACCAAATTTATGTGAAGCCATTATAAATATAATGATTGCACTTACATAACCGCAACTAAAGCACAGGCAATAGAATTTGGGACTTCGAGAAAATTCACCCGATACTGAGCACATCATCAATCTAATCAAAACCAACAAAGTGGCACAATTATAACTATAATATATCTCTTCAATATCTAATTTGATTTTCTAAAATAGTAATCACCTTTTAAAACGTGAATCAAAATTATAACCACATCAATAAAGACTTATTTATCAAAATCTTAGCACACAACGATTGGAAGTCAGTGAAGAAGTTAATTGAAAGTCCTAACATGTGACATTTTAAGAATTTAACCTAGCCAGGTATCAACCAAGCACTAATAAAAACTAAATATTTGAAATAAAATGCAGCTATCATAATATTAAAAACACTTAGGCCCTGCTTGGTACACCTGGTATCAACCAAACACTAATAAAAACTACACAATATTCATCATGTGTTTGTAGGTGATTGATAAGGGCATCTAATAGCAAATATTTGGTAGAATTTGCAATGGACTTACAAAATAATCAATCTAAAAATTTTTATTTATTTTTTTCTCATTTGTAGAATTTTAATTAGCACCTACAAGAACCGTGAATTTTCGCATTTGCGAATATTCACGGTATACCAAGCAGGGCCTTAGGCTATGTTTGGTAATTGGTATCCGGTGAATTTTTGTGAAAATTTACAGCTAAAATTCTATTGCATATGATTTACTTAGTTGTGGTTGTATAAGTGAAATCATTACACTAAATTATAGTGAGCCCCATATGAATTTGGTGAAATAATGTGTGACTATTTCTATTCATGAAAATGACTACGCGTATTCACATACTATAAATTGATTCATGACTACAAATATTCACACTATTTCACCAAATTCATGCCAGACCCACTATAATTTAATGTAATGATTGTACTTATAGAACCACAATACCAATGCACATGCATTAGAATTTTGGTCCGTGAATTTTCATAAAAATTCACCGGATAACAGGCACACCCTAACTACAAGCTATGGATAATCAAAGCATTGGCTTATAAAACTACAGGAAATTTTAAGAAGTAAATTTAGTTCCTCCTTCTAATAAAAAGCATTAGTGATAACTAAGCAACTAGTAGCAAATTCACCAAAAATTGATAAATAAACCCACGAATGGAATGCCAAACAGATTTTACGAATCTGGATAGAGTCATAAAAAACACCTTCCATCTAAAGTTTCATTTATGATATGGGCCACTTGCTTGAATGCACTCCCTACAGGAGATAATCTTAGAAAGAGGGGTTTTTACTTAATCAACAGATGATAGCTCTGTAAGAAGAATTACGAGACTACAAAGCATCTTTTATTTTACTGCAACTTCACTAAGCGTATATGGGACTACTTTATTAAAGAGTTCAAAATTTCTTGGGCTGCTAATGAAAAGATTTCAGATGTGCTCATTGAATGGAAGTTTCTTAATCGATGGAGGAAGAAGATTTGGGAGTTAATTCCATATAGTATACTTTGGACGATTTGGGTGGAGCGTAATAACATGGTGTTTAATGAAATTGAAAACTCTGTCGATGACTTGCTCAACAAGGTTAAATCTCTTCTGTTTTTGTGGGGAATCAAGGACAATGTTTTTTTTTGGGATGATTTTTGATGATATTTTGTTTAGGTGGGAGGCTACTATCAGATCTATGTAAACCACCTATTTTTTCCTTTGTTGTATTTTTCTTTTTATTCAATAAGAGTTTGCCCTTTTCCGCTCAAACAAAAAAAAAAACCCCCCACGAATGAAAAGGCATGAGATGATACACATATGTATAGTATGCACCTCAAAATCGAGAGGACATGTACGTTTTGATTTGTAAATATAGTCACTACTTTTTAGCATTTCGTAAGCTTTATTTCTAAAAAATACCTAGTTTTGCACCTCAAAATCCCCCATTAGAAGGCAAGATAACTTTTTAAGATTAATTCCCAAACACATTTTTAGACACCAAAAGAAAAATTAAAACAGAACCCCTTTCTTTACATAATAATCCCTAGTTTTGCATCTCAAAATCTCCACTAGGAGACATGGAAAGAGAGAGAGAGAACGTGGGGAGTTAAACGACCATCTGATCCTCGTTTGTGTCAACGCTCCCACCTAATTTTTTTTCAAATTAATGATCATCATATGGCTTCCCATTAACAACTTGTATTTTGTTCGACAACAAGAAGGCAAGAAATTAATTCAGAATATCTTTTAAATTGACGCTCTCAATACTGCTACTGCAGGAGCACATTCGAGGCATAAGAAGTTGTAAACATCTTCTCCAACATTTGTTCATTAATGATATCCACACCACACAATTTCAGCTTTGAGGTGATTTTAAATAAAGCGGAATTGTATTCTGTCACTGATTTAAAATCTTGCAAAAGCAGGTTTAACCAGCTGTTTTGGGCATTGGGGAGTATAACCATCTTCTAGTGGCTATACCTTTATTTTAGATTTTTTCATAGGTTCTACGGGTCCTTCATAGTTAAATATTCTGATTTCAAACCTTCGCAGATATGATGACTGAGAAAAATTAATGTTGATGCGCGACTCTGCAGGGTCGCGTGATTTCCGTCTTTTATTGTATCTGCGAGGTTCTTAACTTGAATATAAACTTCGGCGTCAAAAATCCAAGAGATAATGATTTTCAGAGATATTTAAAGCATTAAATTCAAGCTTCGTTAGATTCACCATAATTAAATATCAAAACTACGATTATATCTTTCAATTTAGAAAGTATCTACGAACACTTGGTTAATTGTGGATGTCGAAAACACATTTTTGTCGCAAAAGGTTGATTAGAGCTTCTTGCTGATAACATATTATATAACTATGCTGTTTGATTAGAGCTTCTTGCTGATAACATATTATATAACTATGCTGTTTGCGATGAGCGAAAAGTGTAAGTGAAGAGTATGAATACGAGAGAAGAGAATAGAGATTTTTATTGATTCAACTTACTTCAAATAATCGTATATAAAATTGTATATATAGAGGGGATGTTTAAGATTAAAAACTATGCATATGGATTGCTTGACACATCAAAGTTGTGTCAAATTGGTGGACAATCACCTGTTATAACATGTACATTTTTTGTAAGATTAATCTAGAATCTAGATGATGAGGAAAACCTCATCATTAAAATCAGCTCTCACACATCATTTCTCTCCAGGTTATACAAGTTGGGTGTAAACAATGTGTAAGAATAAGTTGGTTATAAGCAGTGTTTTAAAAACTGGACCGGACCAACCGATTCAACTGGTGAACCAGTGAATTTTCTGGGTTGGGTTGATAGTGACCCAGAGTTTTTTCAAAAAACGGTTTCTTTTGTTTGAATCGGACGAACCAGCCGGTTGAACCTCCAACCCATGCAAACCAGACCAATTTTTTAACTGGTTTACGTAATTAAATCTACATTTTCGTAGCAGAATATGCATAGAAGAGGTTTCGAACTCAGGTCTTTCAATTGTAAATTAAGCTTTATGCCATTTTAGTTGACCTTGTTAGTTAGTTATTGTTTGAAACTGTATTATTATAACCCATCGCAGTTGTACATTATTATATTACTAGCCCCAATATCCCGTGCAAGGCACGGGGGTTTCTTTTAAAAATAAATTTAAATTTTTTTATTAGATAATTTAGTTGTTTTAGATTGGGTCATATGTTTATAATGTAGGTTTTTTTAACCCACACTTAAGAGAGAGGGTTTTGTTAACCCAATAATAGATAATAGATTGGGCCATATATTTATAACTAGCCCCCATATCCCGTGCAAGGCACAAGGGCTTCTTTTAAAAAAAAAATTTGAATTTTTTTCTTAGATAATTAGAAAATTTAGTTATTTTAGAATTTGAATTTATGTTTATAATGTGGGTTTTTTTAACCCACACCTAAGAATGAGGATTTTGTTAACCCACTAATAGATAATAGATTTGGCTATATGTTTATAATGTAGGTTTTTTTAACCCACACCTTGTTGGAAAAGTTCTGTTATGACCAGCAATATTTAAGCATGATTTTGAGTGGGACCCACATCTGATTTATGAAAATAAATCATTGGGTTGCGTTCCTCTCGTCGAGTAGTTGCTCGTAGAGTATTTATTTGCTCAAAACAGATTTCGGATGAATGAGAAATTGAATCTTTTAGAACCTTGTTGGAAATAGGACAAATCTTGTGTAAAAAGGATAGTCCCACATTGGAAAAGTGTGAGAACCTCAAGAGCCTCTTATATACATTGGTTGGCCTTTGGGTTTGGGCCCCAAGGGGCACCCACTTTTGTAAAAGGGGGAGGACCTAAACAAAACCACACACACGCGCGCGCGC
>MVGT01002520.1:0-15055 GCA_002174775.1 Macleaya cordata
CAGGAGAGTGAAAGAGGAGAGAGAGAAAACAACAAGTTATGGATAAAAACCTTCTCTGCTCTAACTCTGTTCTGCTCTCTGCTTCTTCAATGGTGCTATGGATGGCTTTATTTTCTCACTCTAGCAAGAGATGTCTCCTATATTAGTGGATCCAGCTCAGAAACATGCTAACAACCCAACACGGCAGCCAACCATACACATCAACTCTAACGTCGTTTCTCAGTTTACTTTCTTTTTCATCCTTCATTGCTTTCTATAATGAAAATGGAAGTACTTACCTAAATTACCATTTTAGCTTTTTTCTTTGTTTCTATTTCTTTTTCACATAAAAAAAAACCTTCTTTTTATGGAACTTTTAACATTAAACTGTGAATACTCTGTCTGGGAGTAGATAAACATCTCAAAATAGAATGAAAATCCAAAATTTAGAATCCTCCACTAAAAAAAAAAGTAATAACCCATAATTGTATTTTTCTTTTTTTACAGTTTATTGTCTTAAATAAATAAAAATTATATATTAATCATAATTAATTTTCCAATTAATGAGAATCATACAGAATATTTTCTCTTTCAATATTTTGTCTCATAAAATCAAATTTGTCTCTTTTTGGACATCACAAATAAAAGGTGTATTAATGTGCCAACAGGGGTTTTCATTGATCCTTTTTGTGGAAACATGATCTACAATATTAATCTTTTTATACTTATTATTCTTATTTCATTAATTTCTTCACATGCTTTTTATAATGGCAATATTTTTTGCCTCATTTTTTTTTATAATTTGTGTTCTTTGCGTCATTAATAACCTTTTTATTATAGTAGTTGTCACTTACTGGCCATTAATCCCATCATAAAAGTAAATAAAAAATAAATATTTAAAAATACAATAACTAATAAATCACTTAATTATAATTATATTTAGACTAAAAACTGAATCAAATAAATTAAAAAATTTGGAATTTTAGAGTGTTAGGTCAAATAGTTGACATTCTACACTACAATCATCATCCCATGACTATTTTCTCTACTAGATGTAGAGTATTAAAAAAAAAATCAATTCTAATAAGTTTTTAGTTTATTATTGTTTGAATTTATGAAAAATTAGTTTATTGTAGATTCATCGAATACTTCTAATTCATTATCTAATATAAATTCTAATTAATCCAAAAATATGATTCACACCATTTAAAAACAAAAGTACTGATCTTAAGATGTAATATAAATTCTAATAAATAATCAAATACAACATTTTGTATTCTACATGTTATACATCAAAATTTAATTAATTGAAAGAAAATCAACAACATGTTAAAATTCAAATAGTTCAAAATAAAATATATTTAAATTTTGGAAATTGAACTATGGGCAGGCCTACTTTAGTCTTTTTATGAGATAAAAATTAAAAATATAATATTTTATTATTATTATTATTATTATTATTGAAATTTTATGAAAAAAGCTAGCTGAAATATCGCTTTCTTTAGTCGTCTTCAAAAGGTAAACACAGTCTTCCTTAATCCATACGGGATTCCCGTGACGCCGAACAAACGGAAACTGACGAATATCCCCCTCCTCCCAAGATCTTTTTCCCCCTCTCTTCTCTTCTTTTAAAGCTAAACTTTAACGGTAACATCCCCACCGTCCAACTTCCGTTAAGTGTCTCCTTGGTATATCTGCCACGTCATCCATCAATCCCTCTCTTTATCTAACACGTGTTCACTACCACCTCATATATGAAGTGATGCAAAACAGTTTTCTGGTAGTAATGCTATTTGAACCGAGTAAATGTTATAAACATAAGTGGTTTGGTGGGTCCTACTGTCAAATAATTGAAAACAATATTTAAGGAGAGAATGACAGTTAGTCCCACCTGCCACATAAGTTTCTGACAAACCATGAGTCCAAAAAACTTTTCCTAATTTTCCATAGAATTTTATGAGAAAAGCTAAATGTTTATATGGCATCTTGGGTTCAAATATTTTCAATATTTTGAAATGTATTTAATACTTTAGTAATCAAAACTATTGTAAAATGGTGATGCTCTCATTCAAAAGCCACGTTCTTGTTTACGCGATTCCGCTCTGAAAATTATTTGAAACTTGAGACATTTTTTGATTGAACTGCTTTTGTTCTCGCTCTTGCTTTGCGTTTTTGTTACTCAGAAAAACCATCCAACCAATTCAATAATGCTTCATGTATAATAGTTTAAAATGGTCGATCAATGTGTGATTTTTGAAATTTCACTTGAACCTTTTTTTAAAACTTCTACATTGACCGTGAATTTTAACTTGCTGTATGGATCGATGTAAGTGTAGCATTTCTCCTCATTTTTTATTAGATAATGCTAAACTTACAGCAAATTTCTATATAATTTCATACCGAAAGCTAATCAGATGGTGGAATTATTTTTCACATATCATCGCAATTTGCATCTATCCCAAAGTGTTATGCATCTACCGTAAATTGAGACTTCGGTTGAACATTCTGTAGGCTTTTGGGTAATCCCAACATCACCTTTTTTGTTTTGACACGTCAGCGTTTGTCCACGTCATATTCTAACAAAACCAAATAACAAAGGTTACCGTTAGCGTTAACTTTTTTTTTTTTTTGTATCGTTATTAAATATTTAAAACATTTGAACTTTTTTGAATAAAATGAGGAGAAATATATGCTTTTAAGGCAAAACGAATATATGTAACTGCGAGCACTATTTCACGCGCGCATTAAACTATTTTGCAGGTGGGGCTGCAGCTCAATGGGGTTCTGCCACGTGTCAATAAACTCCAGTAACTTTATCTCACTTTATCCGTTCACCTGGTTAATGGTATATGCCCCCAACCCCACCCCCTCGAATGATGAGACCATCACATTTCTGGTATAAAAATTTATAAAAGATTCGAGGGTATTTCGGTAATTTAACATAGATGGTGATGTAGCCAGATAGAGACTTTGAGTTGGGTCCTACAGTAATAAAGTAAGACGGTAAACATATTATCACTGTTTTTTTTCTTTTTTACAAATAACTATCAAAAAAAAGAATGACAAAGGTACACCATTAAAGCTTGATCGCTAGAAATGGATGTGAGCACCGCATACATACACTGCTAATATCACGATTATCAAAGAAGTCGCTACTATAAATTTAGTAATGGATAAAAAAAAAAAATTCGACACCACATATAAAGAGAAGTCATTAATTCTAATATAATTACTTATAAGGGCATGGCAATACTAAGATTTATAAGATTTGAACCCTCGACCTTCCAAATTTAATATGCAAACCAACCTTGTTTGCTTTTTAGTATTAGAATTTTGACTTAGAAATGTCAATGATGAGTTGATTGGATAAGGCCGGGTGTTGTTATATTAAGTTGCTGTAACAGTAGATCGCCGGCAACCAAAAGAAAAGGTCAAAATGAAGTTGTGGGACCCACATTTGGATTTGACAACTTGGACCCACTAATTAAACAACAAAGAATAGAGAACTTTTAAATTAAGGCGTTAGTAAATAAATCTGTGGGCTTTGAATTTGAGATTGAAGATGTGGGGGCCAAGTGGAAAGGACTATAATCTAAAAAACAAGGACTGGGTCCCATTGTCTCTACCAAGTTAAGGGTTTCAGAGTTTTGATGAACTGGCAATTTCCATCCTCATTATGTGTACCTCTCCCAAGTGGGCCCTCCTTGGGTTTTTCCCTTAAAATGCTGAATGATAAACTTAACCATCATCATCATCGTCACTAGGTCACCACCGTCGGATGATGAGCTTGGAAAGTTGTAGTTGTGGTGGATCTTATCATAACATATTTTTTTTTATACACTGATGATCTGATATCTACTTTTAGATACAATACCGTAACAGATAACAACAACATTCCTGCTGTCACTTCTGGCTCTGGGTTTTAACTGTTCTAGAGTACCTATTCCAAACCCTAAAAAGCAATAGGCCTTTTCAGTTCACAGTTTTAGTTACTGACTTACTGTAGCTCGACGTTAAATCATTTTCCAGACCAAAATAAAATAAAATAAAATAATGGTTGTTATGTGATGTGTGATTTTAGCTACGGAGTAAGTGGACCCCACACACAACTTATCTCCACAGCAAAGCATTATCATATCAGGCACATCGAAACACGTTTACATATTCTCTCTCTCTCTTTGACGCGGTTTGTGAGAAGGATAATATTTTATTTTTTCTTTACTAACATTAATAATTTTTATTTTAATTATGGATTAATAATTTGATAGAAAATTAGATAAAAAATTATATTATAAATTTAATTAATTTTCTATCAAATTTCTTGTCCCACTAAATTCTTCATCCAAACAGATTAATTTATTCATGCAATTTCTTTACTCTAATTTACAGATTATTGAGATGATTCAAAAGTTGCATGATGAAAAATATCATTCTGGCATAAAATACATGAAAAATATAAGAATGAAGGTGCTCTTAGCCCGACATATTTTGTTATATTCCATTAGAACACCCACTATTTTATTAGGTTGCAAATATTATATGATAAAGCTCGAGCAGAAAGTATTGATTAATTTCTTGGAGGCAAGGATCTAGGGTTAATGTCAATCAATAAGTTGGAATAACTTCATAAGTATATCTTCAATACAGAAATAGAAAGGATCCAATACGAACAAGAGTTAATTTCAAATAAACAAGGAAATTTTTTTAGAATTGATAAAACTATTTCGATCAAAACAAAAGTGTATCACACATATAAAATAACCCTTTGATCAGTTTTTAATATACTATGCTAATAGAGTTAAGAATAAGATGGATTGAACATGAAGATCAAAACTTCTAAACCGAAAATGGCTTATTGGTAGGCTACGTCCGACCTAATTTTTGGGTCAGGTCGAACCAAACTGAACCAGATTCACTGGGTGGTTTGGATCGGGGTGTGCTTGGGAAACAGGTTTTGAGACCCTACACAAAACCCAACCATGAACCTAGTCTATACTTGGCCCTTTCATTGTTGTTATTAGGGCTTCTACTTTGGTCAGAGGATGCTACAAAATTGGGCTTCAAGTCCAAATATGAACCTTCCTTTCATTTGTGTTTTTTTTGGTGGGCTTCCTTTCCAAAACAAACTGAACCCCAGAAAGCCCCAACACCCTCAAGTCTCCACCACCAAACCGCTAACTGTCCAGCCCAGTACTTATAACTAAAGAGGAAAAAACATGCTTTCATTGAGAGTCGAACTCAAGACCTCCCGCTTACTAAACGGGTGCTCTAACCAACTGAGCTATGAAAGCAGCTTGCGTTCAAAACACATTGCAAAAGATCAACGTCATTCATTTCACACGTGCAATGCCAGTCTGAGTCCTTCTACACACATGGGATTCCCGCTCATCAAATTTACTGGCAGACGTATCACTAGTTAAATTCATAGAGAAAATTATAAATGCATTCAAATCACCTTCTCTTGTTGGATATATTTAAAAAAAAATAAAAAATCTTTTCAAAATAAAATCCCATGGTCAATCACAAACACCATTTTCTACAAAATCTGGCTTAGTATTTGCATAGGCGTTGGATGAGATAAGGAGTTTAGCTATTGCCTTAGTCGTGCAAACCAAAAGACAAAGTGTCCTTAATTTTCTCAACAGCTTAATGAGTTAGCAATTATCTATTGTTGGTGCAACCTCTCAACTCCATATCCCACGATGGGTAGGGTATAGGGGAGTCCCACCAATCACCAGTTAGAGCATCTCCAATGCAAATGTAATATGCTTCCTATGTGGAATGGCTCTCAAGACATCCTCTTGAGACTCTCTTCCTATGTGGAGAAAAAAAAACTCCACATTTTATGTTGAAGATAAAAAGACTCTCCAATGCAAATATGGTTTGGTTGTTTGTCTTGTCTATGTGACATTTAATTAATTAAATATTTTATTTTTTAATTATAAAAAAAAGAGAGAAAATGAAGTCTTTAATGAGATTTGCTAGAAAAGATGAGAGAGAATAATATATGTAACTAAATTTGCTGACTAGGATGGGAAGACATCCTCTTGCGGTGAACCTCTAAAACAAGAAGATGGACTAGAGGATGTCTTTCCATCCTCATGCCACATCATCTTCACATTAGATGAGCACATTTACATTGGAGAGGGCTTTAAGAATAAATTGTATGTGCTTCCTAAGTGGCACACCACTTTTGAGCAGACCATGCTTGCATTGGAGAGGCTCTTATGTGCGTACATCCCCATCTTGTTTATATACTGAAGAGAAAGGTGAAGACTCCACACTCTACAAGGTTTATTTACAACAAATTAGCAATCAAGTTGGAAGTTCAACTTCTATTTGGAATCTTATTTTCTATTGGTTTCATCTATTTTCAACAGTTGCTAATCAGGTATGTAATTATTGTTTCATTAGTTTAATTATCTAATTATGATCTAAATCATGATCTTAATTGAGGGCAAGATCCGTGTAATTATTTGTTCAAGTTGTGTTAGTTTCTTTAAAAAACTAGACCGATGATATTGAGAATCTTAAGATTCTCTATGCGCCATCCTACATAAAAAAATTTCTAATTTTAAAATAAACTCTCATAAAAAATTTCTAATTTTAAAACAATCTTTTCTCTTTCTAAAATCTTTTAAATTACAAACCCTAACTTTTAAACCTAAAAAGATTGGAGTTTGCTATCCGGCAGCCCGTCTCCCTCTAGTTCGGGTGACATACAATGACGAGGAGGAAGAAGGCCATTAGGATAGCCTTTTTGTTTGGTGTTCTCAGTGGGTTTAGACATAATCGACGGTTTTCCCAATTCTTCTTGGCAGTTGATCTCAAAGTGTCAATTAAAATGTACATTGTAGCTCCATATTTAACGCAAATTTGCTTAAGTAATTATGTTACGTTTGCTTGTTTTCCTTTTTAGTTTGTGGTTTGGAGACCAATGGAGTACTAAATTTACTGCCTTATATATACATTCATATGCATATCTACACAGATTAAAAGAAGGAACTGATCTCGATACGGAAGCCAATCAACAGGTCCCCCCTCCCCTTAGTTGGCATCATTCCTATCAACCAATCTCTACCGGATCTAAGATGTTTGAAGTATCGGCATGAGCGAGCACAAGACCAGTCACTTGATGAGCAAGGAAAGAACTCTAAGCATAGGATATAAAATTAATTATTCTCACTAATCTGCTATGAAATTAGAGATAAATGACCATCATCGTATCATATTACTGTAAAAAAGACCAAAATATATATGGGAAACAATCTTGCTCAAACAATAATGTTTTCGTTAAGAGTCGAACTCATGACCTCCCCCCTTAATAAAGGGGTGCTCTAACCAACTGATGATCAGGACAGGAGGACCAGCATAATGAAGCACATGATAACTAGCACCATTTCACACATTACAATCCCCCGGGCCTTTCCTCTGTGTTCTGTCTGCCTGCAAATCGATATTTGAATATAAAGTTTTTTAAAACATGAATATTTTAGTTCTCCAAATCTAGTTTCATCAAATATTTTATTTTCAAAATTTAGAATTTTATATTGAGAAAAACATTTATTTTACTTCGACTTGAGGCAAAATAACTATGTCTAATAGACCTACGTTTTTTTCAACTTTTCTTAATTCTGTTATTTGGATTGGTCACAGTANATATATATATATATATGTATAGAGGCCCAAGTCCAAAAAGTCCATTATGTTTAGATATTTAGAATTCTAGGGACGTTGCTATTTGAACATTGCGGCGAATGTTATAATTTTAACATTGTATGTGGCACCGAGGTGGCGCCTAAACTTTTGCGCAAGACTGGGCCATGAGGACGAGTGATGTGGCAACAAAATTGAAAATTTTTTATTTTTATTTTTTTTCTCTCCAAAATATGCGGAATCCCAAAACTTTTCTCTCCCCTCCATTGTCTCTGTGAGAGCTCTACAGCTCAAAAAATCGATCCAAATCCCACTTTGTGGAAGCCATCGTAGAAGACGATCGAAGCAATCAAGGAATACAACGACGATCACAGATCGAAGCCATCGAGGAAGTTATCGATTCCGACGACCGAACACCAAAAAGAAACCTTAAAATGCAATAAAAAAAACCCGAATGGCAATCCAATGGGAGTTTACTGGTTACAAGGTGTCCATATGATCCACTGTGCTGATAACAGCATGTGGATGGGTCAGATCATACAACCTGATTGGGACATGTTCCAATCTGATCATCTATGTGCTAAGTTCCATGCAGGTTCCCTGATGGAACCATTCCCAAATGCCAGTATTATGCTCTTCCTACCAGAGATTGTCTCTTCAATAACCCTCTCTTTGATAACAAGACCATCCTAAAGATTTGGAACTTTAACAAGGTATGAGAATTTGAATCTACGCCTGCTTGGTGATGTAAAATTGTGATAATAAATTACTGAATAAAAATAAAACAGAGAATATGCTTTTATGATCTAACCTAATGTTTACAGTTTGGAGGTGTCATTGGAGCATTCAATTGCCAAGGAGCTGAATGGGATCCAAAGTAGGGAAGGATCGATCAAGGGCTACTCTCAATGTTTTCAAGCCAATGTCTGACTCAGTGCATGTTAACAACATCGAATTGGACCAGAAAACAGAAGCATCTGAAATGGGTGATACCAAGGAATGCACCGTCTACCTCAACTTGGCCGAGCAACATTCTTAATAACTCCTTAATCAGATCCCATCAAGATGACAATTCAGCCATCTTCATTTGAGATATTCAGCTTCATGCAGATTAAGAAACTGAAAGTCAGAACAAAATTTGCACTATTTGGGTTCACAAACATGTTTTAACTGTGGTCGGACTGAACAAGAATTGGAGTACTGTGAAGATCATCTTACTGTGAGAATTAAGGTTAAAGGTGAAGGAGAGTTCTTACAAGATGTTGAAGGTTTTGAGTGGTTGGCTGATGGTGGGAAGCTGATTTTGAACCTTCTATGGCTAGAGGAGTGTGATGGAATAGCTGATGTTGCTTTTTTGTTTTGAATTTGATATTCTATTTGTCTTCTTTGTTTACTGGGGGTGGTTAAAGTCGTTAAGATGGTTTTGCGTGTTCTAATTTCTAAATAATATCAGGTGTATGTTATTACATGAACTTCTGTTTTAGGCCAGGTTGAACTGGTGGCCTATGGGGAGCGAACCCACGGTCGAACTAGTGGAGCAACCTCTCAAGGTTAATAATCATTTTTAAATACAAATTAGGGTCCGGTTCCTCCAACTTAATTTGGGACGTTCGGTTGAGACGCTGAGATGAAGTAAATCTGAGGGCTAACCATGGTTAAGAGTTAACTTTCTGCGTGCTCCTTAGGTTTACCTTCCTTTTTAGCAAACAACAATGGACGTTAGCTTCTTTAAAATGTTAATTAATACCTTAATTATTTTTTCTTGTTCTTCCATTTTCAACCACGTCATCTTTTTCTTTTCTTTTTTGATCTCATGAGGTGATCTGGGTTTCTTTGAGCACCCGACTAATTCTCATGGACCAGCCACGGACCACAACCTCCACCTAAGTTAAAGAAACTAATCAGATACTATAATTTCTGTTAAAGAAACCAATCAGATACTATAATTTTTGACATGTGATTGGCCATTAGGGGGAATCGAACCCAAATGGCAATCACAACAGATGATTTATGGTTGAAATTGTGGGATATATATATATATATGAATCCCAACTCCACGTTGATCATTACAAGGGGATGCCTACGCACCCAAAAGCGTACAAACAAAGACATCCCTCTCAAACATCTCCGAGAAACAAGAAATTTACATACTTCCAAAAAACTAAGAACGATTTTCCATCAAGAGAGATTGAATATATATATATATATATGAACACTCAAAGGACAGATTTATTCGTACCAAAAAAAAGGACAAATTTATTATTTAAAAATACAACTATTAATTAATCATTTTTCACCGGATATGGATTAATTATATAATTAACCTGGTGTAGCCCAGAAATTAAAGCTAGAGGTAGCAGAAATTAAGAAATTAATTAATAAAGTTCATAATTTTTTCTTGAAGAGAATATGGGACATCATCCATTCTTCACCAGTCTTGTATCCAAACAGCTCTCCTCCACAAATTAACCAACTTCACTGTTTCTTACTCACTTTTGGTTATAGACTTCATTATTTTTTTGCTGCCCCAATGTTTACCGTCTATTCTATTCAACCATTCATCACTGCAAAATAAACAACGTCTTCAATTATTATTTTTTTTCACCACCATGAATATGTAAATAATATTGTGAGAATTAATGTGACCTAACATTCGTTGGGTTATGGTTTATTGAACTACTTGGAAGTTTGGAACCTGCAGAATCCATTACATTAGCCAGTTCTATACTGAAATTGAACAAAAGAGATCGAAATGGAACTGGGATAATCGGTCCCAGTACTAGTTGGTTCTTGTGTAGAATTAAGTTTCCTATTTTTAAATATCTAACTTTCATAAGTAAACGAGCTCTCTTCTCTCTCTCTCTCCCTCCCCTACCCCAACGCGCTTCGTACGTATGAGTTGGATGTTGATCCTCTCCACACGTGCTTCGTGCATGTGGGTTAGATGTCCAAATGCGTTATGCGCGGTGTGTTCCATGCGCACCCCCACACGCGCTTCGTACGTGACATACGTTTTGCCCCCTCACACGCGTTACATGCATGTGAGTTGGCAAATTTTGTGGCGCGTTATTATTGAAAAAATAAATTTGTATGTGGTGCCATGTAGACGAATCCTAAACTAATATGATCTAAACATTGAGGAGATTATCTACACAAAAAATTAGTTCTTAAAATCAAATTTGAATGAGCTCTAGAATTGGTGAAAGTGGAGTGTAAACTAAATGTAAATAAAATAGATTTTGTGTGGGTCCACTCATAACGATGTATAGTTAGATGTGATCTAGACGTCGATGAGATCATCTTTCAAAAAAATCAGCCATTAGATCGACTTCGTACGACTCCACTGGAAAGTGTAAACTAAGTGTAAATAAATAAATATAAGATTACAGGATACAACCGTCATTTATAAAAAAGTAAAAAAAAAAAAAAAAAATTGGGTGTAGACATTGTGGGATTTGTGGGGCAGCTGATGAGGATATTGAACATTTGTTCTTCAAATATCCTTTTGCTGATTTTATTTAGAGTCATCTGTTAATTGATTTAGGGTATATGCATACAATTTTAGCCCATGAGCAATAAATTCAGTGGTTTGTGCAGCATTTTACGGGGGATAATCAAATTGCCTACATTGAGAAGTTAACGCTGAATGCTTTCTTTTACTATGTATGGGCTGAAAAGAATCATAGGATCTTTCGAAATGAATCTCGTTCACCTACTTAGGTACTCAATTACATTCGTTTGGATGTTTGCATTTGTGTTTCAATGATTGATAAGGTTGTTGTTGATTTAGACTTTAATCGTCAATTTATGGAGCGATGGTGCCTGGATGCCCAATTTGAAATTCCTCGCAGTTTTTCTTGTTATTGGATGAAGTTTGTAGGTACTGTTATGATCTATACATATGGTTCTCTTTTAGCTGATGTGATTGGATATGGTGCTATTATAAGAGATAAAAGTGGTACTGCTTTAGCAGCTGTTGCTGGACGGTCTCAACCTAAAACTGTTATCTTACATGAATTGCAAGGTTTAGAGGCAGGTCTTCGTCTAGCTGCATCTCATAAATTTAGGAGAGTTCAGGTTGGTACTAATTCGAAAATCATTGTTTCTTATGTGACTCGTGTTGTTGATCCCCCTTAGATAGCCATTCCCATTATGCGTTCTAATCGTCAAATGATCGAGGCACTAGACTTCTTTTAAATTCAATTTATATACCATGCATTATACAAATAGGGCTGCAGATCATCTTGTCGGGATGTATCCCTTTGTCGAGTTCCTGGAAATCATTCCTAGTTCTTTTGCTAAAGATTTAAAGAATATTATATTTGATGACAAAAGTAGTAAAGTTTGTGACCGATGTAAAATCTCTCTCAAACACATTATCTAATTCTCCATTAAAAATTTTTACTTTTTCTCTCTTTTTCTCTCCCAAACTTCTCTTAAATTATTCGACCACCAAGAATCGAAGTCGTTATTGGCGGAAAACTCTATGAAGGATGAAGAAGTTCAAGAAGGGACACCATTAATGGAAGAAGATGAATTGAAGCAAAGTTCACCATTAATGGAGTCCGAAAAACCTGAATATTCTTTTTCGGAGGGTTTATGTTTCTCAAATCCAATGAAAATCTCTGAATCAAATAGTAATAAGGTAATAAGACTNGGACTAAACAACAGATGAAAAGGACTATGTACATCGGGTATAAAAATGGTCGGAACACCATATTTTGTAATCAAATAATATCCCACTTCTCTTGTTACCTGCTACTGCTACATCCTACCCCCTTTGCAAAACATTCTTCTTCTTCTTCTTCTTCTTCTTCTTCTTCTTCTTCTTCATAACACACAGGTCCTTCTCATTATCCCGCCCTCAAAACAACTCATCGAGATCAAAATTCTTATCCCTCTTGGGTTCCGCACATATACTCAAAGCACAAGCAGCATCATCATAAATGATTTTCTTCAATTTCTTGTCGAATTCATGGGGTTCAATCTCACCTTCCACCTCCTTGAAAAGCTTTGAAAGATGATCTGCTGCTTTATTGGCTGCTCTAGTAGTGTAAAGGACCTGAACATCTTCGATGTCGTTCTCCATGAGACTTCTAATTTCATCAATGACAGGCTTCACAATAATATCACCATCTTCACACAGTTCATATTGGAAGGTGATAAGTCTATAAATGAAGAGATAATTGGTGGTCAATTCAATACGATCAAGTCCATGGTTTTTGGCAATTTCTAACCCTAACTTCACTCCCTTCACCAAGTTATACACCATTGAACGGCCGGAAGACCCAGCAGCAGCAGCGCGTACGTCACCTTTAAAATCACGTGCAATAGCTCCGTATCCTCCTTTTTTCCACTTTTTGATAGAAGCATCTGTATCCACCCTAAACCAACCCTCATAGGGCCCAGCCCAGGTGGACTGAAGGGCAGATCCTGACAAATTTTTCGTTGTTGGGTAGTAGTTATCCTGCAGTGTTTGGTAGTCATCCTGCAGAAGTCGCACACCATGTTAAAATACGAAATTATACGAATAAGAATATGGCATGATTTTGTGCCTCTTCGCAGAACATACTGTGGTACAATATATACTATCATCAATATTACAGTAACAAGATGGTAAATTTTTTACAGTTTTTACCATATTGAAAATTCAACTATCAATATTATTACCATATTGAGCTCAGTAAGGTAAGATATACACGATATAAATATGACAATATAGGGACAGGATCAGCACTCTGAACATAATTTTGTACACTGATCTCGCTCCAGGGTAAAAAATGGGCTGATTTTTTATGAGCTCCTCCTTACCATGTACATCCTCAACCAAAATCATACCTTGTATCATTTCCATGTGGGCCAACCACCAAGCACAGATTGTACAAAAACAATAAACTATTAATGGAACTTCTCTAGTTGATCATAGTCATATCATGTTACAAAACAAATTGGTTTTAATTCAATCATAAGATCAGATCAAACAACAACAACAACATATGAATCATAAAAGAAAGTCCTGAGTTATTAAAACTCTAACCTATTAGAACTTCTAAAACTATTAAGAATCCTAGTCTGTTTACAAGATTAGCGTAAACTACATGGAACTAGGTTAACCACCATCAATTAACAAGTGGGTCTAGTATGTTTACTAGGTTAAAACCTAGTTAGTATATAAATCACTTATCTTTCTATGTTTGGCTGAAATGTTTTAACTACCCAAAACCACAAAACTAATAAAAATACAAAACCAGTTAAATATATACATCTACATATATATACCAAAAATACCATTAATGATAGAATCAAATAAAAGCATGAAATTCATGGGTATTACAGCTTGTTATTCAATGCTAGTTTTAAATTAAAGCAAAAGGGAAAAGAAAGAAGATGACATGATTGCTCTACATTCTCAAGCTCTCCTCAGCTGGCAGGAAGTCATTTGTTTCATGAAAACAAGTAGTCTATCCCTTCACGAGTTCCTCATTCTTTTTCTAAGAAGGAAAAATAGAAGGGCATAGGCAAAATAAAAGGGTGTTCGGTAACAACTTAAGAAGTTGCTTTTTGACTTGTATAACTCAAAAAGTAAAAAATTATATATGGTAACGTTTTTTCAAAGTGACTTTTAGAAGCAATTTTTTTTTGCCTTTTTGCTTCTCAAAGGTTGCTCCTCCTAGAGTACCGCGTAACAACTAATAACATCATTTTTTTTATTTGTAAGTCAATAGCATACCATACAAGCTTCCCTTTATTTTTGACTTCTCAAAAGCACTTTTGCTTTTTCAGAAGGTGCTTCTGGTTACCAAACACCCTCTAAATCTACTTAGAAGCTAAAGACAAAAAAAAAAAGTAAAGTCAGACCTCCATTGTCACAGCTTGCTTTCCCATTTTTTCTCCTTTGTTCCTCTCTTCCGACAAGAGTTGCTCTGACTGGGTAATAGTACTGTCACATCAAAGGAACAAAATTATGTACTTAGAGAAACAGAACTACAAAACATGGACCAAAATTAGTGTGCTTAAGTTCATACAATGTTCGTGAGCTCAGTTACATTCTACCCCCAAGAAGAACAATCTTAATGAATGATATGCATAAATAATAACTTAGACAAACATCTTACACCTGATTTCTAGGAAAAAAACTAGATCAAAATAAAAAGTAAGGTGACTACTCAGGTAACAAGTCTCCAACACAGATCCAACAAATCCACTCAACCGTGATCGATGATGTTTCCATTAGGTACCATACCACAAAACTTAGTATCATCAACCCCATTTTCTAATTTCACAGAATAAAAGCAAGTACATTCAAAACCAAAAAGAGAACGGAAAGCACAAAAGACATATGGAGCTGCTTATGTACCTCTTATTTCTTTTAATCATATAGATAGATAGATAGAGAGAGAGAGAGAGAGAGAGAGAGAGA
>MVGT01002520.1:15533-55778 GCA_002174775.1 Macleaya cordata
TAATATATATATATATATATAGAGAGAGAGAGAGAGGGAAGTTTAACATTGGGCAAAGTATCCTTGCTTTAATATATAATCAAATTGAATACCTCATCGTTTCAAAGTTGACCTGATGAACTCCGACGGCTTCCATCTTTGCCAAAGACCCCTCCTCGATTCTCTTTCTCTTCTTTAAGACAGACTCAGGAACAACATCAGATTCACCATCAACATAATCATCATCAGATTCAGATTCATCATCAGATTGAGACTGAGATTCGCTACCAACATAATCATCATCAGATTCATCGTAACCATATTCATCATACTCATCAGAATCATCATTAGAATCATCAGTAGATGAGCTATACAGCTCATCTTCTACTTCTTCGAGGCACTCTGGAGGATATTTTGTTGTTGAGGGTACATCCTCTTCAACATACACGTTCCCTTGAGGACATTCTGTTGTTGAGGGTAAGTCCTTTACAGGAGACAGGTATGTAGGTCCATCATCACTGTAATCATAGCACAATTAATCAATTTATATCAGGAGATAAATGGTATGTAAAAAGTTCACGAGCCCAGTTACATTCTACCCCCAAGAAGCACATTCTTGATTTGAATGTTTCCCCACAAAACAAAAAAAACCCAACAAAAAGACAAACTTAATCAAAGATAAGCATAAAAATTTATACAAACATCTTCAACATACACGTACCCTTGAGGACATTTTGTTGTTGAGGGTAAGTCCTTTACAGGAGACAGGTATGTAGGTCCATCATCACTGTAATCATAGCACAATTAATCAATTTATATCAGGAAATAAATGTTATGTAAAAAGTTCACGAGTCCAGTTACATTCTACCCCCAAGAAGCACATTCTTGATTTGAATGTTTCCCCACAAAACAAAAAAAACCCAACAAAAAGACAATCTTAATGAAAGATAAGCATAAAAATTTATACAAACATCTTACACATCTGATCGGGGAAAAAACTAGATCACAATAAATCCTAAGATGAATACTTTTGTAACAAGTCAGCAAGACAGATCCAACATAAGAATAGATGACATGCCTAGAGCCCACATTACTTTTTTCTGAAACCCAATATTGCAGAATGTCTTCTTCCACAATCTAAGAGGGGGTAGAAAATTCATAAAGAAATTATCAAAATAAAAATAAAATTCACAGCCTGCAAAAAAACCTGTGTTACAGCCGATCTAAAAAATAAAATTAGGGCAATCAGTTTGAAAACCTAACAACAGAAGTTGCTGACGGCTACACACTTGCATAAATCATAATAGCAATCTCGATAACAAGAAGATCAACGACCTGCTTAGTCACACCTAATCGCATACCTTTCTATCTTCCCAATCATTCAAAACTTAAATAAGAAATCTGGAACAACATAATAAACATAAAACAATTGTTTTGGTTCACATATCAGATAACTATATATATATATTATCAGAAATCGAATCGAATACCTCATCGTTACAAAGTTGTCCTATCTGCAACTCCCCCACATCTAATTATCCTGTACAAAAGATCAAACAAATGATGAATTTTTTAGAAAAGACAAACAAATCAAGAATAAAAAACGACTGATGAAATTTTAAATCTAGAAGCATTAGGTATAGAAATCTAAACCTGAAACCCTAAAATTTTACTTTAAGAAAACCTTAGCACAGAAACAGAGATGAATCAAATCAAATACCACAGCGTTATTAAGTTGTCCTATCTGCAACTCCTCTCCACAGAAATCCTAAAATTTTCCTTCAAAAAAACCTTACAACAGATATAAAGATGAATAGAGAAGGAAAACTCACCAAAGATGAAGTGATCGAAGGTGCAAACCCTAAACTACGTTTCCTGTGGCCAACGTTTATGTTGAGAGAGAATAAACCACCAAAGATGAAGGAAGTTATCGAATGCGCAACCCCGTGGCCGACCTTTATAGTCCCTTAATCCAAACCCTTGTCCGTCTATATAAAGCTATTTTCACACAAAAAGTTTGACCAAAGTCTCACACAAAATTTTGTGGGATCCACATTGATACAATCCGAGGGCTAATTTTTTGTGAAGATGTTCTACTCAACATGTAGATCATCCTCAAAAAAAATCATCATATTCTAAAATTTCTAACCTCATCATAAGTTGATTGAAAATTAACGGTGAGGAATGAACGGTGAATACAATTGACAACTTTTGATTGGGTTAAATATTTTAGAATAGGATAATTTTTTATGAGGATGATCTACATGATGAGTAGAACATTCTCACAAAATATTAGCCCTCGGATTGTATCAATGTGGGTCCCACAAAATTTTGTGTGAGACTTTGGGTCAAACTATTGGGTGAAAGTAGCATTGCTCATATCTATAATCTATCTATCTATAATAGCTTGTAAGAGCATCCACAGTGGTAAGGTAAATTTGGATTTTACCTTATCTTACTTGCACAGTGGGTAGGCTAAAATAAGAATTTTAGACTACGAGACTCGGAGATAGGCTAAAATTGGCCTTCTGGAGACAAGTCTCCAGATATATTTACGGGGCGTAGAACTGACACTGCGTCCAATGGGGCGTAGAGGTAAGAGCACGTCCCGTATTTTTTTGCTTTTAAAAATTACATGGGGCGTGGAGATAGCCCCACGGCCCATGCCAAGCGTGGTGGTAGCACCACGCCCAGCACCAGGCGTGGTGCAAGCCCCACGTCCCACTAATTTATATATATATATATATATATTAAATCAATTTCAATCCCACGTATGGCTTTTTTTTATTACTACATAGAGAAGGCTGATCTAAGGGTTGATTTGTGGTGACAATGATCTCCTCACCGTGTAGATCATCATATGTCAAAATCAACACATTCTAAAACTTCTAACCCTCTCAAATCATCTCATCAAAATCTTAAAAAAATTTATGTTTTTTAAGCTTTAATTTTAGTACAAATATGTAACTAACTTTTGATGAGGTTAGAAATTTTAGAATTGGATGATTTTCGGGTATGATGAAGTATAAGGTAAGGAGATCATTTTTACAAAAAAACCAGCCTTTAGATCCTTTCCGTGTGGGCCCTATGTGATTGGGGTTTAGTGGGGGCATCTTTTTAGTTTTTACAAAAAAAAAACCATTTCAAAAAAAAAAAACAAATGCTAGGCGTGGAGCTTCCTCCACGCCTAACATCAGGCGTGGTTCTTAAACCACGCCTGATATGTTTTATTTTTTTTTAATTTTTTTTTACCTTTTTTAAATGACGATTATATCCTTCAAATCAGTTTTTTATTAATTTCTCAAATTGTTTTAAAAAACTACCACTGTGCATGTGGTTCTCGTAAGTTAAATAACAGAAAGGTAAAATAGCTTTTTACCCTGCATCACTGTGGATGCTCTAAGGGGCTGCCCCCATAAGCCATTTGAGATGGCTAAGGGGCGCCAGCCCCTACAATAGATGATAGAGAAAGAGAGAGAGAGAGAGAGGGGAGGAGAGGGAGAGATAACGGCTATTTTTTGGGAGGCGTCTGAACAGTTCTCAGCTGTCAAACTGTCCATCCTCCCTATATCTTCTTATGAAATACCGATTATATTTATGTACATAATTTATTAATTTACACTTGGTTTACAGTATTAAAAGAATCGCATTTGGTTAATCTAAGGGTTGATTTTTTGTGACGATGATATATACATCATCTAGATCAACATCAGTACATGTATCGTCCTCAGTTGGTCCATATAATACTCATTTCATTCTTACATTTGACTTATACGTGTTTATGCACCACGTAATTTGACAACTCACATGTGGGGGCAAAATGAGTTTGTCACGCGCGTAACGCGTTTGGACATCAAACTCACATAAGTTAAAAAGTCATCCCAAGACATTTGTATTGGAGATGCATTTTTTTCAACATGTCTATTGTGAAGATTTTGTTGCCACGTAGATTAGACATCTATATACTAAGGGAGGGAAGTTTGGGTTTATGTTTCTCATCAACGGCTGAGAACTTAGACTTATAAAACCATCCGACGGCTGAGAACTCTATATACGTCGTATGTTTTGACCCCAAAATTCGGAAATCCCGCTCAATCCCGTCACTTCCGCTACATATTTAATAGGTTTTTATTTCTTTGATGCCTTTTTTTTGTTTTCACTTTTGTTTTGCCTCCAACCAAGTTCCTCTAACGCCTCATCTTCTCCTTCGCCTCCAGCCATGCTCTCCTTAATGCCTGCTTCTCATCTCTTCATTCCACCGGCATCAAGTAAAGGTAACCGATCGATCTTCCTCTCTCTCTCTCTCTNCCGTATGAAGAACCATTAACAGTCAAAAAGGCCATATAAAATGATGTACAGGAGAACCATTAACAGTCTAAATAAACTCCCATTAACAGTCAAAGATCAGAAATTCCAAACCTAGATAAAAATAAAAAACAAAAGAGTACAGAGAGAAACCCCAAACCAACACAATACCTAACCCCAAACAGAAGATGTAAAATATACTTGAAGAAAAATCTCTAAAGCCCCTAAAAGAATGTAAGACCCTTGAATTAGAAACTGAAAGACCAAAAAGATGTACAAAGCGGATCATAAATCCCTAAAAATATGTACAAATTAACTCCAAAACAGAAAGATGCAAAAACCCTAAAACTTAACCCTAAACTGAATGAAGAAGAATAGGGAGGAGAGAGAGAGAGATAGATCACCTGTAACGGGACCTCTGGAAGAGAGCTCACCTGGAATAAAGAGAGATTAAAAAGAAGATGTAAGAACCCTAAACTGGAATAAGGAGAAGAGAGAGAAAGAGAGAGAGAAAGAGAAGAAGAAGACGACATTAGGTGATGTCGTGAAGAGAGCTCACCTATACCAGACCCATCGGGGAGAGCTAAACTATGCCAGATCTGCCGATTGAGTCGAAATAAAGAAGAAAACGTTAGAGAGAGAGAGAGAGAGGAAGATCGATCGGTTACCTTTACTTGATGCCGGTGGAATGAAGAGATGAGAAGCAGGCATTAAGGAGAGCATGGCTGGAGGCGAAGGAGAAGATGAGGCGTTAGAGGAACTTGGTTGGAGGCAAAACAAAAGTGAAAACAAAAAAAAGGCATCAAAGAAATAAAAACCTATTAAATATGTAGCGGAAGTGACGGGATTGAGCGGGATTTCCGAATTTTGGGGTCAAAACATACGACGTATATAGAGTTCTCAGCCGTCGGATGGTTTTATAAGTCTAAGTTCTCAGCCGTTGATGAGAAACATAAACCCAAACTTCCCTCCCTTAGTATATAGATATTATAGATTAAATTTGAATAAATGCTCTCTCTCTCTCTCATCAACTATAGTCTCTCTCTCTCCCCTTCTCACTCCTTTAATGGAATTTCAGACTATAGTTGATGAGAGATAAATTCAGTTAAAGGAGTGAAGTTTGGTTTGAATAATGAAGGTAAACCAATCGATCGTGCGTTGCTGCTACTGGGACTTCTAACCAAGATTCCTTGATATTTAACAAGGTGATGGGAGTGAAGTTGGTTTAGAACAATTGCCAAAAATCATGGACTAGTAGTAGATTATGTTGAGTTGTCTACCACTATTCGCTCTAGTCTTAGGTTTATAATTAAACTTGTCGTCGACCAACTTGAGCTGGCCAGATGATGGGGTAGTAGAGGGTATTCAATAGCCTATCAATATTGATGAAATTAAACATATGACTTTGTAATTGTTCAGGTCAATCACGTTTATAGACCATCCAATAAAGCTTCAATTATCTTTCAAAACGTTTCAAAAAGAATGATGCTGAGATTAAACCCTTTTCGAAGAGGGTTTCAGTTAATTACCTAGGAGCCTTAGACTAAAAGAAAATATTTGTTGGGTTAAATCCTAAAATACTTTTTAAGTAAGGATTTTTGGCCAAAATCCCCTTAAATTATTTGTTTATGTTTTAATTGTAAATATAAATAAGATGAGGGATACTTTATGACATTCAATAATATGGAGTTGGGTGGGTTTTGTTGACCCAGGTTAAATGTGTATATTCCTTACATGAATGATCTATTCAATTTTTAAAAGGCTAGCGCAAGCAATTAAAGGATGTTGATTAAACTATGCTAAATCTTAAAATATTTTTTAAGTAGAGTTTTTGGCCAAAATCTCCTTAATATTAATAAAGAATGGTCCTTGAGAGACTAAAATGAGAATAATTCTTTCCAAAAAACTCCTCCAAAACAATAGGCCATTTAGGCCAAATGATGAGTCATATTTCTCATCTCTCTCATTTTCAGATCTCTTTTCATCTTTCTATGTTCAGATTCAGGAAGAAGATGCGAGGATGATGCATCGAAGATTCACAAATTTGTTAAAAATTAAAATTTTCTACAAAATTGAAATTACAAATTCATATTTGCAACAAATCAAGATCAAGTTTTGAGAGTACTAAAGAGAAATAGACTCGAGTAGTAAGGTGCTAAGTTAATAGAATGCACAACTTCTTATGCTGAATCGGAGTTGGGCTAAAATCTATTATCTATTATAATATACTATAGGAGAAGCTTTTGGGTTAACAAAATCCTCTCTCTTAGGTGTGGGTTAAAAAAATCTATATTATAAACGTATGGCCCAACCTATTATCTATTATTGGGTTGACAAAACACTCTCTCTTAAGTGTGGGTTAAAAAAGCCTACATTATAAATATAAATTAAAATTCTAAAATAACTAAATTTTCTAATTATCTAATAAAAAAATTCAATTTTTTTTTTAAAAGAAGCCCCATGCCTTGCACGGGATATGATGGCTAGTGTTATATCTGATTTATGTTCGAGCTTAGTATATAATCAGAATTTTGGTACACGAGTGATGCTTCTACTTTAAAACTTTGTGCTTCCGCTCCGACACTCTCACTCATTTCAGAAGTAAGAACATTTTTTAATTGGTCACTCCTGCTCCCTCTCTCGTTCTCCCTCCGCACTCTCGTTTATTGAACAAAAACGTCACAGTTTGTCCTAACACCTTAGAGGGCAAGGTGGAAGACGTTGACCCAGTGACCTCTTAATGCATTTATCTTAGGTTATTTTAGGCCTCCAAAGTCCAACAAATTAAGAACCAATTAAAAAGCAAGAAGAAGAAGAAGAAAACTAGTCTCTGTTTGTTTTTTTATTAGTAGTTGAATACAATACAGAACGTGCAAAGTAAGTTATTTTAAAGGCCAAAAGAAGAGTAGTCTCTGTTCCACGTAGTTCTGACTCCTGCAAGTAGTAGTGTCACATAACATTCGATATTTGAAAACTTATTAGCTAAGTTTTAAACGCTGAATTTATTATTTTTATTTTCTTCTACACACGTAGAACTTTAATTTATTATATTCAAAAGACAATAAAAAAAAAACAATTAATTGAGAAGAAAAGGTAAGTATTTTGCAAAAATGGGTTACCACGTGCATCAAGTACCATGTCTTATTTTTGCAAAAAATAATTCAAAAAAAACTCATCGTTGATTCTTAATCGTGATTTTTAATTAATTTCTAATTAATTTTATTCATTTCTTTAGTAAAACAATACTAAAATTCTCCAAAGTGTATGGGGACAAAAATTATAATAAACAAAAATAAAATTAAGATTTGTAACAAAATTAAAATTACAAATTAATATTTGCAACAAATCATCGTCATCAAGTTTCAAGAGTAACAAAGAGATAAGAGTCATGAGTAGTGAAGTATGTATGTACTTTAATCATCTAATAGTAAAGTTGATATAAGTTTGTCCTTCGTAAACGTATTCAACCTAGCCGAACCACATAAATTTTTTGTATTTTTATATTCTATATATTAATTTTGTGTTTTCGATTCTAAGGAGTGCACATTTGAATCCACTCTATGCACTTCAGAAGCTACACTTTATATCAGTTTTTCAGAATTGGCAAACTATTTATATCGTCTATTCACTTTGTACATCACCATATCTAAAAATGAACTCGTTCGAAAACTTCTAACTTCATCAAATTAACTCTAAAAAATTATTAAGTTTTAAATTTTTTTGATTGTTAATTTCAAATGAATTTTAAAGAATTGTTTCTGTAACCGATATGGGACTCAACAAACAAACAAAAAACTCCTGAGCGCGAAAGCCGTTGCGAGTTACCACATACATTTTGAAGTTTAAAATTTTAAAAGGGACTGAGTTATGTTTTCCTCACTATGTTGATCATCAAATATGAAAATTAACTTTTAAATTATCTACATCTATGCCACACAAGACTAAGAATCTTTATTTGATTCTCTAAGAACAGATTATATAACTCTCACTTTTATTATTATCTGAATACAATTTAGACAGATTGAGCTGGCACCCAATCACAACCACTCTTTATGTATTTGTAGATCCTACACATACATATTAAATGATTATAATTGGGTGCCAATTCAATCTGTCCATTTGGACAGATTATTGAGTCGGTTACAATAGTGTTTTTGCAATTTACAACTTGCGAAGCAAGTTTTGACTCCTGCAGGTGTCACATAACATTCAATATTTAAAAACTTTTTAGCTAAGTTTTAATTTTTTAAAGGCTGAATATTATAATTTTTTTTGCACACGTAGAACTTTAATTTATTATATTCAAAAGACAATAAAAAAACATTTAATTGAAGCGAAAAGGCAAGTATTTTGCAAAAAAAAGGGTTCCCACGTGCATCAAGTACCATGTCTTTACTTTTTTAAAAATTAATCGGAAGCTCATCTTTGATTCTTAATCGTTCATTTTCAATTAAAGTTTATTTATAGAATAAGCTGATTTTTTATTATAATAATTTACATGGTGAAAAAAATATAGAGTTCGAATATATATACAGACTTAAATGTATAAATTAGATGTACAACCTCTTGTGGGGCTCACACGAGGTTGATCTAAGGGCTGAGGTTTTGTTAAAATGTTCTTCTCATCATGTAGATCATCTTCACAAAAAATCAGTCAATTCTAAAACTTTTAGCCATACCAAAAGTTGATCGGAATTTGATTAAAAATTAACGGTAAGAAATGAACGATGAGAAATAGAGACAACTTTTAGTGGGGCTAGAAGTTTTAGAATTGACTGATTTTTGGTAAAAATGATCTACATGGTAAGGAGAACATTTTCACAAAATCTCAACCCTTAGATCAGCCTCATATGGGCCAAATAAAAGACTGTAAATCTAACCTGTACATTTAAGTCTATACATATATCCGGAATCAAAAATATATTTATCAAATTTTAACCCTTAAATACAATCAAAACAGACTTCACATTAATTCGATTTGAGTTCGATTCCTAAACCTTTAGATCCGAGTAGTATTTTCTTTGTAAAAATGACTTTTTAAAAAAAAAAAAAAATTGTAAAAATTACTCAGAAAAGAGAGTTAATTTACCACTGGAAAACCTTTTGCTAACCAACCTAAGCAGCGCCTAAAAGCGCTATTCACCTGTCCATTTCTTTACTAAAGAATACTAAAATTCTCAAAAGTATATGGCGACAAATTTTTAATAAAAAAAATAAATTATAAAAGATTTTTTTTTTTAAAGTTGTGAGTACTCAGTTTTATTGGAGATGACCCAATCAGTAGAAGCCACCTCATACTTTTGGTATTTTTTATGGGTCATGCGTTTTTTTTAGAAAAGAACAAAGTACACTAAAAAATTTAAAAGAATTTAGTAATAAAATAGGGAAATATTTTATTTCTAATTGGGTCAGCTTCAGTTACACCAACCATTGGATATAGCAAAAAATTCGAGAAAACAAACACCTTTTTCCACGTCCATCTCGTAATTAAATCAAAGTAGAAGGGTATTTCGGAGAATCGGTACTTTAAGGGGCATTCATGAAATTATGCTTGAGTCAATGTCCATTTAGAAAGAACTAGATTTGATTCAGTATCCTCAGTTTCTTAGTTAACTACTTACTTCCTTCTCCGTTATAGCGCCACGTATATTATTCTGACCAATCAATATGAGTGTCGGACAAGTAGTCAGTTCAGAACGAGAAGTAAGATAGGAAACAGAAACCTGAAGTACATGATCAATCTCTTCCTGTATAAAAGGAGGGTGACCCAAACAAGCGGTGGTCGGCAAAAAGCTAGAGAGAGAAAGTGAGAGAGAGAGAGAGAGTTATCTTTCAGTAATTTCTGTGCACTTTCTTTCTCACTCTAAAACCCCTCCCAGCTACTTTCGTGGTAGGAAAAGTCTCTTCGTCCTTTCTATTTTTCTTCTTCTATTTCTAGGGTTTCTAAATCACTCTCTAAGTCTCTTTCCTTCTCTACACACAGATATTAGGGTTTCAATAGTTGTTCAGAATTCTCAGTGATTTACGTCAGGAGTTTCGTTTTTTCTTTCGAAATTCTTTTCTAATTTATCAGTCATAACCACAATGGATGCTGATTCATGGAGTGATAGTCTATCTACTTCAAAGCGTTACCAATCGCGAAACGGTAAATCGAAGTTTTTTTTTTTTGTTTCCCCTTTAATTTTTCTGGTATTTTTATGGTGTCGGTGGTGTTTGAAGTTGGTTTTGAATCGGGTTTTGTTTTTCATGTAGATTTATATCTTGCTTTCGAAGAAATTGAGAGTGATGATGATCCACGAGCGGAATATTCTTGTCCATTTTGTTCCGAGGACTTTGATATTATTGGATTGTGCTGCCATATAGACGACGAGCATCCTATCGAGGCGGAAAATGGGGTATTTTGCTTTTATTCTGTCTGATGATTAGTAATTGTGCTTTTTGTTTATTGGTGTTTTGGGGTTTTGAGTTCTGCAAAAGAAATTTATGAAATTGGGTTTTCGTTTTCTTACTTTGGTTCCTGTTGAGTCAAGACTAAAGCTTACACCCTTTTCATTATTTCCCTCTATTATGTGGATCAGGATTTTGTTTTTCAAGTGAAGCATATAGATGAAGATGGTTTTTAAGAGTCCATGATGCCAATTCTTAGGAAAAAAATAATAAGCTCAAGAGATGCTTATCTTTTGTTGGGTTTCCTTTGGATGAGCATTGTTCTTGTTTAGCTTTAGGAAAAAAAAAACACTCTAGAGATGGCTCCTCTCTTTGTGTTTCCTCCTTGCTTGCTTTGTTTCTTATAAATTGACTAGTTTGATAGAAATTGCTTTGCAAAGGCTACATAGAATTTTATATTAGCTTCTAATTGAACTGAGTGTTGCCTTAAATATTAGAACTATATTGTTTTGGAGTCTTTAATTGGATTGATGTCGAGGTTGTCATGAGTCATCACAGCCCACAATTAACTCTTGAACCTTACCATTTGGGTCAGTTATGGATTTAAAAGTATTGTTTCTTGTCACTTTAGTAGGGGGTAAAGATTAACTACTATCAGTTTAGGATGTTGAAATGTCAAGTTACTTTTTTTGCTCACATTATTTAATGTTACTTGCAGGTATGCCCTTTTTGTGGGATGTGGGTTGGGATGGACATGGTTGCACACATTACTACGGAGCATGGACAATTCTTTAAGATATCCTTTTAAGTTGATTTTGTGTTATTAGTAGTTTTGTGGTTTAAGTGAGTTCAGTTCTGGCTAGTGATTCAGTGTATTGGAAGCAACTGGAACCTACAAGTTGTGCCCAGAAGAGTAGTGATACTGATTATATTCCTATTTGCGAAAAGTTTGTCTGAACTTTGCGTCTTTCTTCCCTGCAATGCCATAGACTTAGCTTCTTAAGAAGATTAGTTTTTGCTATTTTTCAAGTTCACTTAAATCAGAACAAATTATTTGCTCATGTACTTGTTGTCTATCTGCTTTCCATGAGCAAGTCTTGAATTTTTTTTTTTCACTTTTTTTGTTAAATTTATGCCTTTATGGTAATACTTTTTAGAAAACCTGAAACCTAGTGAGTTGGAAAATACATTTAACTTTTTCTTGACTACCATTAATGTTTTCCTTCCATTGACTTACGATTTTGATGTTCAACTGTCAACCCCTTATAAATCGACCAAAACAAAAATGTTACCCTTTATATGTCTAATATATGCTTGGGTGTGTGTTCTTTTTAGACCTAATTCACTAAAATTTCTAGGCCTCGCTATTGTTGTCTTGCTTGTATTAACCATATTGGTGATTTTTCGTGTTTTGTTTTCTTTTAATGCTTCAATGTCAACTTGATGCTTTGATATGGATTCTGGGGTCCTTAACTAGAGGTTACATGCAGCGTAGGAGGAGATTCCGTAAAGGTGGATCTCATTCAACTCTATCTTTATTGAAAAAGGAACTACGAGAAGGGAACCTGCAGTCCCTTCTTGGAGGTTCTTCTGGAGTAGTTTCTTCATCCAATGCCGCACCTGATCCGTTGTTGTCATCATTTATTTACAATATGCCTATGATTGAAGAACCTACAACTGTACAGTCCCATTCTTTTGCTGAATCAAATCCAGTTGAGGAAATATCAGATGAGCATGTGCAAGAAAGGTATGAATCTTTGCTATTATTCACTTGGTTTCTATCTGTAGTGTCTGATTGCAAGTTTTGAATTACCCTGTAATAATAGTTGATACTTCCATTTATGTTCATGGACCGAGTTATACTGGTTATGGTTAAAAACTGAAATGTGTTGGTTTGTGATCTTCAAATGGTGGAACTAGAATATTATCTACGTTCTGGGTTCTGTTAAATTTGGCTTGGACAATGGGTAAACGCTCATATCCCGGTCGAGGTGACTAAGAGAATTACAGCGCAAGTGTCTAATAATAATTAAAATTATTAATAATAAAACATCATCAGTGTTAATTGCAGTGGGGATTAAAAGGTTTAGTTTCAGGTCTGAGAATGACTTAGGTTGTTTGGCAGTTGTTTAATATCTATTATTAGTTACTGGTCATCCTAAGTTGTCTGTTTAGGATGATTTGATTGGATTTGGTTCAAACTTGCCTTCTCTTACAACTATATCTATATCCATATCTATACTATTTATACTATTATATAATGCAAATACTTGAGTGAAGCCTATTTTGCCAAAACTTCCTTATGTGTATTTTTCTATTAGCAAATTGCATATATAAAGTTGTCAGTTATTTATGAAATGGAGGGCATAATTGGTACTAAATAAAACTCAAGCATTAAATAACTTCACTATAATATTAAATGAGCAACATGACACATTAATAAACACGTGCAACGCACGTGCACGAAGCTTGTCCATGTAATATGCTTTTTTACAGTTTCAATAAATAAATTTACAGCATATCTTTGCTGGTATTGATGGATTAATGGAAAGTTGGAGATCCATTAGAAATCTGTTTGAAGTTTGTTCATTACCTTTCAATTTGCGGAGTGAGAATTCTCATTGTGGATTCCTCGCTTGATATTTATGCTGCAGCAGGGCAAATGAGAACCCTTATAGATACAAACCATAAAAAAAATAGTACAAATATGATGAAGAAGATTGAGCAGCAGAATATTGCAGCGATGGTCTAGAGGAACTTCGTAGGATTGTTTTAGAATGTTGGTTGAGTTGACATGAATGGCATGTAGTCTGCATTACGATTTCCCAAAAAAAAAGAAGAAATAAATTGCAATCTGCATTTTTCACCTGCATGCACTTCTTTTTTATTGTCTGCTGCATGTCTCTTTTGTTTTAGTACCCAGTGTTGCATGGTTTTACCATAGCTATGAACCGTCTCAAAAATATATTAGAGATAATTCTGGGTTTTTTTTTTGACCTTTCTTATTGAATCTAACGATTAGTTGTTCATATGACAGAAATGTTCAACCACCTGCTCTTTCAGACAAGGACCAAGAAGAGAAGGCTTCCAGGTCTCAGTTTGTACAGGGATTGTTGCTCTCCACCATGTTTGATGACATCTTATGAAATGCTATGCACCTTAGGATGAATAATATAATTTGAAGTTAAATTCTCAATCCAGAGGCAGAGGAGCACAGGGTCATTGGTGTACGCGTGGTCAGTAATATTGAGAAGCGAGATAGGACAGGATGTAGCATAAGTTATATATGTTGTTGTTACAAGTGGATGAAGAGGCAGACTCTCTCTATCATTTGTTTTATTACAGAAAACTGTTTGTGTATAATCTGAGATAGAGAAACAAACTGTTCCCACATTTCCTTGCTCTCTTCCGTTTGCCTTTCCTAACATGTGATTGTTAGGGTTCTTGTTTCTTAATACACTATTTACCACTCAAACTAAATTTCAGAAAATGAAGTGTTCATGTAAAGTTTAAGCAGGCTTTAAAGTATTCTGAATACTGGTTGCTAGAGACGCTTTAAATTATTCTGGTACTGGTTGCTATGCGACCAAAATTTTGACAGTTTTTCTTATTAGGAAATCCGAAGAGATGGTTTCCAGTCTTATTGTGAAAAGTGAAATCCAAATTGTTACCTTTCGGACTTCCTCAATTAGGCTTTTTAGTACAAGTTGTGTTATTAAACATTGCATCTTTCTAAGCAATTTAGTAAACAAATCTTTGAAACTTGAGTTTAGGTCCTTAGTTGAGCTTTCAAGGGAAATTGGTATAATCCAGAGAAGTTTCAATTATATCATAGAGAGTTCCTCTTATCGTCACCAAAAATGGATAGCCCAAAAATTTCAGCCACACTAAAATGGGTTTTTTAAACGTGAGGATTAGAAGAACTGAAGAACATACACCAGAGCAGTCAGAGTTTACTACCTGGCGTACTTAGCTATGGTACATTCCCATGATTCTAGTTAAATAACCTGTATGGTGAGTCGATCATCCTCGCAAAAATGTTAGTCATTAAATCATCTTCATGTGATAGCTACAAGGGGAGTGGGAACACATCCTGCCTTAAAAGGTGAATGAAAGCTCCTTATAGTTGCAAGTAAGGTGAAGAGACTGAGCTTGCTGATGGCTTTTTTCTTTTGCACCTAAAGAAACAAGTCACCTGCAAAATCTGCAGGAAAGTATAAGACAACCTGTAATGAAACAACAGTATCGACTATTTCAGCATTCATAGATAAAAATTCAACATTTTTAATTAGTGCACATTAAAGAGCATACAGATCACCCCAATCTTACTGAAATGATCAGTCTTGATATGTAGCCTCCATTTCCTGTTATATTTTTCAAATGAACTGACTTTTAATGAAAGAGAGATTCGACGAAACTTTCATGACTCAAAAAACCGAAAGCAGTAATCAAAATGATGTTTAGAACAACAGTGAAAGATTATACATATCCATCATTCAAAGATCAGAAAATTTAGAACATGTAAAATACATCCTCAAGTCTACAAAGGACGAAGCTTCCTGATCAACCACTTCTTTCGTAGCCTTACATCTAGAACTAAAAATGTTTTTGCTTTTTTCTCATCCTCTAGAAAATCACAAGCATCTAAAAATAAGTCTTCTTCTAGGTCTGGGAGAGACTGAAGTGCATCAATCACATTTTCTATTGAGATAGAGTCATCATTCTCTTTCTTCTTCTCCGCTAACGATGTAACAGCAGTCGCCATCTCACGAAGAGCATCCAACATACCCTCGTCTGCATTCCTACGTGATTTCTTAGAATGTTCAGAAACCAACGGTGTCATGAATAGACGCTTGTTGAGTTGATTGAGTATATCCATTTCCCCATTCAAATGTGACGACTCTTCCTGACCATTGTTGGTTGGATCTCTGTGGTCATTCGATGTAATGTGATTCGAATGGCTGCTTCTTCCGCCGGCAGTTGTCTCTCCGTATATTATGCACAGATCTTTGAAGTATGGCACAGGTCTAACTCTGTATTGGCGCACATCCGGGTGTTCCTGCAAGCATTTTACGTAAGCTACTTGCAATTGAAAGTGTCATATATCAAAGTCTTAGGATTTAAATGAGTAAGCAATGCACCTTGATGTACTCGTCCCAGACATGAACATCAGCCGTAACCATTTGTAGTGTTTCATCCCATTGGAACCCACCATGGGCAAGAAGGCTTCTTATCATAACGTATTGTTTCCTCAGAGATTTGAAACGATTATATAGAACATCTTTGTCATACTGAGATCCAAATTTTTCACTGAATAATGCAATCATGTGCATCCATGCTTCCTTGCTGAATGTACGGCCAATCTTATTCCCTTGATTCACATGATCCATCATAAGGTCGATAAAATATCGGTCCATTGGCGGTGTCCAACTAACCCTAGAACGATAACCATCACTGTTGTTCAATATATTTGGTGTTGCTTCGAGTGCAAAAACCACTTCCACGGGGAAAAGGTTCTCGCTCTCTTTGTTCGTTACTGCTAAAGAATGATCTGTGTCTACCTCACAAAGAGCATTTGTGGCACCTTCTTGTGTGCTTCTTTGTGTCATATCCTCACCTGAATGTGAAAAGTTTTGTGCATCATCAGCTGAATCTCTTTGAATAGCAGGTGTTTCTCCTGACACTTCACCACTCTTCGTTCTTGAAGAGTCATCCTCGACCTCGAGATCTTCATGGTGATCCACATTAGTATATTTTCCGTCAGGAGGTGCATTTCCATATATCATACACAAATCGCTATAGTAAGGTGTGATCTTAGTTCTATAAGATCGTGCATCAGGATGTGCCTGCATTAACATATTTCTACACAAGTCAACAAATTTCATACGGTCTAATTAATAAACAAGTTAACATGTTTATTTAAATGAGCAAAGCACCTTGATATATTGATCCCAGATATTATCATCAGCTATCACCATTTGTCGAGTTTCGTCCCAATGAAATCCATTGTTGAGAAGAGTCGTTATTTCGTTGTATTTCCTCCTCAAACTTTTGTATCGATTTTTTAGAACATCCTTGTCATATTGAAATCCAAACTTCTCATTGAACAACGCTGTAATATGTGCCCATACTTGTTTTCGTAGTGCATGATCAATCATGTTCCCTCTACGGACTTGGTCCACAACAAGATCAATGAAGAAACGGTTCATTGATGGCGTCCAAGTAGTCCTTGGACGATCACCACTGTTTGGGGTAAAATCATCCATTCCTCCTAATTGAGAAAACAAGAATTATTAATTGTTCATGTAAACACAAGTCTTCAACGTTTCAAAGAAGTCCAAAAGATATCTAAACAACAAACTATTCATTCTCTGATAAAGAAGTTCAATCAAAAACAAAAATCCCAAACCCCAGGTACTCATCTGTTTCATTTTTGCAGTTTGTATTGAACAAAAAATGTGGGTATCTCAGATTAACAAATTTTCCAACATCTATGCTTACAATTATTAATTGTTCATGTAAACTCTCTTCAGTGTTTCACAGAAGTCCAAAAGATAGCTAAAAAACAGAGTATTCATTCTCTAATTGAGAAGTTGAACAAAACAATAAACCCAAACCCATGTACTAATTTATTATATTTTCAAAGTTTGTGGTGAAAAAAAAAACTTGGGTTTCTCAGATTAACTAGTTTTTTCTTTTCAAGAACTCTGCATAAGAAATGTATTTATACAGAACCAAGTAATATGTTTACAAATTGATGATTATAAATCAAATTAGGCCTAAAAAAGATAGTACAGAACCAAATCCAAGATACCCATAAAGGAAAAGAACCAAAACTGAACACTACAAATCCAAATCTAGGATACCCAAATGGGCAAAAACCCAGAAAAACAAAGAAACAAGAATAAGAAACCAAAAACTAAATATGAAAGACTAGAAGTTACCTCTGCAATTTAGGAGGACTGATTATCTGTTTCAGACACTGAGAAGATCTGAAAAATCGAAGAGTGAAGGTTGAGGGGATAACCTTCACCCGGGATAAGGAGAAACGTATTCTGTGTTGAATACAACAATAGCCCTCGAAAAAGAAACCCTCTTTTTTCTGGGGCTAAGTTAGCCTAAGATTTAGGTTTTGTTTTAGATCCACAAAACTATCTAGACCGTCCGTTTTGTTGGTCCAGATTTTGAAACCGTTCTAAACTTCTATTAAAACCATTAATTTGTATATTTATGGTAAAAATTTGGGGTTATGGAACTCGGCTTTGTGATTCGTCATCATTTATGCGTGCCCCGTGCACATGCAATGAACGTGTTTTTTAGAAAAACATTTTTGTTTTTGTTTTTTGAAGGAGACTAATGGTCAAGATACATTTATAAGGAGGCACAAATACATCATGAAAGATGTGTGAAAATCGCAAAGACACTGCCATAGTAACCGCCATGATAGGGCTATCGTAACCGCTACCGAAGGGCTATCATAATCGCCATCAAAGTGCTATCTTATTTACTACTAATACTACTATTAAATATTACATGGGACAAATTAATGACAAACCACAAGCAAGAGTTTTGATCCCAAGACCTCCCAAGTCATGGGAGAGATGCACAACTGCTGGGCCAAACACCTTGAAGGTTGTTTTATACAACGTTTGCATTCGTGATTCGGTTACAAGGCATTTCTAGTGGAAAATTTAAAAATGGATCCTTGAAAATGGAAAATGTCTTGCTCTAGTGGGAAATCTCTAAAAATGGGTGAAGAAACAAAAAAATAGAGAAAAAAAATCAGTTGAGATATGTTGTGTTCCTTTATTTGAGGAGAAAATAGAAAAAGTGAGTGAGAGAAATAGCCTTCCTAATATTTAAGAATTAAATATTGAGCGTGTAGCTAATGGATCCCTAAACTAGTGGATTGAGATCTATTTTTAGGGGTTAAGGGTTCCCACTAGAGCATGAAAACTGCTTGATCAAACAGTTTCATGCTCCAACTAGAAATGCCCTTATGAACCTCTTTATAATAGTAGAGATAGAATTGGTATGGTAAAAAATCGTTTTAGTACAATTTTTTCATTCGAGAGTTATGGCGGCCCTTCATGGAAATGATCCGAGTGTAGATCATCCTAAAAATAAGTTTCAAATTAACGATAGTGATGGACGATTCATAAATCAGCTCACTTTTTATAAGTTGGAACTTAGAAGTTTTAAAATGATATGATTTCGAATGAATAGACCATTAAAAGTCAAGTCTCTACTGCATGGCAGGCAGTATGGTGATCTGTTATGCAATCAAAAACACTCCCAAATCATCCTACTCTATTATATTATATACATTCAAAAGAAAAAGAGATGCATCCAAGTACATGGATAGTTAGAGGAGTCATATCCCAAAAGAAGAGTTCAAATGAAACAAGTTAAATCACACAGATCACTTATATTACAGAACCAAAAGACAGTATACTGTGCATCATTGATAAAAGAAAGCAAAATTCTTTACATTTCGACTCGTAAACTAACTAGGGACGAAGCTTCCTCATTAACCACTTCTTTCGTAGTCTAACATCTAGCGACAAAAATATCTTCGCCATTTTCTCATCCTCCAAAAAATCACAAGCATCCAATATGAGGTCTTCATCAATATCTGGTACAGCCTGCAACTCATGAATCACATTTTCTTGTGAGATACAGTTGATAGATTCTGTTCTCTTATCTGATAATGATGTAACTACGTTTGTCCTTTCACGAAGAGCATCCATCATACTCTCATCATCATTGTTCCTCTGTGGTTCTTTAGAAAGTTCGGTAATTGATGGTGTTATGAACTGATGATTTTTCTGTTGATCAGATGTATTAATGTCCCCATTCGAATGTGATGATGTAACTACGGCAGCCATCTCAGAAAGAGCAACTGGTGCATCCTCATTTCTGCTCCTCCGCGGCCTTTTGAATTGTTGAGAGTCTGATGCTGTTGCAAACTGGGATTTGTTCTTTCGATCAGACATATTTGTGTCCCCACCAGGGGAATCTGAAGACATCTCCTGCACAATGTTGCTTTTATCTCTGTGGACAACAGATATAGCCAGAGTTTGTTCATCACTTTGGTTTACAATGTGACCGGGATTGCTATATCTTTCGTCAACAGCTATATCCCTAAAAATCACGCACAAGTCTTGATAGTATGGCACGGGTCTAGTAATATATTGTTTTGCATCAGGGTGAACCTGCATACAACATATTGTGTAAGCTACTTTCAAATGACAGAACCGTATGTAAGTTATAATGAAGGCCAATGTACCTTGATATAATCATGCCAGACTTGGTCATCTGCAGTCACCATTTGACGTGTATCATCCCAGAAAAAACCTTTCTGTTCAAGAAGGATCTTTATAGCATTATATTGCTTCTTCAAAGTTTTGTAACGGTTTTTCATAATATCCACATCAAATTTGAAGCCAAATTTGGCGTTGAATGACGCAAGCATGTGCATCCATGCACGTTTCCGGAATGTTCCATCGAACTGATTCCCTTTACGCACTTGGTCTAGCATAAGCTCAATGAAGTAATTGTCCATTGGAGGTTGCCAATAAGTCCTTGAACTTTTACTAAATGTGGTGTGCAATATATTTGGTTCAACTTGAAGCACATCAATCACATTTTCTGTAGAAACATCATTGCTGTTCTCATCCTTTCCATTTGTTAAAGTTGTAGCCGAGGTACCCGTCTCATGAAGAGCATCCACCATGCCCTCTTCAGGGCTAACGTGAGGGCTTGATGGTATTGTAGATTGTTGATTGTCCTGTTGAACAGAAGTATCTCTGTTTCCACACAAAGTTGATGACGAGAGCTGCAAATTATCAACAGAATCTTCATCTGGAATGGATGTAGTTGGAGATTGCAAATCACCTGGTACATTTCCAAATACCTTGCACAAGTAACTAAAGCACGGGATGCTTTTAGTTCGGTAAGATCGTGCAAGAGGGTGTTCCTGCATGTATCACACATAAACTACTTGCAATCCACATTTCCATTTGAATATTGCAACTAAATTTAGAAGAAGAGAATCAGCACCTTGATATAATTGTTCCAAACACGATCATCAGCTGCTACCATTTGTTCTGTTTCATTCCAACTAAAGCCATTCTGATTAAGAAGATTCTGGACAGCTTTGTATAGCTTCCACAACGTTTTATGCCGATTTTTCAAAGTATCCTTGTTGTATTGACATCCATATTTTGCAGTGAATAACGAAGTCATGTGCTTCCACGCTCTTTTGCTGAACAAATGATCATCAATTCTGTTCCCTTTATCCACCTGCTCTAGCATAAGGTCGATGAAATAATGGTCCATTTTTGTTGTCCAGTTAGTCCTTAAACGATCACTGCTTTCTGGTGTCTGGACACCCATTCTTCTGAAAATTGGGAAGAACAATCACGAAAAGTAATCAGTAATCAGGGCTTCTGGATTCCTTCATTTCTTTTTTTTTTCTCTCTAATAAATTCCTTTTCTGAAAAAAATAAAGTAATCACTCATTCATCAAAAACCCATTATGTTTCCAGTGTATCACTATAGAAAACTAGCCAATGTATATAACTTATTTATCTCTAAGGATTAACCCAATTAGCTCTCTAAAATCCATGGTAGTCCATGCCAATGAAAATATCAATCCCATTGATTCTACTTAAAATTCACAGTAGAGGCAGTAAATGCTCATTATAGTATTAGATTCATGTTGTAATTCATGCACAACAAAGAAGCTTGAATGTATTTTTTTTTTTGGGCATATGTGCTTCACCTAGTTATGCACTTTAATGAAGCCAAAAAAGAAATGAAAATACACCTACATCATAGCAACTTGTTTCCAACCTTAATCCAATCTAGAATGGTACATTTAGGAAACCAAATACCACTTAAGCATCTGGTCTAGAACATAGAACTTCTAGCTAATAAATAAGGCCACTTGAGAGCCTGAAGATACCAAAAACTGGTTCCAAAATTCTAGAAAAAACTGGTTCCAAAATTCTATTCATTCATAAAATCCTACATACAAGATAGTGGGAGCAAAAACTTAAAGAGGTTGTACATTCAAACAATCAAAACAGGGAAGTTGGCACTTGAGAGTGATGGGATAACCCTTATCCAGGATAAATCTATAAAACGGAATTCAAAGAAAGGGAATATGCTTATCCACAATAAGGACAGAAAACAGAAAAAGGAAATGCCTTTCTGAGGATTAATGAATTTAACAACTTATCACATAATCCCTGAAAACCCAAACATCAGATGAATCTCCAAACATTCATAATTTTTGTTGACAAATTAGAAATTTTTAACCTGAAAAAGGAGAACTATTCAACCAATCAAAGATGCTCAGAAAGGATTAAAAAAAAAACCCCAGAAAAATGAGTGGAAGAAAAATCAAACCTCAGTAGAACAGGATTGTGGGAAGAGAGATTACTTCTGTGAGTGCACGTTTTCGATCATGATGAGGATCGGAGGTAGATGATGATTTTTGGGGGGTTTTTGGCCGGTATAGGGGATAGGGTTGTTCTTCCCCAGGTAGGTGGTGGACAGTCCTTTTCCTTGGCCTGGCTAACCTTATACGACGCTAGTACAATCTAAACCCTTCCTCTGAAAATTAGGTTAGGGTTCCGTAACCTATCCGAGTTTTTCGAAGTCCGTTTTACACTTTACATGATAGGGGACAAATATTTCCACCCAACGTTTTACCCGTTCCACCCAAACTTCTTTTAAAAACAGAAATGACCAGTTTTTTTTTTTTTTTTTCTGTCCATCCATCCTAGTTTTTAAAGGTGCTTTGTCTTTAGACTAGGGTCAAGCTAATCACAATTAGGATTGGAAAAAGAGACTCACTTTTAAAACTAATCAAGGTTATTAGGTTAGGGTTGAGCATTCTTAACCTGTTAATCCTGACAGGATAAACTCTAACCCGTTGCCTGGTCTATTGCATTAAAATCTCTGTCGAGCCTTTACGTCTATGTAAACAAGGTGTAAGAATAAGTGTTGTTTTAGTTTGCAATTCTTCGGTACAAGCCTATCGCGAAGAACACATACAAGAACAAGTGTAGTGTTTATGTCCAAAAAATCATTTTTATTTTTTAAAACATGAGAATGCCCAAATTGAAACGATGACTAACAAATTGTGGTTTCTTTGTTTGCTTTTGTTTTAGTTTTCTTTTTCTGTTTTTGGGTAAAGAACAATTAAGATTTGGGAGTTGAAAGTTGAAACTTCATAATATTGAACTTGATATCATAATCAGTAGAGGTATTTCCTTAAATAGCACAAAGTCATTGGAGTCGAAGTCAGGGTGGGTCTTGGTCATGACTTAGTTCAAAGAAACCCCAAGTAGGACTGAAAAAATTAGTCTAAAATAGCCACTCCAAAAACATTCAACCAAGCAGTTGATCTTCCCATTTCTATTGTACCTTCATATGTACAGTTCTAACTTCTAATCTCCATGTTGCACAAGGACATCTCTAACCTATACAAGAATAGAACAATTACATACAAATAGCTGGTTGATTCTATGGTGCCATTCTCAAAACAATTTCATCCTAAGAATACTACGAACGAAGCTTCCTCATTAACCATTTCTTTCGTAGCGAGGCATCCAGTGCCAAAAATGTCTTAGCCTTCTTTTCATCCTCAAGAAAATCGCAAGCATCTAATAAGAGGTCATCATCTATATCTGGTAAAGATTGAAGTGCATCGATCACATTTTCAACCGAGTATGTGTTACTGTTTTCTTTATTCTTTTCCACTAATGAAGAAACTGCAATTGCCATCTCACGCAGAGCATCCGCCATTCCCCTGTCACTACTGCTCTTTAGCTTTTTCGAGTCTTGAGGTGTTAAAGGTGCCGTAAGTCTTCGCTTCTTCTGTTGTTTGGTTGGATCTTCCTGGGCATCAGATGTAGTGGGAGATTGAGATTTTCCATTCGTTGATGCTGGGATGTTGTCGGTAAGGTTTAAATCACGACTCAAAGAATTGAATCTTCCATCAACAGTTGCATCTCTATATATCGCACACAAATCATTATAGTATGGCATGATTCTTGTTCTGTACTGTCCTGCATCTGGGTGTGCCTGCAATATATAATATGTAAGCAATTTTGAAGTTGATAATGCCATATCTAATTAACAGATATTTGAATAGACAAGTTTTATACACCTTGAGATAATCATGCCAGACAAAATCATCAGCTGTCACCATTTTCTTTGTGTCGTCCCAAATGAACCCAGGCTGGTCAAGTAGAAATTTAACAGCATTGTAATGCTTCCTCAAGGTTTTGTACCGATTTTTCAAGATCTCGGTGTCATACTGAAAGCTGAATTTTGCATTGAATAAAGTAATCATCTTCTTCCATGCTTGTTTTCGACCTGCTCCATCAATCATGTTCCCTTCATGCACTTGATCTAACATAAGGTCAATGAAATACCGGTCCATTCGTGGTGTCCAATTAGTTCTCAAACGATATATACCACTACCGGTGTTCAATACATCCGATGCATCCTGAAGCTCATCATCCATCCCATTTCTTATTAAGATAGAGTTGCCATCTGCTTCCTTATCTGCTAAGATAACTGTATCATGATCAGTTTCCATCATGCATTTGTCAGGGCTACTCTGAGAGGTTGATGAAATTACAAGTTGTTGTTTGTTTGGTTCATCAGATAGAGCCTCCACCATGTTGTGCTGATTTAATATATCAATGCCCATATTGGAATGTGAAGATGACTTATTTAGCTGATCTACATTGCTATCAGATATTGTAGGAGATTTTGAACCATCCGAAATTTCACTAGTCCTAATTTCGGGGGTTTCCACAATTCCTTCGCCACTGTTCCTCTGCTCAGAGATTAATAGCATCACAGGTTGTTGCTTGTTTTGTTGATTCATTGTATCTACATCTACTCCCAAATGTACTGATGGTTCTTCCACATTGTCAATTTGTTCTTCGTGGATAACAGACAGAGCCAGAGATTCGGGCCCTTCTAACACTCCACCAATATTTGTTCCTGAGAGATCCACCATGACCTCATTGTTGTTCCCCGGCTCAGATGTTGATGGAATCAAAGGTTGCTGCACGTTATGTTCATAAGACATATCTACCTCTACATTGTCAATCAGATCTCCATACTTTGAACCTTCCAACAATCCATCAATCTTCATTTCAGAGTAGTCTACCAAACCCTCATCGCTATTTTGCAAAGAGGTTGACGGCATCAAAGACTGATGCATGTTCTGTTGCTCAGATGTATCTAAGGTTGCACCCAAAAGTGACGACGACTCTTGCACCTTTTGGGTAACAGTTGTAAATGGATTTTTTTGACCTTCCAATAATCCACCAATCTTCGCTTCTGGGGAGTCATTGTCGAGGCTTGAATCATGATCCACATTACCAATTTCATTTTTATAAATCGCGCATAGATCACTATAATATGGCACAGTTTTAGTCCTATACGACCGTGCATCAGAGTGTGCCTGCATGTATTATAAATCACTCAGAATAGGAATACCCATTGAAAAATATAAGATTTAAAATGAGTAGGGAATTTACCTGGATATAGTTATCCCAAACATCATCATCAGCTGTCACCATTTGTAATGTCGAGTCCCAACTAAAACCACTTACATCAAGAAGTTTTGTTACAGCTTTATATAGTTTTCTCAATGTTTTGTGCCGATTTTTCAGGACATCCTTGTCATATTGAGTGCCAAATTTTGTATTAAATAATGTGGTCATGTTGGTCCATGCTCGTTTGCTGAATAGATGATCATCCATCTTACTTCCTTTTTGCACCTGCTCTAGCATAAGATTAATGAAATAACGATCCATTGCCGGTGTCCAGTGAGTCCTGAAATTATCAATACTACTTGGGGTTTGAACACCCATTCTTCTACAAATTAAAAAAAGAAGAAGCCTATCAGTAAAATTAATAATTCATCCCTAAAAAACACAATTTTCAGGAACCCTAATTAGCCAAACTAGTAAAAACAAGCCAATCACACTTATCAGTATCAGCATAAAAACTCATTGCTGTCTAGATTGAAACCCCAATTTCTTAAACATTAAACATCTAGATTCTCATGTAAGTCCTACTCTGAATTCTATTTAAGCTCCATGAGTTGAATGGAATTAATCATAAAAGAACTAGTTCTTTAATAAAATTACTATCCCACATCAACCCAGACCAATTTTCAGCCAGGGTTCAACTTTAAACAGTCCAATTGGCTTCAGAATACTGGCTTTATAGAAACCCAGAAATGCAATTTAGATGTTCAACATAAGACCAAGATTGAATCTTTACAATTTCAACTGCATGGTAAACCAAATTTCTAAACTCTTAAGATCAAATTGTTACCATAATTTAGTTTTCCAAAACCCATTTCTACCCAAACAGTTAACGGATTATCCCTGAAACAGGAAGAAAGAATCCAAATTGTACAAAACCTAGAAAGTTAAAGAAACGGAGGGGAAAAAAAAAACCCAGAAAAAGTAATTGAAGTATAACCTGTTAGTAATCTTGGGCTGAAGGATGGATTGATGGATATCAAACAGAGAAGATTCGGAACCGAGTGAAGGGATGCGGTTTATCCAGGGATAAGTGAAAAACTCGAAGTCGTAAATTCTTTGGATAGCAGAAAACAAGATTTTACCTTTTTCCTGGCTAACCTTATACACGTTTAGGGCAAACGAAACCCTAAAATAGTCAAGATCAGAGGTAGCCTGATCTTGAGATAACCCTAAAATGTGTTAAACATCTAAACAAGGATTTGGATCTGGACCGTACATCATAATATGAGTCTTGATTTTGTTAACCTACTTCTACCGTGGGTGAACAAAAACTCACTTGTTTGGGAAAAATTGGGAACGGCGCGCAGTTATTGGTCACTTTATTGATTGATAAATTGTACACCTACTTTATAAGTGGGTGGACAATACCCTTAATCATCTGGCCGTCAAAGTGTAGGTGGTGAAAGGATTGTATAATCGCTGTTTGAATATTTTGCTTTTGTGAATTATTCCCGCGTATAATCACTCAATATTGGATCTTCTCTATGTGAGCTCCGCAGCTTAAATAGATAAAAATTAAATACCACTAACATGCGCAGAGGATGAGCAATAAACGATACGGAGAAGGGAGAGAATCAGCCAACCAAAAATTCGGAGGATCAACCATTGATAATTAAAAGTATTCGAACACTCTTAGATTGTGCATAGTTTTCAACATTTTCTAATTTATTTGATCAAGCGAGATTAATTTGAACCCAGATCTAGTCTAGCAGCCCAGGTCGATGTTCATGTTAATTAAGTAACTAGAGATATCTCAAAATGAGCATAGATATTGAAACACACCTTATTGTGATACTATTACAATATAATTTTTGAAAAGCAGTTTATTTTAAAATTAATAAACCCTCAAATCATTCCTTAAGAATAAAACTTTGAACCCCTCAAATAGGCCCTTTTGAAAATTGGCAAATTTTAAGGATCTAGTTAGACCATTGATTACCTATATTGCTAACTTCTGTGAGATACGACTAATTAGTACGATCTCTCTTTACATGCATTGCACATATTTTTATGTTGGATTTGCTTTTTATAGTAACATGCCACTTTGTTTTATATTAACATTAGTTTTACTCTTACACTTTATTTACACTTACATGTGGTCTCACATGGAATTTATTCAACAGCTGATGTTAACCGACATAATGAGAATATTATTGTCGCAAAATATTAACCCTTGAAGCATAAAAAAAATGTAATAAAAATAAATAAATAAAAGTGGAATATGAAAAAGTTTAAGAAGGTTATTTAATAGTTGGTACGTTATTGAGTCTTGGGCATTACGTTGAAGTGTTACGTAAATAGAAGTTACTATTTTTTGAGAAAACACAGTTTACTTTCTAACTTATGAAATATTATTTCTTATAAATACAATCCAGGAATGCTCTCCACATGAATATTGGTGGTGGAGATCGAGTTCCTCAATTTCTTCTTTTTTTTTTTTTTTTTTCTTTTTTCTTCTTCTGATATGTGTATTTCATTCCGTATTTTTCTTTTTTCATACTTATTTTCTCCCCTGTTCTTCCCTTGTAGATGTTTATGTATCCTAAATTCTAAACCCTAAAATATGATCGAAGGCATAGATTGTAGAGCCCTTGGAAACTCCACACAAGCCATTGATTGTTTATTTTGAGCCGATTAACATTATCTACTCCACACAAGCCATTGATTGTTTATTTTGAGCCGATTAACATTATCTTGTTTGTGTTTATAATATATGTTTGTCTTTGCATCTTATTTTATATATTTGTGGAAGGTTATTGCACCCCATGCATGAAAGAGGATCATTAAAGGTTGAGTTTTGGTGAGGATGATCTCCTTAACTATATACAATATAGATCATCTTATAAAACTTCTAATTAATTTTTAAAAAAAAAAAAAAAAACCCTAGAATCAATCCTTTAAAAATTGGTGAGTTCGAGGAGTCTTTTTCACCGTTGATTTCTAACATATTTTTAATGGGATTAGAAGTCTGAAAAAATCTCATCACTAGAAATCAACATTTAGATCATCTCTATGTGAGCCTTACATAATGGTAATTAAAATTAATGGCTCTTACTTTTGTTCGTACTAGCCTTCATCACACCGCACTTTTTTTTTTCAAGATTTTTTAATTTTTTCAAAATTTTCATTAAGAAAAATAAAATATTTGTAAAATCATTCAGATATTTTACTAATTTTAAATTAGATTTTTTTTTTTTGGGTAGGAAAATTTAAATTAGATATTTATTTTACTAATTTAAATATTTCTAATTAAAGACAACAAAATTATTTATTAATAAAAACAAATTTAGGTATTTACTATTTTTAATTTGATATTTTCATAGAACTTCTATTTATTTAGAGTTTCTATTTAGGAGAGATTTCTAATATTTATTAGGTTTTCTACCATATGACTTACTTATAGATTGTTTACGCAGTTCTTTAAACATATGTAGGGCTACATGGGCTCTACAATAACATTAACCTCTCTCTGCTCTCTCATCCTTTCTTTTGCGGGTTTCAATTACTGCAACCTGATAGTTTGGACTTGTATTGTGTCCTACAAACAAAGTTGATGAAGGGATCATCAGTTTGAACTTATTCCAATGGACATTGATCGAGCGTAACAACGAGCAATTAAGCTCATCATTACTACAATCTCTTCACAACTGACACCGACTAATCCAGTTGATCATGCGAATTATCGGTATCTTTGTTTCACACACTTCACATACAGAAGGCGTGAAAGGAGAGGCATCTCTCTTCTCTTCACTTTCTTTTACCTTCTATATATGTTGAGTGAAACAAAGAAACGATAATTCGGATGATCAACCTGTTTGAGTCGGAGTCGATTGTCAAGAGCTTGTAGTAATGAGAGATTAATTGCTTATTGTTGGTGCTCATAGAGACCATTCGGAGTCCAAACTGAACCCTTGAACTTATACGGCGCAAACCCAAACTTGGGATCGCATAATGTGATCCTATCAGCGACATACTTGACTTTGTCAATCTCATGGACAACTTGATGTTAAATTTCGTTTCTATTTTACTTGTAAGCTTGTTTTAGAATAAAAAGTCTCTTAAACAACATCTATAAGTATAATTGTTCTTCTTTTATACTCCTACTTTCATCCTTTCCTTTGTGGGTTTTGATGATTGTATTTTTTTCTACTAGATGTAGGAATGTAGTTGCAATGGCTAGTGAGAAGCTTTCGCTACAGCCGGCGTGGGTCTTACAAAGTTCTAGGGATCAGTTTGGGCTCCGGATGGGATCTATGAGCACAACCAACAAGAGCAAGCTCACTCTTTCAAGTTCCTGAGGTCTGACTCTCACTAATACAGTACTTGATCATCCAAACTACCATATTATTGTTTCACACAGCGCGCTGATACACATGGTGAAAGACATATTTTCTTCAAATACCTCTTTTCATGGCACTAACAAGAAAAGGAATAAAGAAAAGAGAAAGAAAAACGCAGGAAGTTGGTGTTGCAATAGAACTGGTGATGATTTAATTACTTGCAAATCAAAGGGTGACTTTTTACCTCTTCTTCTTATGAATGTTAACGCATGCAAAGCTAAGTTGAGATGAAAGCATTGATAAATTCAAGTTTTTGATCATCTAAAAAGATTGAAGAAAAACTTTTTGATTTAATGGTTAACTAAAAGATTTTAATTTTTGCACAATAACCCTTAAAAGTAGTAATTTTAAAAAGGTATTTTTATTATCAATTTTATTTTCTAGAAATTTTTTTGTTTTTTTTTTCTTTATTTTGTATTCGATTTTTTTTTATTAATTTGATTTTGTTTTTAATTACTTTTGTAGTTATATATATGTTTGTAAAATTGGAAAGAGAGAATTTCTTATTATCAAAACTAGTTTACTTTAAGGATAATTTCTAATTATAAAAAAATGGAATAAGAGGGCAAACTTTTTGATAATATGATCTTCTCATCATGTTTCATCAAAATCAAAGCTCTTGGATCATATTCATGTCAGCATAATGAACACACGTGCACAAAACTTGTATTACTAATCTCACTAGAAAATTCAGTAAATCGTAAAGTAAAAAAACTAAAACCAAACAAGGCAATAAGGTTGATACCCCTTTTTACCCATTTAACATAGAATCTATATATAAAGATTATAACATGCATCAATCAACCTATAATTCCATCTGTTAAAGTCTCATATAGTGGCTTTTCATGCCCCAAAAGTTACCTTAACGGCTGCAGCCACACTGAAAATAAAAATTATAAGCAAACAATGGGGGGGCTCCTCCAAAAAAAAAAAGGTCAGTGTCTGGGAACAAGCATTAAAAAGGTTTACATATGCAAGTAAATACACAAAAAAGTATCTTCAACCTTTTGAGATGATCAAACGCCTTGAATTAAACAAGACATTAAAGTTATCACTGCCTTCGCCTCAGCTCGGTCCCCCTCACACACAGCATCATAACGAAGAAGAGGTAAAAAAATAACCCTTGATTTGCAGGTTATTAAATCAACACGAGTTCCATTGAGACCACAACTTTCTGTGCTTTTCTTTTACTTATCTTTTTTCTTTTCTTTTTAGTGCCCTGGTTAGAGGCATCTAAAGAAATTATGTCTACCACCCCCCCTCTTCACTTTCCATCATCTTCTATATGTGGTGTGTGAAACGAAGAACCGGTAATCAGGATGATCTACCTGTATAAGTCGGAGCCAGTTGTCAGCAGCTTGCAATAGTGAGCTTGCTTGTTGGTGCTCGTAGAGTCCATTCGGAGTCCAAACTGAACCCTTGAACTTGTACGATGCAAGGCCAAATGCAGGTAGCGATAGCTTCTCACATGCACTCCCAAAGCTTGAGCCACGTACTTCTGGATGGACATTGCCAGTACCTTCAATAGAAGATGCAGGCATCAGTACTTTCAGTAGGAAAAAAAAACACATAAAACCCCAGAAAGTAAAGTGTGAGAGAGAGAGAGAGAGAGAGACTGCCCACAATAAAGCTAGTCTTTTGCAGGTTTATGGGAGATCTGGAAAGAAATAAATCAGAGGATTTTTTATGGAAAAGACGGTAGCCTGCGTCTTTGGTGCTAGGTGTCCTCGAAACTATTTGTGGGTGTAAGATTTTGCGTGGCCATCACTTCTATGGAAAGAGAGCTTGGTGACCTAGTGGGGATTCATGACCTAATAGAGTGCTGTTCGTAATTAGTTTTTCTTTGCCTTTGGGAGCTATTGTTTAACGAAGTTTTGCTCATCGAGAGAGAGAGAGAGAGAGAGAGAGAGAGAGAGAGAGAGAGAGAACTTACTTCTGAAAGGTGTTGACAGGGAATGGAAGGTTAGAAAGCATGCATCCAAATCCTGTAGTGTTGGACCTGTAGGAATCCTGTATATTGGGTACCTGAACCAAACCTCAAATGCATCAGATAGTTGAAAGAAAAATGAAGTAATTCAGAATTACACCACCCCTGTAACGTATTATTATAGAACAATACGAAGATAGCATACCAAGCCACAGATATCCAACTAGCTGGTAGTAGATCACAGCTTCTGTACGTCTTAAGCTCAGGGAACCGAGATGCAAGAACTGAAATCTGTAACAAAATGTGGCAAAAATACGTTAGAACAGACAAAATGAATTTTAAGCTCAAATACTAGTTTATCCCCCAAGTTAGAAGGAACTTGCCTTATCTGCCAAAGGTTCCCGGCTATATGGGACTTCCTGCTCCATGTATTGAAATTTTAGTGGAGATGGTGGGTTAGAAGCATCACCATCATCACTTGATGAACCCATTACAGGTTTGTCTCTCAATGATAGTCTACTAATGTCCAAAGAGTTCTGCTTACTCCATACTCTGTCTGAAACAAGTTTCGAGCGCCTTTCCGCGTCATCACTGCTACCATCACTACTCGACTCCCTGGATGACTCAGCATCACTTTCCTCCCCAGGTCGCCTGCCAGAAGAAATTCCACGAAAAAGGTTTAAAACTAGAATAGTTGGACATTACCTAGAAAATAGTAGACCTAAAAAACCATACTTAGTTGATCACATTTTTATAATGAAAACATGTCAGATGATATGCAATTACATATATGCATCCTATATTCACGAAATGCAACTTAATCTCTCCACTTCTGATATATCATATATCAGTATAAGATTGCAAAACGGTATGAGAAGAAGCTTGACTCTTGTTACGTTTTAAATAGCTCAAAACCAAGGACTGAAATGATACAATTCAAATTCAGGTCCAAAATATTTCATAGGTAGAAGCCCATTGGTGACCTTCAGTCTGTTATTGTTAGAATCAAAAGGAATACTTTGAGCAAGGGGCATTTGAGGGATTAGAATGTATTTAGGCCAAGATAATAGATTTCTGCAGCTCCCACATGCACATACAACAAATATATTGGCTCAATCTTTCAGTATGTTCTCAAGTAAGTCACACGTAACATCTAATTAAACCTATATAGACAAAAGAGGGATTACAACTTTACAAGTAATTTTTTGTTTCCAGCACGTTCCTGGGAAGTGTATACTCAGATTGCAGCTCACAATTTTTTTTGGTAATTATTGCAGCTCAAACATTAGAACAGAGGATATTTTCTTTTAATCTGGATTAGAACAGAGGATTCTATGTAGCCTATATGCAGTAGACTTGCTATGAGTCATCTCTGAAACATGCATGTACCCTCTTTTTTTGAACAGTACCATTTTTTAGTTACATGGAAATTCTTATTCTCGAACTTCTAGGATCTTGGAAGCAATCTGGAATACCGATTTCCGCCTCACCAAATCCTTTTTTGTTTGTTGGCATGAGATTGTTTGATTCGTCAAAAAAGATAGCTTAAAGAAATAATCCTTTGAGTTGAAACCCAGAAGGTCAGCTAGTAATCCCTCAAATAAACTAACTAATAAAATTAATAGTTTGGAACTGGTAATTTTCCACCAAAGTTTCATTTTGTTGCCCAACGAAAAGGTTCGGAATTCGGATAAGGTTTACTTGTGGCTCCAAACTCTGACATAGTGAAATAATTTTGGTAAAAAGTTTTTAGATTCTGCCAAGAGCAACTCACAAATTTATGAAAAGTGAAAACACTTCTTCGTCCTCGGTCTTTTCATCTCTCGACTCACACGGAGACCACATACACTGTAACACACCCAAGGCCATTGACACACCTCCTACAGCATCTACACACATTAAATGCAGTTGCTCAACACACCATTTAGTAGCTCATACCACGAGTCTACATTTACCCCAACCGTTGAGGGTTTTATTTGATAAATGGATTTTATCCTTTCAAAGAGCCCATAGGCTTTCTTCATCCCCAAAAATAAAAAGAGCCCCTAGGCTTTGATAGTTGGCACACTTACGTTCCTAAACGGAGAAAATGCATGAGGTGGAGACCGAGTTGGCCTAAGAAGGAAAACAAGGGAAAGACTTCATGAAAAAAAATCATTCTTTGCACTGGAAACAAGATAAATATGTGTACCAGGATGTTTTTAGTGTACTTGGTCCCATCATGGTCCCATGGATACAGACATTTATTCTCTAAGATTGAACTGAGTGTTAATCTAAGTCTTTTCTTTTATTACTATTTTATCTCTGATGAAACAATCGAAACTCAGTAGCTTGTAGGAGCATATCTTGAAAAGCTGACGGCCTTGTAAGCAATCATCACTTGATTGCAACTACAAATCCAATCCATTGGTATAGCCGTATAGGCATACGAAAACAAATCTATCTCATTTTAACCTATGAAACATGACGAGTCCCATGAAAACAACATTACATCATTTCTTTCTTTGGAAGGTCCACAGACCAACCCTAAGAGGAAAGTCTAAACTCTGGAATCCCCAAAAAACAAGAAAAGTTTCGTGGAAAAGGAATACCTGAAACTATAGTAACCTATTGACCACTCGGCAAAGAACAAGGACAGGAGGTTTTTGATTCTCAACAAAAAAAAAAAGGACAGGAGGTTTTTGTTGAACTGCAGCAACAATGCAACTTAGCAAATCATTTCTGGAGAGCAGGTCCTCCTGAGACAACCTCTAGGACATGAACAAAAGAAGAAAGAAAATCAAACCATGCCTTCTAAAAAAAGCTCTATGTGTACAAAGCAGACTACATTAGATGATATGGCATTGGCATGGTACCAATTCGTTGTCAATGACAACGATAGAGCACGAATTTTATTTTAGTTTTTCTTTTCTACATAATTTCATTTTTTTTCTTTCTTAATATGTTTAACATTATAACATCATATCCGTTTCGAAAAAGCATTATAACATCATATTAACTCAAGAATTTAAAATAAGGTTGCAATTAGATTTCAAAATGAACAATCTTATATATGAGGCAAGTCAATCATCATTTTACCAAAATACCTTATATAATGTCGTGGAGCAACAAATGTGAAACCAAAAGAACCAAATAAAAGGTCCCACATGTCATAATAAAAATGAAAGATCTAGGATGCAGCAAAGACAAAATCAGAACGAAATAATCCTGATAAAATTAGGAAAGTGTAGTTATTTGACAGCAAAGAATTGGCAATTTCATAATGGTCATTGATCATTTTCACCCAAAGACCTAACATAAAGAACATTGAAATCCTAAAAGAATCAATGATGGCCTTTCCAGAAGAGTCTACAACAATCACACTCAACGACAGTTCTAAAAGAATCTACAACACAATCACACTCAATGTCAAAATGCTGGGAGAAAAAGGAAAGAACAAACAGGTAACCATGAATTTGCAGCAAGCTTACAGCATTGCATAAATTTCCTCAGACATTAACAGATAAACATGAAAACCCAACAAGCATAAAGAACTACAATTTACAACAAAATCCATAAGCAGAGAACACAAATTAATTAGAGACAATTCTCACCTCGAACTAACAGTCGGCATTGATGGGTCCACATATAATTGAATAGCAGATAAGTAGGGTACATAATACTGCACAACGGAGTCACTCCCGTTCAAAACAAGAGGAACCCCAGCTCCATAAGCGCTCCACTCCTTGAAAGATTCCCAGAGATCCCCAAGATTGAAGTAAGGGAGAGATTCCGCACTGGCATCTGAATGAATTCCAGCTCTCCGCCCTCTCGCGCTCATCTACAGAAAAACCCCAAATGTAACCAATTAAAAAACAGTCGAAAAATTAAACCTTTACAAACAACCAGTGAACAAAAAGAAAATCTTTACCAATAACCAGCCTAAAAAAAAAATTACAAAAACCCAGTCGAAAATGTGACCAATTAACAACAAAAAACAACAAAAGAAACCTAATTTCATCAGTACCTTGGAGAAATACTGTGCAGGAACTAGAGGAGTAGTTGATTCCAAGAATCAATCTAAGTTAGAAGAATTCGTCGGTCTTGATGGTGGCGAAGAACTAACTGAAGGTTTCGATGATGTAAAATCATCGCATTCTTCAGTACGATTCTCCGCCTCAGTCTTCTCTTCTTTCAACTCCATCACCTTCTGATTCTGCTGTTGTTGTTTCTGCTGCTGCTGCTGCTGCTGTTGCTGCAACAACAACTGTTGTTGATGTCTTCGCATAGCAGGCGGATTGTAAAATCGGTCTCCGCTATGACTACGAGCAAAAGAAAAACCTCCTGAACCAGACATTGCTAAAAATTTTACAGAGAAATCGAATAATTCAAGAAGAGATCAGAGAACGAAACAGGTTCAATTGAAACTTTTTGTGTATTTTGGGTTCCAAGATTGAATTTTTAGGTACAGTTGATTGATTGATTGATTCCTCAATAATTTAGGTTTTCTAGGGTTTTGGAAGAAGAGATCTCAAAGATGTCGAATAAACAAAGATACAAAAATGAAGAGATAGAAAGAGAAATAAAAAGAGGAAAAGTCTTTTGATTTTTTTTTGGCTTTCTGTTTTCTCTTTTTTCTTCCTTCTTGGAAAACGCAGGTTGAGATTTTTGATAAAAAAAAATAATAATAATAAGTGAAAATTGAAAACGAAGAGCAGCGAGAGTCTTGAGAAGAAGAAATAATGAGAATATAAATAGTTTTTTTCTTTTTCTAGCCAAACTCGGAAATTTAAGTTGAATTTACATAATTGCCCTCAAATTTTCTTTATATATCCAAAATGACGAAATTGTATCAAGAGTATATACTAAGATATTCCATCATCTATGATTGATTGTTTTTCACCTTTAAAATTTGGATAATTTTTTTTTCTTTTTTTTTTTCCTTTGATAACATGTAATAGATCATGTATCTTAGTTTCTTTCTCAAAAAAAAAAAAAGATCATGTATCTTAGGTTGTGTTTGTTTTTTTTATTTAAAATCTGACGCATCTGATCTGACTCATCTTAATCACCTATGAGTCAGATGTTTATTTAAATCAGCTAGCAAATCAGATTTTTAAAAAATAAAAAACAAACAGTCTGAAATCTGACTCGACCCGAATCAGATCCGAGTCAGATTTCAGATGTCCGAGTCAGCAAAAACAAACACGCCCTTAGTTTAATAATTCTAATTTTAAGAGAAAAAAAATGAAATAATTTAAAAAATAGTAGTATTTGTCAATTTTGATAATCGATGATATGAAACCGTAATTATGATCATCTATGAAGCAATATTTCTTAATTAAGTTTATCACATTAATATGATCTTTAATCTATAACATATATGTGGTGGATCGATCAGATAAATAATATTTGAACAAATATATTAATGCAATAGCAATGTGACATACGAAAATTGCTGACATTGACACTCGTTGGTTGGTTTGATATTGTCGTATTTTGTCATCATATAAGCAATTTAAGTATTATTATCTAATTTCAATTTTGATTATTTGAAACATAATTAAATCTCTTATTATCTAAATTATCTTTTGTATACAACAGTATTTATTTATTTATTTATTATTATCAAATTAGTTGTTTGTAATTCATCAAATTTAGATTTTTTCTTCTTTTTTTTTTTTAGATTTTTCTAAGTAAGACTGATGTAAATAGGAAACCGTAAAGTTTACCTAAAAAAGAACAAAAAAATTCAGATTAGGAGGACATGTTTGTCAATTTGAAGAAACATAAACCCATGTTTGGAACTCAGAGTAAATTTATCCCCACCCGATATCTCAGAAAGATGGCTCACGCGTCTAGGTGATTGGCTACGTAAGTTATTGAAGTGGACAGGTAACCAATCATTTGAGTGAGTCAATATCTCACGTGAGATATCGCACGTTGATATTATCGGAATGAGAAAATGAACTGGTGGAGTCACTAATTAGGGCAACTTTTTAATTAGAGCTTAGCTGCCTCAAGATTTGAATATGATAATCTTTTTTAATAAGGTATTACTGCATTAATGGCATAAATGTAAATAACAGAAATTATTTGGTTAATCTTTAATGTTTAGTTTATGGTAGAGAAGATAAGGGAGAGGACGAGGCAACTGGATTCTGGAAGCCAGTGAGTAAGTAGTGTACTTCTCTCAAAAAAAAAAAAAATAGTATAGTGATCCGATGGTGTCACTATGGAGTCAACACATGTTGGGGCCCATGCTTCTTATTGGACAACATTGTCCTAGGTCCTCTCCAACCACAATAATTTTGATGTTTTTCTTTCCAAATACAAAAATAAAACTCATTTTTTCAAAATATATATATATATATATATTAAAAAAAAGTTAAAAAAATAAACATAAATAAAAACCAATAAATGGACCTACTTTTAGCTTCCACCCACCTAACAACTAATTTATAAATGGATAATGCAAAATCCTACATAATTTTTTATCAAAAGCTAATTCCACTGTGAAACTATTTTTCACGTATTTTTGTGATTTGCATCTATCCTAAAATGATATACATCCACCATAAATTGTGCCTTCTTTTGGAAATTCTGTAAGTTTTTAGATCAGTCAACTATGAGCGTTTAAAAATTTAATAAAAAAATTAATTGCATACTAATTACATATTGATTGGGCTAAATAGATTAGGTGGAAAATTAATTAAACTACCAATTGTGGTAATTGATGTATGATTATTGATCTTTTGATGTATGTAAAACAAATAGTTTTGCTCATACTTGTAATTAAGTGAAAAATATAAGATCTAATTTATTCAAAACTGATTTTTAATTGTTTTATTTAAATTAGGTTAATAATAATAGTATAATAAACAGTGAGGAAAGAATTATAAACAGTGAGGAAAGAAGAGCTCTTATCGAGTTAATCGAGATGCTTGATCAGTTTCTCCCATTGGGAAGTGGAGAAGATGAAATCGTGTGTAAGTTTGCAAAAGGTTCTAAATTCTCGGCAAAAGATTACTACATGGATATGTCTATTCAGGAGGCAACCAGTGGGGATGAAAAGCAAATTTGGAGGAAAGAAATCCATTCCAAGATTTCTTTCTTTATCTGGTGTGCAGCTAAAAATGCAATTCCTACGATTGATAATTTGATTCGTAGAGGTATGATCTTTGTGAATAGTTGCTACTTATGCAACAGCAATGAGGAGATAGTTAACCATTTGCTGATGAACTGTTCCATTACCAATGCTGTGTGGAATTACTTCATCAAAACTGCAGGGATATTGTGGTCGCAACCGGACGGAATAATCGACACCTTAATAGCTTGGCGTTGCGGTGCTATTAGAGGTAGAGCTAGAAGAATTTGGATCCTTATCCCCTTTGCAATATGGTGGTCGGTATGGCATTGTCGCAATGATGTAGCTTTCAATTCTAAGGAGGTTAGGGTTGAGGATATTATATGTAAAGTCAAGAGCTATTTATTTCTTTGGGGTTTGAAGGGGGATATTTTCCAAGGATATTATTTCAATGATCTTATCCTTCGGTGGGAGGCGTTAATGTGTATGTAAGTCTCCCTTTGTAATTTCTCTGTTGTTTTTTCTCTTTCTTCTTTTTCTTTTTACTATCAATAAGATTTTAACCTTCCCCTTTCAAAAAAAAAAAATAGTATAATAATACATGATAGAGTCAATAGTTGGTTTATGCGACAAGTAGTCTATAACTTACACGTGCAAATGCATTGTCCACGTTTACTAAGTTATTAATAACAAATTTCAATATTTAGTGGGGATGCTTAAAAGAAAATATATATGTATACCTAGTGGTCTTTGTGTGGTTATATTGAGAACTAATTAAAGGAAAATGCTAAAGAGTACGCACATTTTTGGGGATTTTCTTCCCCCAAACCCATGTCATTATCCCCTTATGATTTGAATCACATCCTCGAGTTCCGTCTTACCCAAATTTCAAGGCATGGACAACCGTCCACCTCAGAGAGGATTCTCTTCCCCCAAATGTGCGTGCATTCTAGCACTACTCCATAGGTGTCAATGGGTTTGTTTGAGTAGATTTGGCTATCAAATCTACTAATACTAAAACTGGAACTTTTGGACACTATGGTTGGAATGCAATTCAAGAGTTTTTTTATGGAAAATAAATATTATGTCATGATGTGATTAATAATGTGAAATCTCTGGAGTTTTTTATGAGGTTCTAATGATAGAATTTTTTAGGGTTATGAGTTTGAAGATCTTGTTTGTTAGGTGGAATACCGTAATATCCATGTAAAAATCTCATCATTTGTATGTTGTGGACCCAGGTTTCATCTTGGTACCTATTTCACTTTTTTTGTTTTGAATAAGGTTTCATCTAGGTACGTCGTACCACGATTGATAGCTAATAAAATAGATGTTTTGTTCCTCTTATAAATCTATGACAATCATTTATAATCTATAAATATCTTTATTGTTATAAAACTACACAATTTATGGAAACCAAATGGTGTAATACTAGTATGTAAATATATATATCATGTAAAGGAAAGATTCACTCTTAATATCTCATAATCAACTTGATTTTCACTTATATTACAATGGTTACAAATGGGGGGTATTTATAGGAGTAATGGAGGAGAAATACACATGGGCTGCCATAATATAATATGAGGCAGCCCATGTGGGCTGCTGCCCATATAGGCAGCTGCCCACTAGATGTGGGCAGCCACAATA